>VZDJ01006028.1:18050769-18267043 GCA_008694505.1 Cyanoderma ruficeps
CCTTCCTTTTCCCCGGCCCAACCTTGGAAGGGCTCTGGAAGTTTTCTATCCTGTTGAGAAAACGCGATCCATGTGGATAACTCTGCAGATCTCTCCTGAGCTCGCCCTGCTTTTCCCGACAACCACAGGGATCTGCTTTTCCCCAAAAGCGGCCACAGGCGTTTCCAAGGCACAATTACTCATCACCTATACGGATTAGTATATATGCAGAAGCTCTGGTTTGCTGCGGTTGTGATACAGAAAATACATCTCTTCATACTTATTTTGGCAAAATATTTATGTCCATGGATTCTTTTGGCTCCCTCCCTCCCTTCTTTAGCTGGCTCTAATACAGTCCCAAAGAGCCATTCCAAAGGCGCTAGAAAGAAGGCAAAGGGTTGTTTTATATCCAAATGCTATATAAGCCTGACAATCATGATTTACTTCATTTCAAACAAGAAGATACGTTTCCACTTTTAATTAGTCACACTAAAAAATTTACAGTCACCTCTCTTCCCACTAAAATAAAATAAAAAGTTAATTAGGATAAACTAAAATAAGTCATTGGACGCTACCAGTTTAAGGTCACTTAAAATAGTCCAGGGTTATTTATAATATTGAAATAAAATTTTCCACTGAGTGCCCTAACAAAGTTTCAGGTATCTGGCACAGCTGATTTTCAGTCTCTGTGCAAAAATATCTTTCTGCTGAACATTTACACATTTAACAGGAACTTACTACAGTCTGGAACAAATCACGGCTCAGAGCTCTAGAATTTTATTTAAATGGTTATGGACAAATTAATAAAAGTACCAGTAATGTTTATGGACCTACATAAAAGCTGGATGGGATTTTTCTGAAGAAATCATTCATGTTATGATATATATAATCTGGAACGTTGGCTTAGATTTGGCTGGAATGGAGAGCAACCCTGCTGCTCGGCTTTCCTCGGGTTTTATTTCAGAACTTCTCGGAATTTTAGCACTGGTTGCAAAATGGGTCATATTTTAAGATCTTAGAGAATTGTAGGAGGTTGGTGAAAAAATGTGCTTGCGCTGCAAGTTATATCTTAACAAACACCTTCAGATCCACTTTACAATATCGAATTTTCAGCAGTATGGCTGCCCTTGCGGCTATTTAAATTGTCTTTTAGCTTTTTCACTTTTAACTGTGTTATGAATACATCCATAATTAGACTGCTTTTGGACAGAAAGGTAATGTTTTAAAGAGCACTGAGTTTGTTTACCATCACATTTCTGAAACATCGGCCCAGTATGCTCGTGTTGTAAGTAGTGGGTGCTCAAGATGAAAAATAATTATCAGATATGAAAGATTCTAACCTGGATGATGTTCCCTAAATAAATAGTTTTGATGCCAGTTTGCTGGGCTGGAATGTGCTGCAAATACAATGAATACAGAATTTATTCTGAGCCTTTCTGTGTACGTAAATAGCCTTTGTGAAACGGGAATAAATGAATGGGTTCACTGGGTTTGTTATTGTATTTGACATTTTTAGCCAGAGCGACTACAGCAATGTCAGCAATTATTACTATAGTGAAAGTATTGCCAGTATTCTTGTTTCCAACATCTACCTTCCCAAAGTTTTTTATTCACTCACGAAAGTGTGCATTGAGCCAAAATATGTGAACTTAAGTAAACTTAATGCTAGAGCAGGTTTTGCCCGAACTTCCATTCATTTCAGTAGGGGCGAGATAAGCTCCAGTGTCTCTTGGCAGCGCTTTACTTTCGCTTTGGTTGGAAGTTGACTGTTTGCCCAGCTATTCTTTGCTTTTTCTTAAGTATGACAAATAGTAACTCTAGATTAGCACGTTATTCGGTCTGCTAAGTAGGCGTGTGGTAATGAGTTCTGTAACTGCAGCATTCTTACTCAGGCTGTGGACTACTATGGTTTGTTTAACCACTGTGTCCCTGCCCTACTGATTTACAGGCCAGATAAAAGAAGATTGTTTGTGTCCTGAAATTAGGTGAAAGCATTTAATATTTCAGCATCACGCATTGCTTTTTAGCATTTATAGTCCCTGATACAAACAAAAGCATAAAGATTTGATAGGCTAGAAAATGATTGCATTAAAATAATGAACTAGAGAATTTTACTTTTCCCCCCAGCATTTTCAGTAGGAAGTGAGGACTGAGAGCTGAGACTCTTGTGTTCTGTCTTGGGATCTGATACTGAATGCTCTGGGATCTCAGAGAAGATCTCAGATAAGATCTCAGACAAGATTTTAAGGAAGTTTTCCTTCAGTATAGAATACTACTACAGGTATATTTTGAGATAGAAAAATACGTGTTAAATTCTCAGAAGTCCAAAGATGAGCAGGGCTCGGCATCCAGTAAAAGCAGAAGAAAAAGTTTGGAAATCTGGTAGGAAACCTGTCCTGTCCCTGCTGAAAAGCTTGGCTTTTCCACGGCACACAGTGAAACACGGGCTATACAAACAACAAAGTAAACAATTACTGCTTCTGTATTTTTCCTAAATATATTTTTTGCATTAATAATGCAAAAATAAAATACATTTTCCTAAATGTATTTTTTGCTTCTCTAATAAGCAGAGACTGCAAGCATAGGTGCGGGTGCTACTGTAGAGTTCTCCCATTTCCCTCCCTGTCTGCAGCCTCTTATGCCCCATTGGGATTGCATGTATTTCAGAGAGGTTTAAAGCAGCAAACGCCAATGTCATCATGATGAGGAAGAAATGTCGGCCTACTTGTCATCTTCCAATGGTGTTGGAAAGGGAAAGTATGTCCTGTGCTTATTGGCACTAAAAACCTGAAGGTGTAGCAGGATTAGAAACATGTATGGCCTGTCTTTCTCAAATAAATTTTTTTTTTGATTGCAAAATGCAAACTAAAAAGTTGCTGTAGGAAGTTGCTAGGGTCCTCATAGTTAGGGGAAAACTCTCATTTTTCATGGCAAGACCACCTTTTCCCTTTCTATTAATTCTCCTTCCAGCTTCAGTTTAACTAATTTCAGAGTGAGGAAAAAGTTTTGTTTTTTTTTTCCCTTGGATGAATTCAGATGAAATCAGTATGTTGTGTTAGAGATATAAAGGCTAAAAAATGATAACTTAAATTTATTTTTTCCTTATTTCAGTATATGTAAAAGCAGCGTGAGCCTGAAATTTCACAGTTATTTTTTCTGTTGACCTTAGTGAAAACTGGTTCTCTTGACTAATTGTGGGGAAAGTGGGTGGTACACCTGTAATCAAAACGGGTTTATGCATCTGGAACCTTGCAGAGTCCCTAAATTTTGCATGCTGTATTTTAAGAGTCTAATGAAGTGCTCTCCGTCCAGATACAAGCTCCATAAAACTCACTCAGGAGATACTACAAGATGTAAGTCAGTTTAGAGTGGGAGAGGGGTTTTCAGTGTTTCTAACCACAAGCACAGCACCAGATCCTTGCATTTACTCTCTCATTGTTGCAGTGGTGACGATTCCCATTGTAAATCTATTTTCAATAGCATGGATGGAGGGAAAAAATTTCTATGTTAATAACACAAGACTTGAAACTGAAGCATTAGAAAAATACTGAATTGTGACAGGCTTGTTCTAAAAAGGATGAAAACAGACAACTATGAAAGAGATGGTGCAGTCTGCAGGAGTGAAATAGAAGGCCAGACCAGGGCATCAAGAATAATCATATTTATGGTGCGACATAATGTAATCCTGAAAATCCTGAGCATACATCTTAGCAGAAATATGTGTGTGCCCCACATCAGGCATGGCCTTCAGCCCTTGAGTGTGGGGGCAGAACAGGAGCAATCCCTTAAGTTGAATGTTGTGGAATTAGCAGCCAAGTCACAGGAGACAACAGTGCCAGTCCCAAAACAAGCCATAAGGACAGGTGACACAACATTAGACATCACAGGAATGATTCTCTCTAGTAATAGAAGGCAAAGATCTGGCAGAAAAAATGTTATAGGTGAAGCTGCCAGCAGTATCTGCAACTAAGCTTGTCTACGACTTTCCAGTATAAGACGTTGTTTTCACTCACATAATGTTGCCAATTTTTAGCTGTTCAGGATGATATTTTCAATCCTGAGTCTGCCTCAAGCTGCATTTTTTGGAAACTTCCAGCAGAAATACTTTTGCTGCTTCTAAGATCGGCATTAAGAGAAAACATGTTGTTTCACAACGTTTTAAGATTCCAGCCCAATATTTATTTCAGAGCTGGGATGGGAAATTTTACTGAATAGGAGAGGAATAAGGAGGAAAAAGCAGGTGGGTTCCTTTTGTTGCCCCGACCAAAAGGATCCACCCGAGCTTGGCTGAGTTAGAAGCTGCTGAAAATTGTTGAGGTTTTTCTCGTGCATGCTCAGTACAGATGGAGGACTTGGCAGCTCCATGGCACCACTGGGCTTGCTAGACTGGATTGGATCTGTAGTCAGTCAAGTCTGACCAATATTGTCTCTGACAGTAGGCTGCACTGTTTTAGAGGAAAGGATAAGAAACTCTTGAGTCAGCAGCTAGAGATGGGATCTATTCCTCCTTTAAGGTCTCATCTTAGTTAATAGTAGCTTATAAAAAATATAATCAGAGTGACTGTCAGCTGTTCAGTTTTAAATTGTGTCTTTTAGAAGTCTATAATTCAGCCATAAAAATCTCTTACAGGCTGAAATCTGGCTTATACTCTTAGTTCAAAAGTCAAAGTTCTCTATAGATTTATTTTTTCAGTAGTCTGTTTTGAAGTGATAGAAAAAATATTCATGTACAAATTCTGGACATTTCTTTCACAACACACTTCATCATTCAGTTATGATAAGCATGATAAGTTCTAAACTATTTGTTTCAAATTCTGGTCAGGCTCTAGAAGGATCAAGAGTCCTTAAAATCTTCACCAACAACAGTAGACATTGAAATGTGAACAAGGTTCTCTGACCTTGGGATATTAGGAGCATTATGATATTAGGAGCTTATGTGATGTAATACCAAAACCAGTTATTCTAGTTTACCATATAAATATTTATATAGTTTATTAAGTGCACATATTGAAAAGCCAGGGAGAATCCTCTGTCTTCTCATAAAACTCATCACGAAGACAGTCACTTACATGTTCTCCTATTCGAAGTATAAGAAGAATGACATAACCTGGAAGTATCCAGGAGGAACAAGCAAGAGGTCCTCAGAGGGGGCAAAGCCGATGCAATACCTTTCTTGGAAGACCACAGCAGTTCTCATTACTACCAAGCTTCCCTTTGTAGTGGAGAAGATAGAGGAGCTCTTCCCATCCCTGGAATGCTTTCAAAGATACTGTGCTTGGCACCCTGAGGTTAGCGTGATTTTTGAGCAGATAAAAGCCTGTTACATGAAAAGGCAGATCCCAATGTCTTTTTTTTCTTTCCTTTTCTTTCTTTTTTTTTAACTTGTTAGGAAAAGAAAGAAAATGCTTATTCTGTCTGCAATTCCACTGATTTCAATGGCAACTTTCGTGGAATAAGCTGCTGCTTCATGTAAGAGAAGCAAGACTTCAGCTAAATTCCTGCTTCCAGCTACTCACCTTATCCTTTCATACTTCCATGTCCAAATGCCCATCTTGGTGAAGAACATGTTAAGTCTTTCAGCTCATTATTTCCACTACATTTTAGAGAGCTGGAATAATTTATATTTTTAGGCACAAAAAAAACTCTTCCACTGTTTTTGACAATTGAACATGGACTGAGGGAAGCAGAGGGAAGCTCTATTTACTAAACACCACATGTAGATTACCATTGATAGTTTTTCTAAGGAAATTTATGACCTGTGTGGAGTAAATAAACTCCCTTTTTGGTAAAGAATCTGCAGCCAATCATTCATGCTTGCTTAGAGACGTTACTGTTCATGTTGCTTTTATGTGGAAGCCTAGAGTAAAGGGTGATGTTATGTCTAAAATAGACAGTTGGCAGCAAAAAAAGAAAAAAAAAAGCTATTTCTAACATTACTTATCATGAGATTCTTGCTAGATTATGGCACATTTACTCTGGTTCAGGAAAGAAAGAAAGAAAAGATAATGACAGGACAATCATAATTCTTGCAACTAATATGTTATCTTCATGCACGCACTTGCATGCCCAGCTCTATTTACTGGCAAGTTATGGCATTTTACACATCTGAAATAAACAGAGAGCTCTCAGTGTGTTCCGAATGTTTAGTAAGTCTGAAAGCTGTTTGCTCTGTACCTCAGGGTAAATAAGAACGGGACAGACATTTTGCTTCTCCTGGTTGCCCACCCTGTATTCCCATCATCATGTTCCTTCCATGCTCCCCTTCCTCTGCCCATTTTATGTTCTCTGTCCAATAGAGACATAACTATTTAAGGCAATCATGAAAATTAAGTGAGTAGAAGAAGTAAGAAGAAGGTATACAACGTTTACAGAAATATGTGCTTCTCATGTACAAGTAACTCAGTGGCTTTCAGCTCTACCCCTCTTGATTTACATTGGTGTGAAAGGGGAACTGAGATGTTAAGTCTACCTGATTTAATAGATACACACAATGTGTTTGTTTATTTTCTTCTATCATATGTGAAATTATCAATACAAACTTCACTAATTCCACATTCGACAACAAATGTATTCTGAATTTAAAATGAATACGTGCCTTTCTGAGTGATGATCCCTTGTCCTTAACTCACCCCACTGCACTTCAGCATGTGGGCCTGTAATGTTTCTGGGACTTGGCCTTCTCTAGAAAAATGACCTGTTTTTGATGAGGGGTGTCAAAAATAGTTTTCCACCCTCAGATCCATGCAAATACTGGTAGAAGTAGCTGCCTCACTGGTGTGGACAAGGTCAGGTAAGTTCATTGCTTACCATAGCCCTTTTGAGGGCTCATGGGACAACCTGCCTGCATGGGTTTTGCCTCAGAGTGTAGAGAAGAATTTGTTGCAATAGGTGTTGAACTCACTGACTTTGTCCACAGTGGATGAGCAGTTGTTTTTGACCCTTCTCCAAGATGTTTGGAGAGTGGGTGAGCATTTTGACAGCATTTGTCAAAAACACGTTGTTTCTCTGGGGCAGGTACATGCCTACCAAAATCCATGCTCTAAAAGGCCTGAATCAGTAAACCTGAGATAGTGCAAAGTCCCCTCTGACAGCATGGCCTGTGAATTTCTGTGCTGGTGTACACTTGCAGGATGTCAGATGATGAGCAGGACTTTTAATGTACAGTCCCTCATCACCTGCATTGACACAGAATTGAATGCCAAAAGCCAATTGCCCAAGATAATGCTAATTTAGAGAACTTAGTGGAAGAGAATACCCATGCTGTAAGTAAGTGATCAGAGCTCTTACTCTGTGAGGCTGCTGACATAAAAAATAATGCTGAATCTGGCAGGCCCTTCACACACTATGCACTCTTCTGAGCCCATGTGAAAAACCATAAGAAACTGTTTTGCCAGACTAGACTGGGCCAGGTATCTCTATTTCTTAGGTGTTCATTAATAATTGAGCAGCTCTGTGGAAGCATCATAACAGAAGGGGAGTACATGAGAGGTTTTCTTTTTCTATGGTATTTATTTTTGCAATTATGCAACGAATAAACTGGCATATGAGGAAGGAAACAGAAGGAGAAGTTAGTTTTCAAGTGGATAAAAGAAGATGCTATTTTGTACAGAACAACTTCTAGTTGACCTTTGCAAGAAATGCCATAAAATACTATTTTGGCCACAAATGGAGCAACGTTTTTAGAAGGATTAATGTTTAATCTGTCTGTCTGTCTATCTGTGCAGGATTTTAAAAAGACTGGAGGAAGCTAGCAGTCCACTTTCACTTATAATTGCAACTGTAAAACTTTAAAATTGTGCAAGATCTTTCTCTGCTGTGCTGGATGCCATTAGCATTAGCATATTACCACAGAAAAGGAATCAAAGGTAGACAGTGAACTTCATAAGAAATCTTTCAAAAGCCTTCCATCCCTCAAAAACTTTAATTCCCAACAAGATCCTGAATGTCACAAAACCCACTAAAATATATGAACTGTTCAGTTAGCTCACAGAGTTGATAACAGTCTGCATATTTTTGATAATGATAAAATACAGAGCTATATTAGATTGGAGAGAGCAATTTTTGAAGAATTTTGAAACCCTGGAGAAATTTCAGAGGAGTCAATCACTACACTTATACTTGCGGGATTTTTTTTCTTTGTTTTCAGTTGTGGGCTTTTTTGGCCAATGTCACTTTTTTTCTTTTGGCATTGGTCCAGGTTTCTATCACACTACATGTCCTGTCACACAATATTGCACGAGTATCATGCAGCTATTCCATGTCTTGCCTGGTCCTGGATGTTAGAGAAATGTAAGCCTTAAATAAAAACAAAATCAAAAACCCCAAAACAAACCACTCAAAGATCCAAATACTTCACAAATACTTTTAAAAGGAGGGATAAAAGAGGTAGGAAGCATAGGGAAAGAATCTCTCCTGATTCAAGAGCGCAGTTTGGCACTCTGTAGACATTTCCCAGTAAAAATGCTTTAGCTGATCCCAGCTGTAATATTGGCATTGGAAAGGTTGACTGGGTATGTCCTTTGGCTGATCTGAACACACTGCCTATATAAAATCAACATCCTGACTTTTTCATAATTTAGAAACCATATCTAAATCATTAGTGTAAGTGTATTTTAAAATGGTTCTGCATTTTCCATCATGATACTAAGTTGAAACTGGCAGAATGGGAATTGGAGAGAAGTTGTAAAGAAATAAAAAAGTATCCTGCTCTGCTTCTCAGCTACAGGAATGACCAAAGCTGCCAGAGAAGCACCTTATACAACAGGAAGACTGTCTGGGGAAGCAGTAAGGATATTCTCAGGACCTCTGTTGAAAGCAGTACTTCTTATCCAAAAGAAAGATGGAAATATGTAATTGTACCCTTTTTTTAAAACCAGGTCTTGCTGCTTTTCTGTGTATTACAGATCACACGTTCTTTTACATTGGAAGCCTGGTGCTAAAATCTAAAACCTAAGGGCTAAATTCTGCCCTTAGATACACATGCACCAGTTCAATGAGCTCAAAGAGAGCTGTGTTCATATGTTTAGCAATGGAATTTGGCCCTAAATATTTAAATATTTATTCAGAAGGAAGAAAAAAAAAGCTTCTCTGATATATTTGTATCTCATATCTAATGTACACAGATTACCACCACTGGGCACCCACCCTGAGAAATAAGAAGTGTTAGAGAACCATAAACTCAGCATTCTACCTGCTCTGCATGGTCAAATAACATGAATTTGTTTCAGCACATTAAGGAAATTAAATCTTTAGCAACCTGTGGCTGATGTTATTAATTCTGCAGGCCAGTAGTAATTTGATGCAAATTGCTGGCGCTATTCCTACATCTCAAGAAATTACTGTTTTGAATGGACTGATTCTGGAAACCTTCATTATATGACTATGCAATTCAGAAAAAACTAATGTCCTCTGCTTATATTTTTTTCCACAGAAGAAAGCTCAGTGTTCTGGCTAATTCTCACTTACCTTTCAAAGGCTTATCATTGGAGTTCATAATAATCTAACCATGTCATTTGGAAATGGTTAACCTGAGGATCCCGCCTGTTCTTCCTGGCAAATGACCCAGATGTGTTTTTGCGAAGGATACAAAGGATTCAGAAAGCTGCAAATTTTCCTCAAGCAACATAATACTCCAATTTGTATATCTAATGTAAGTGAAAAGTAACTATATATAACTGCTACTTTCCTTGGACAGATGACAGCTAGAGGAGAGCTGAGTTCCAGGTTCAGACACCTAAATTTGGTTGACTAAAAGTAATTGTTTATATTTTTGCTACTTATTTAAACTACTGTGATACTCAATAGTAACCTAAGGCTCAAGTCACTTGCCTAAAATTAAGCTTCCAATGACATTAGAGCTGCCTTGGGCTACCCAAAAAATCACCACGGAGCTGACACATCTGAGTCAGGATCTGTGTGAGGTGCTTTGGAAAGGCAGGTGGAGGGAGACAACAGAGCCAAGAGGACTTGATATGGGATAACTCAGCTCAGCCCTCACAAATGCAGTCAGTGGTTTCTACAGAGCAAGTCCAATGGCCAAACATAGAGGTCTTCTTTGAGAGGAACTGGTTTCTTGCCTGCATTGACCATGGGGACTGGGTTTCCATTGAAACCTATTGCTGACACCGTAGTTGCCAGAATACATCCTGCTTTTAGGGTAATCAGTACACTTCCAGTTAAATCAGACTTAAGCTAACTTGGTTGTGCACTTTGTGCAGTGCAGAGTGATGGGTAGGTGTGATTACAGGGGTAATAAGTCTCTCTTGATGTTGTGCTTCAGGGGGCTCCTTGAGATCCATTTGGACATTTAGCCAACACTGCTACCTGCCCCTTAGCTAGAGGAGGCTCTGGCTACTAAGTGTTGGCTCTTTGCATTGCTTGGGAGAATTGGCACATCATCTGCTCTTTACTGCTCTCATTTTTAGGTGACAGCAGTATCCAGCATACTGCCGGAGTGCTCCTTTCAAAGCTGCATGGTTTTTTGGGCACTGTCAGTTTCATAAGAAAGACTCTGCACCAAAGCCACCTTCTGCTTTTAGAGCCTTTTTTCTGGAGCTCTCTAATCATAGATGCCACGCTTGAATATTCATCTCTGGCTATAGAGGTGCAATGCATGATGTTGCCAAAATGCTGTGACCCTTGTGGGAAGAACAAAAGCAGATGTGGACTTGTAAAACTCATTAATAATCATGGCCAGTTGGGCCTTCTGCCCAGGTCTTGCCTCAGTACAAACAAGGTGAGCTGAAAATGATGCAGGAGCAAGAAATCCTTTGCTGCTACAAATCATGATTTTGATTTGCTCTGGTGGTTATCTTGGTTGAGATCAAACCTCAAGCATTACTTCAGATAACATATGCAACTATTAGCATATGCCTCCTTGATTGTGTGTGGCAACTCCCAGCCTCATTTGTGGAAGCCATGGTTTTGAAAAGGGCACAGCAAACAAGCACTATTTAAGGCATTGTCTCAGTTAGGGCAGCTGATTGGACACAGTGGAGAAGTCAGTGGCTGGGAAAAGGGCCCCCCTAAAGTAGTTTATCTTCAAGTTCATTGATTCAGATCAGTCAGGAACAAAACTCTGCTTCTATCTTGTTTTATGCTTTATTCATATGCTGCTTACTTAAGGGTGTGCCTATGGGGTTGGCTTCTGAGAGAAGAGTTAATGCATGTACAAAATGGCTGCTACAGATTGAAGGTCTCAGTCACAACTGGATTACATAAAACAAAGCTCTGTCCTTAAGATCATGGTGCTACCTAATTCTGTCTCTCCAGGTCTTTAATTTCCAGCCATTGGAATTGCCTCAAATCCATTTTGGCATGGAATACATAATTATTTTCATATTGTGCTAGTCTACTCTCCTGCTTTCATCCCTACGAGCCAGGAGTGAATAAGAGTTGGCAACTTTATACTCAACTATTATATTGCAGAGTACACTTTAATCAGCACCCTAATAAATAGCACACCCAATTAATTGGGATATTTGCCAGCAAACCAATTCCTTTCCCTGCGCTTCAGTGGCTGTAAATGATGGATAAATAGCATTCTTGCTGTTGTCTGCGAGCATATTTGTTGTAATTAACAGGTATGAGTTGGTGTTGCTGGCATGTGTTTCCTCAGTAGCTTGCTCCCTTTTTAGTAGGCTCCCTGTTCCCATGAAGTTACTAAAAATAAATAAAGAACAGACTTCCCTTTCAGTATTAGCTTAAATCAAGGTAGTACTTTTGTATTAAAAAAAGGAGTAATCTATCCATTACATTGCTGTATGGTTTTGACAATTAAAGGTAGTAACTTAATTAGCATGTTTCTGTTTTAATTAGTATAGTAAAGAGGCCTTTGCCACACCATGGAATAATTTATAATAAAGGAAAGATTTCTGCTGCAGCTCTCTCACATTATTTTTTTGACCAGGGGTTGAGCGGTGGTTGGCTTTAAAGTAGTATTTCCTTGGGGGAGATCCACAGAAGTACAATCTATTTTCATAAACTGGTATATGCTATGATTTACTGTAGACATGTGACAGTTTCTCTTATTTGGACACCCTTTGCCAAAAAAGTAAATAAAAATGAACATTGCAAACTTTTCTAATCCCTGCATTCCTCACAGATTGCTTTAGTGGCAACAGAAAAAAAAATATTGGAAGTAAATGAATATGAAAAGGGAAATGGTACTGGAGAAATCTCAACAAGGGATCTTAAAACCCAGGATGGCTATGGATCAGCAAAGGGTAGAAACATTCATGTAATTAAAGGAGAACATAATTTGTGGGTTATCTGAAAAAAAATTGTCCGGGTTGGCATTTACTTTGACTCGTTGGCAAAAGGAAAAGAAACCGCCCTGTACCACTGCATAAGGTTCCTTATTAGTTGTGGCTTCTGCAGAGGCTCCATCTCCTCTTTGGAGCATGGAGGATTTCTTTCATTACATAATCTGGAATTTTTAAATTTTTTTTTAAATAGATTGAAATTTTTTTTTTTCTCCTGTGTGTGCAAATTCTCTCTGCCCCAATGCTTCTATACTGAGGTTATTATGCTGCAGGAATGCAAGCGTCTAGAGTAACAATGGTTCATTTTCCTTTAATGACTTTGTCGACAGGATGGAGACATTTTTGTGGTGTGATGAATTCACTTGGTCTCCCGTTGTGTTTTCTCCACATGCTTTGGAAACTCTCTCTCTCTCTCTCTGAGAATTGTGGCCATCCTCTCCAGCAAGAGCTTCATTACTTTATATTCATTGTATTTAAATGACACCCCAGTGGTACTGACCTCCTGGGATGATTGATGTAAATTATATGCTATGTAGGGGGAAAATAAAATCTTTTTCTGACTTTTTACGTTCTGCAGAGAAATAAAAAGTGAAAACAAATGACAGAGAAAATCAGGCCTATTCAAAGTGAAACTTTGTAAGCATTATGGTTTGAGCAGACTCCAGTTTGTGAAAGTGCTGAGACAGTTCATAATGACCTCATGATCTGAAAGGTGACTGAAGAAGGGGGAAATAATTTTGTATGTACCCTTTTTCGGTTCTGTATAATACATAACAAAAACTTGATCATGGGTTTTTTTCCCTCTTTGCAAGTATTTTGTAAGAATTCAGACTTGAGCAGGGAGCAGCCTCTGCACTTTTACTGGCTAGACAAAGACACAGTACTAGAAGGGACAGCTCAGTGCTCTTTCCTCCTGTCTTCTAGCTGATTTTCTCATATCGACTCTGGATTTCGTAGCCAGTAGGTATCTGTCTTGTTCAATTATTCTGCCAGGAGTTATCACCTATCGAAGTGGAAACAGGGGGAATGTCCTCTCATCAGCCCAGCTCATCATTGGGCAGGAACTGCAATCCCTCATGAACTGGTAACCTCTCACTGCAGGCGAAAGGGTTCTGCACAGCAACACAATTTGTCAGGAAATGTTTCTGTCAGTGCTTTTTCAGGCACCTCACCAAGTCACACCGCCTCTATCCAAGCTCCTGGAAGTTAGGCAGTTCACACTGGACATGCTAAACCATATTATCCCAGTAATTACCGTATTAAAATTACCATATGGAACTGGCCTAGTAATTCCTCTATTTTTCTATGCTCTTATATTATTCTATTCTACCAATTCTGAGATATATAAAGATATGCATAGAGATGTTAGTAATATGCTGCCTTATATGCAAGGTTCTGACAAATTGCACAATTTGGCTAAAAACTTGAGTTGCCTTGAGCTTTTCTGCAGTACTTTTCATAACCTGACAGAATGTTTTGATTCTTCTTTTCACCAGGAAAATGCTTATTGATAATCCTGCTTTGGCTGGGGTTGCCCAGATATTTTAAAAGGTGCAACAGGAAGGAACTGTTCAAGCCATCCTTCTCACAGCAACGACTTAAGACTGCTGTGCAGGCAAGAATCAGCAGAGTGAGGCCTCTCATTCTCCAGGATAATATCTTGGTGTTTTGCCCTGTTGCTGTCAGTGCTCGGGCTGGTATCAGCTTTACTTCCATAATTGTAAGCAGCAGCTGCAGAAGGGAGAGGGGCTGGCAGCACTTGGCAGCGAGTTGCAGAATCACCTCGTCTTTCTGAGGCTGATGTGGGAGGTGGGAACAGGGAGGAAGCAACGCAGAGGGGACTGACAGAGTGTTTATATGAAGTAGCAAGAAGGACGGGGAGTGAGTGGTAGCAAAAAAAAAAAAAAAGTAAGGGCAGTAGAAGTCAGCTAAGGGAAAAAGAAAATAAGATTACTTTCTACTAAACTGGAATTCAGATGGTCCCTAGAGTGTTAAGATCACTGCAGTGTTTGCCAGAACTTTCCTCTTCTTCCTTTTCTTATTCAGACCCCCAAAGAAGTAAAATGCTGAGATTTTCATAAAATTACAGTCTCTAAGCTGTCAGTTTCTTAGAATGACTCCTAGTAAAATGATATGAATCTTGCTTGGTGTGTAGGCAGGAGTTTGAATTAAAAAGGGACTCAGGAGGGCAAAGTAAAAGAGCGTAACTTTTGAAGTTATACACCTCACAAACTTTTGAGAAAAGTAAGCAAAAAAAGCACTAATGGTTACTCCATTTACCTCTGTTGGTCCCATTCATTAGTTCCACTTTATACCCTGGCCCACACCAGCCTGTCTCCCAACAGACCTGCATGTGACGAACTAAACAGCTGAATTAAACTCACAGAAACCTACCATTAGGAAGTGTCCAAGGAAGAAAATGTTGAAAGGAGGAAGGAAAGGTCAAAAGAAGGGAAAGGTGGATTAATGCTCCAGCTCGCTTAGTCATGCCCTTCCCCATCAACCTGTTGAGCTGGCAGGATACAGGAAGAGGAAAGACAACATTGCCAGGAATCAAGAGGAAAACACAGGCATATAACCACACCAATGCACTGAATCAGCACAGCAAAGAACAGACTATTTCAGCTGGAAGGGACAAACATTCATCCAGTCCAACTGTCTCACCATGTCAGGACTTACCAAAGTTAAAGCATGACCGAAGTTAAAGCATAGTGATATTGTCCCAATGCCTCTTATACACTGAGAGAAGTAGAGCATCAGCCACCTCTCCATAAGCCTTTCAGTGTCTGACCACCCTCTCAGTAAAGGGCTGCTTCCTAATGTCCAGCCTAAATCTCCCTGGCTCAGCACTGAACCATTAATATGATGGCTGAAATAGTATAACTGGGTATTGCTGTGGTAGGATCCATTGGTTTGTCTAAGGATAAAGACAAATACAGGTTGCTGTTGCTTGCACTGCTATTTTTGAACACCTGTACAAGGCTGTGGCTGCAGAGATGAGGGTGCGCTGGCACCTGTGCTGAGGCCAGACACCTGTGTGTGCCCACACCGCCCAGCTGCAGGGAGATCCAGGTGTCTTTCCCCAAAATCCCCTGGCTTTTTGGACTCAGAGCAGCCTTGGAGCTCCTTCCTGTTGCCCTGCAGCAATGCCTGGTGCTGAAGGGGAAGGAAAAGGCAGTCATGGTCCATCAGGCAGCACCTACAACACCATCCCTGGGTGTTTAAAGGAAGACTGGATGTGGCATTAAGGGACATGGCCTGGCTCACAAGATGGTGATCGGTCATAGGCTGGACTCGACAACATTAGAGGTCTTTTCCAAATTAACTGATTGTGTTATTCACAGAACCACAGAATTGTTAGGGTTGGAAGGGACCTTTGGAGACCATCCAGACCAACACCCCTGCCAAGGCAGAATCACCTGGAGCAAGTGACACAGGAACGTGTCCAAGTGGGTTTGGCATGTCTCCAGAGAGAGACAATCCACAAAATCCCTGGGCAGCGTCCTCCAGTGCTCTGCCACCCTCAACGTAAAGAAGTTCTTCCTCATGTCTAAGTCTAAGTCCTCATGTCTAACCTGTTGTGTTTCATTTTATAGCCACTTCTGTTCCTCCAGTCGCTGGGCACCACCGTAAAGAGCCTGGCAGCATCCTCCCAGGCATCCGCCTTTGAGATATTCACTCGCATTAATCTCCGCTGACCCGGCGAGCGGCGGGCCGCGGGGCACGGCGGCGGCGGGGGCGGGAGGAAGCGGCGGCAGTCCCGCCTCGTCCCGGCTCCTCCCCGCGCCCTGGGAGGTGCCGCCGCCCCCGCCTCCATCTGCGGGGCGGCCGCTGTGGCGGAACCGGCTCCTCCCCGGCGCGGGCGGCGCCATTTTACCCCCCCTCCCTCAGCGGCCGTGGCGGTGGTGGCGGGCGGGGGGAACAGCGCGACGCCGCCGCTGCTTTTCCGCCCCCCTCGTTTCTCGCCTCGGTCCAGGCAGCGCGTGAAGGGGAAGGACCGAGGTTCAGTGCCTGCCCCTCGCTTTCCCCCCTCGGCTGTCCGCACACGGGGTGGGGGGACCGGGCACCACAAGCTGCTCCCACCTTCCTTTCATCCTTCCTCCCCTGCACATCTCAGCCTCCTCATCCTTCCATCCATCCATTCCCAGGGGTGAGCCTTTGAGTGAGTCACCAGAGAGGGCACGCAATTAAGAGAGTGTGTTGCTATTAATTAAGTTAGTGAGGCTGCTCGTTGTTGGGGCCTTCAGGAGCATTGACGGGGCGGTTCCTGCCCGCGGTACCTGCGGGGCGGGGGCGCGGGGGGGCCCGGGGGCGCGCGGTTTTCTGGTGGCCTTCGGTGTTGCATTGGACCCTGCCCTGTCCTGTTCATTTTGTCGTCTTGCAACTAATCTAGGAGGTGTTCGTAGGACTTTTTTTTTAAATTTTTTTTTAATGTTTTTTAACATATTCTTCAAAATTACGTGACAGCCGCCGAGCTTTGGCCTGCGGTACACTGTGTACTGCTGGGTGTTGTTAATTTCTCCATGTCACTCTGATGTTGTGAAATGTGACTAGTTTGTAAATTTCACCTGGAGAAAATGGAATTTATTTATTTTGCCCGAACAAGTGTGGTGATTCCCTAACTGGAATCCTGTGGCATTCCTTATTTGGAATCCTATGCATTTGGCTGCGCATTCTTGATGAGAAATTTTTGATACATACATCGATGTCCTAACTTAATGGTATTCCTGATATGCCTGAATGTTCTCATAAGGTCTGTAGTGTTCCTTATAGAAAGTATTAGTCCTTACAGAAATTACTGGTAAATGTTAAAAGCCTGAGATTGACAGTCCAGAAGAATGTTTCTCTGTGTTAGCTGTAAGTGATTTTTCCACTTTAGAATATTTTTATACTTCCTGTGTACAGATCAACTGCTTCTAAGTTCCTAGAAATGACACAAATGGATGATTTGCAGTCGATGACTGCAAAGCACGTATACATGCAAAATACGTATTACTGTGTTTGTGAAAGGGGAGCAGGAACCTGATGTTGCAGACAATGCAAGTTTGCTGTATGGCATTAGTGTTAGTGATTTATTGTGAGACATTAGATTTCTTACAAGCGAATCTGTTTCAAGGTTTGCAGCCGTGTTGGTGTTTCGCTAAAATTTTCTTTTGAAGTCTTTTCTGTAACTCCCACATCATCCCACATCACCACTCCTTGGTACAGGCCTCGCTTTCCCTTTGGCTTAAGGCAGCAGTGCTTACTTGGCAGGATGCAGGGCGCACACCCTCTCTGTCTTTTTGCATATCTTTCTTTACTGTCGGCCAGATCCAAGTGGTGTGGAAGGCAATGTCAGTCCTTTTGTTAACTTTGGTGGACTTTACACAGGCTCCTATTTGCATGTTACTAATATACAAATCGTGTTTTGTTTTATTTTAGTTCCTTTTTATCCTGTGTATTGTTGCTGTGTAGGTGGGCATGGTGATGGCAAAAGTAGCATTTCCGACTGTAACAGGAAAAAATTATACTTCTTGAAAGCCCTATCTCTGCTTGTGAAAGTTTGAAAAAGTTAGTTTTCAGTTTGATAAAGAGCTCAGCTGTGGTGATTCTGAAGAAAAGGTTGAGGTCTAGCCAGAATATACTCAAACTGCTGGAGGAAAAGCTCAAAGTTGTGTTTCTAAGAAGTAAACACAAAGTCCTTTAGTGACATTTAATTTGTGATTTTCAAATCTATGGATTTGAAGAGATTGCTCAAGGTTTCACAAGATTCTGTGGCCTTTAGAGCCTCTGACTGTCATAACCAGCTGAATTACTCTCCTGGGCTCAGTTCTGGGTAGCACTGAGCAGAGCTGTTTGAGAGTTGATTAGTCAATTAGTAACCTGTCAGTGTAAGCAAGCTGTAATTTAGCAAGCTACAAGTGTTTTAAGAATTGCCTACATGTAACAGCATAGAGCAACAGTGAACAGTGTTCACGCTGTGGTTGCTGTTTTGCTGTGCTGCCCTGGAGCAGTGAGACCAGCTAGACGGTGTCTTTCTAGGTCATCACTGCAAGGGTGTTCTAAGGCACGAGGCCAAACCCAGGCAGCATAATTATACCATAGAAAATAACTGAGTTAATGCCCTTGTTGCAATTGTGAAATACCCAAGTGTGTAGCTACAGAAGCATGTAAAGAAATTAGTTAGGGCCGTGTTCTCATGGAACCAGGCAGTGGTGACTCAGTTACAAGCTTATCTGGAGGTGATCAAAAAAATCTGCCTGTCAAAGGTACTGAAAATGGTATTGATTTGATCTGTAATCTGTGTTTCAGGTAGTTGGCATTTGTAGTGCTGCGTGGAGTCGTTATTAATTTTAAATACTCTTAGTAAGCGGTCTTTTGCAAGCTGTCACAGGTGAAATTTCTATTTATAAATAATCTTTGGCTTTTCTCTACCCCTGTATTTTGCATATGTTTGAAGTATCGTGTTTGATTACAATCAGACTTTCACAGAGTCAGCTGCGGAGTTTCTAGTTCACACAGCTCCTTAAACCATCGCAGAAGTAGCAGGAATGGAAAAAAGGGCCCAAGAGCTTGTTTGGAAGATGTGATTTCCAACAGACTTTTGCTGAAATGTCGGCTTTTTTACTTGGCATGCCACTCAAGCATATGATTTTTAACAGCACTTAACAATGAAGGGCTCTATTGATAATTCTTCTGATTAAGCCCAGTACTGGTTTACCTGGGACAAATGTGTGTTTTTGAGTAAACAAGGATGCATTTTAGCAGGAACTTACTGGATATCATCTGTGACTATGAGGTCTCTGAAAAGGGTTGAGTGGCCTGAGTATTACTGACTGAGTATTGTTAGACCAACTCCTAAGGAGCTAATTTTCATGCTCTGACCTTATATTAAAGGCATGGTTGTTTTTCCTGTAGTTTTACTTGAATTAGATGTTGCACAGGTGAACAACAGTGGAATTAGACATTTTCTCCTCCAGAGAATAGGGTGGCAAACTGATTTCTGAAACAGGGCCCCACAACAAGAATTGGAATTTTTTTTTTATAACATTAGCTATAGATTTGGCTGCTCATTCTTGATGAGGAATTTTAGATACATATGTTGATGCCATAACTTGATGGTATTCCTGATATGCTAGAATATTCAATTAAGGTCAGGGTGGAACTATATTATGAAATGGTTTTAATTGTTTTTCACATGGTGAATCAAACACAGCTCAGGGTGATATGAGAGGAGAAGGGTCGATGTAATCAGTGTGATAGGTTGGGAAGATGCCATTTTGTAAGGAGGTGAAGGTTAGACAGAAAAGTTACACCAAGGAAAATACAATTTAAAGCTAATGATAACTTGGTTATGTTTTACAGAAAATCCACCTCTGTTAGTAAACCCTTAAGTTTTAATTTACTTTAAATGGAACTAAAGGCAGATGGGGACCCATGCTCACTAAAGAAGTTGCTTGCTGGCCAGTGAGCAGTAAAACATATTGACAGGGCTGACCTGACCTCTGCATATTAATACAGGAATGCTTTACTCATTAGAAAAAGTAAAATACTGAGGAAGTCACAATTGGGGCCTATTTGTCCATGCAAGCTGGAATCAAGTATGCAAGTCCTTGATGACTTGAAAGCTTTTTTTTTATCACCAGACCTGTGAGCATACCTTGTGTTTGCTTCGCTGAAAATCACCAGTGGTTCCCACGGGAAGGTCAGGACCACTGAATTGCATCTATATACAACTATAAAATAACTCATGGAGAAGGTTTGTAATACCAATGTATTAAGAAAAAAAATAATTGCTAGTTGAAAGAAATTCAGGGTTATAGGAGTCAGATTCTAGAACCTGTGACAACTTGGCTGTTTGTCTCGGGTTGTTTGGTCTTTGCACTGTTTTCTTAAAGCGTTTTTAGTAAGGAAGGAAAAAGCAATTTGTGCTTAATTTGTAGTGCTGTTAACTGCCAATGTGGCCCAAAGCTCTGCAAAGAAGTGTGCACATTCAGTTCAGAGGGAGGTGGGTATATATATGAAATTCATTTTGCCTGCTTCCTTGTTAAAAATAAATGCATCACTTCTGGGGAAGGGCATAGCTCTGATTAGACTGGGGTTGGAAACTCGAAGTGTTTGTGAACACCTCCAAATGTAAAGGCAGAGCTCTCATATAAAATTATTCTCTGTATTTCCCTGTCTGAAATAAAACAGTCACATCTACGTATAAGTATTCTTTGAGTAGTCCAGACCATTCTGTGGTCTGGTTCAGAAGAAGCTTAAAGTAACTGTCATGTCTAACATGGGGATGGACAAATAGTAGCTTCAAATGCGAGGAAATGCAGAATCATACTGAATAAAACACAGCAGTTACTGCACACAGGGGCGTCAGAAGGTTTTATTTTAGTCTGAGGTTGCTTTAGTGACTTCCCTTTCCTTGCTAAGTCAGGGAGAGAGTTGTGCTTGTTCACTGCTTTCATGTAAAGTCTTCAGTAAAAGTAGTGCACAAAAACCACTCTGAGATGTAGAAACGAACAGGAAGGATTATTTTATCTTCAGGGATGTTGAACAGGACAGTTCTAAAGATAAAACCATTAGGATGCATGTAATACTTTGGATGAAAATCTATGCATTCATGTATTAGAAAATCTGTTTTACCTGTTGTCAGCCATGCTTGTTTCTTCTCTAACTTCTACATGGGAATGAAAGACTGAATTGCATTTAAATGGACGGGGGAAGTTATGTTCACTTGTATTACTTGTATTGGTGTGGGCTTTCCAAGCATGTTCCCTTCTAAGAGAGTGTCATGGTTAAAAATGAGATGCTTATTTGTCTGGGTGGTGAAAGCTGGGCTGTGCATTGACAGCTGTAAGATGAATTTTTCTTTCTGGTATTCAGTTTAAAATAAAACTACCCTAAGAATCTGGCCTATCAAGTAATAAATGGAAGCAGCAGCAGCAGATGTAATGTGTTATCCTTAGAATGAATAGTGCATGCATTCTGCTTTGTGGTACTTCGTTAATTAATTAAAAATGAAAGAAAGCTGAGATTGCAGCCTGAGCTTTGAACAATATTCTTGTGTGCAGACCTGGTGCAGATGTGTCGCTGCCTGCCCACAGATTGCTTCTAATCCTGTGTTTGGTGTGACTGTTCCCTGGAAGTTTGTACCTTTAATTTATCAGCTTGACTTTTTAAGATGCTGTGCTTAGGGAATATGGAAGCTAGTTATCCTATTTCCTGTACCCAAAAACATTTTTTATTTGTTGCCTGAAAAGCTGGTAATTTTTGACCTGAACAGGTTGGAGGATGATAAAGTAATTTCATTGTATACTATCAGTCATTATTTTGTTGTAAATCCTAGATCACACGTGCACTGTGCTTATCTGAGACCCTTTAGAGTGTTTCTAGTTCCAGTCTGCTTGAACAGCTCAGGAGTACTTAAGGACTTCACACTTAGTGTTTTAATTTTAAAACACAGATTAATTTTCAGTTAATCCGTGCTACTGGGGAGTGGGTGACAAGCAAAACAGTTTATTTGCTCTTGCATTTTGTTATGGAGTATTTGGGGTTTTTTTAAAACCTATTTTTTTATAGTTTTGAGCATACACTCAGCTAGTCTTGCATGGGTTCAGCAGCGTTATGGTGTGGTTTTGTTTTTTAAAAGAAGTGCAGTAACAAAAATCTGTATTTCCTGTAGTTAATTAAGTTCTTACATCTCCAGTCCTAGAAGACTGTTATCCTATACCCTCTTGTCAGCTGGTGAGGCCATGAAATACTCAGTGGTAACAGACTAGTTAATCTAATTACTCTGAAGTAGAGGGTGTGGAAACAAAAGCATTAATTTTAATTTTGCGTTAATTCATAGTTGTATTGGCTTTTCTTTCCTTCCTGTTTTGTTTGAGTTTATATAAATGAAAATTTGTCAGTCTTGAAATTTTTGCATGGTTTCAGATTATATGCAAAATGTATTTATGAAGAGAAGAGACTGATGTGATAACCACGTTAGACGTATGCTTGATGAATTAAATCATTGTAATGGTAACTTCTACTCTGTGTTACTCAGTATAAACATTTTTGCAGGGGCACTGCTGGCTTTTTGTAATCCTGCACCTTCTTTAGCCTGTAACAGAGACATCAGAGAGAATCTCTACAACTCTACATTTGTTTTAAACTGACCCAGTGCAGACTTAGGTGTTTTTTTTTCTTGTGGCGAAGTGAAAACTGTATTACTATTAACTTTTGCTCTTCCTTAGTGAGTTTAGATCAGCTGTCAGATTGTCTTTTGGAAGACTGTTCTGTAGTGGCTGTTTGGAGTCATCTTTCTCCTCAATCTTGGTGTGACATTCCAGCAGTGGGGATTGGTGAAGGTGTCTCAGTGGTATCTCAGAAGCCTTGACCGTGTCTCTGTTGTTCAGCCTGGAGAAGGGGAGATCTCACAGCATCTTCCAGTACCCAGAGGGGCTCTGAGAGAACTGGAGAGGGTGTGCAATGATGGGACAAGGGGCAATGGCTTGAAGCTGCTAGCAGGGTGGTTAAGATTAGAAAGAAGAGAAGTTTTTTGCTGGGAGGGTGGTGAGGCACTGGAACAGAGGAGCCGTGTCAGCCCTATCCCTGGAAGTGTTCAAGACCGGCTTAGATGGGGCCCTCAGCACCTTGGTCTGATGGAAGGTGTCCCTGCACATGGTGGGGGTTTGAATGAGATGAGTTTTAAGATACTACAGAATGGTTTGGGTTAGAAGGTATGATTTTATGTATATATTTATATGTAAATGTAGTGTTGGATATTGCCTAAATGTATAACCCTTACATCATGTTTTAGGAACAGTGGAATTCCAATTTTGGTGCCTCTCAGCTGGATCTTGAATAAATACGTGGGTTATACCATCACTTATTAGAAAAGTCAGTGTAACTTAATATTGCTTGGTAATTTCAGAATAGATATTGATATGAAGGAGGGTTATGAAACAGAAATCTGCCCAGGTATCTTACTGTGGTGAGAGGGATGAGTTTAAACATGATGAGAAATTACTTAAAATTTGTTTCCCTCAACTGATAATTTTTGTTCTGCTGATTCATATGGAAAAAGTGTTTTCTGTTATGACTCTTCAATGTAAAAGGCGTAGAGATTACAGTATATGCTTTTAAACATTTATCTTAGTGATTATATATGTACCTTTGAATGCAGTGTTTTACTTATGAGAAAAGAATTTATAAAAGCTGGACCTACTTGGATAGAACTCAAAATTACCGGTCCAAATAGTGTTAATCAGAAGCTATCTTCTTGCTAGAGTTCATGATTAAAATGCAGCACATTGAAATAATCTGTGACTTAATCTGAACATCTGAATTCATTTTATAGAATATGGCAAACAGCTGCATTTCAGTTTGGAGCTGAAACAAATACAGTATATTGACCCATTGAAGATCACTGTAGGCTTTTCAGATCCTTGATAGCTGTACTTATTGAAGAAAATTGATTTGAGAGTGCTTCTGCTTTTGAATTATCTTTTTTTTTTTTTTTAATGTCCGGAAGAAAGGAAATAGAACATACGGAGGATGGGACTTTGATGTGTAAAGAAGTTAATTATCTAAACCATCAAACAGAATGTGGGCTGTGGAAGTAATTATTGTAAAGGGTCTGATGAAGCCTGACAAGCTGTTGGTTTTTTATGTCAAGAAAATGCTGTACACCTGCTTGATTTGAAAGTTAAATTGTTTGGTTGCAATAGGAGGACTCAAGTTTGTAGTGAAGCAGTAGCTGATAAGCTTTCAGCTTTCAAACCACTGTGATGTACAGCCCTTCAAATTTTTTTAGTTGAGCTGTTCTTGTCCTCTTGGAGGGCAGGAACCTAAGAAGGGATTTGCTCTAGAATAGGACTTGCAAGAATCACAGGTCTTATGCTGTGAGGAGGCAACTGTGGAATTGAGCCCCATGGTTTTTGGGAATTTTGGGAGAATGTTTCATGAATTAGCAGAACAGAAACTCATGGATAAAGCACAATGTCTGTCATGGATGTTCAAAGAAAATATGTAGGTACTTCAAGTGATGTAATTAGTTTTGAAAAACTGAATAAAAAAAACCCCTTGAATATTTGGATGTTAATCACTTTTTAATGAATACACTGTTAATTCTCTGTTTAGGAATATTGGTACTGTGGTATTGGATATAAAAATATAGCTACTAAAATTAATTCTTATTAGTCCCAATCAAATGATGAACAATAAAATACATACAAATTTTTAAATCTTTAAACTTTTTCTGCTAAGGTGGGTACAAAGGCAGTTTCCTTGTAACTCCCTTCCATGAATATATAGTGCTTTCCTATAAATACTGGCACCTTTCTTTGTTAGAGAGGGTTTTGACTTGTTTTTTCTTTTTTAAATTCACTAATTTGACTGTTTAGGTTAGATGACTCTGGTAACTGCTGATTATGGCAGGATCCTGACAACACTTTAGCCTTGTGTGTAACTCATGTGATTAAAATCAGACTTGAGTGGGAGCAAACTTGTGATTCAAGTTACACATGTGCATAAGTGCTTGCAGGATGGGGACCTAAATTAGAATCTGCCTGAAGATTAACTGAAGTCTGATAATCTACGTGAAAGCATTAATAAAAAAAATTAAACTTACGACACCAAGCTGGGTGGGGTAGGGAGGCTGTACAAAGGGATCGGGAAGGGCTGGATCAATTGACCAAGGCCAGTTTTACGAGGTACAGCAGGTTCAGGTGCTGGATGCTGTAGTTAAGTCATGATAACCTTGTGCAGTGCTGCAGACTGGGGCAGAGTGGCTGAAAAGCTGCTCAGTGGGAAAGGACCTGGAGGTTCTGGTCAACAGCAGCTGAACATGAGCCAGCTGTGCCCAGGTGGCCAAGAAGGCAAATGGCATGTGGCTTGCACCAGCAATACTGTGGCCAGCAGGGCCAGGGCAGTGACTGTCCCCTGTCCTGGGCACTGGTGAGGTCACCTCGAGTTCTGTGTTCAGTTCTGGGCCCCTCAGTTCAGGAGGGACATTGAGGGGCTGGAGTGTGTCCAGAGAAGGGGAACAGAGCTGGGGAAGGGTCTGGAGCACAAGTCTGGGGAGGAACAGCTGAGGGAGCTGGGGAGGCTCAGGGGGAACCTTCTGGCTCTGCACAACTCCCTGACAGGAGGGGGAACCCAGTGGGGTTGGGCTCTTCTCTTGTGTACAAAGCTATAGGAGAAGAGGAAACAACCTCAAGTAGTGCCAAGGGAGGTTCAGATAATGGGAAAAGCTTCTTCACAAAAAGGGTGGTCAAACATTGGAACAGGTGCCCTGGGAAGTGGCTGAGTGGATTTCTATTCTAGAAAGCAATCTTACCCTTCGAATCTTAAAATGCAGAGAGGTGGGATCTCTTACAGCACAGCAAGCTATATCAACATGACACTTTTATTGTTGCTACTACTAATAGTGCAAGAAATGAGCAATACAATTCTTACTAGTGTGTAGCAAACTAGAAGACTAAGAAATATGGTGAAAATATGTCTTGTTTATAGGGGACTTACACAGTATGCAGTTTTTTATTAATATTTTCGAAGGGAAAAATATGTACAATTCCCTTGTACATATGTATGGTGTTTTCAATAATTAAATTTTGTTAATCGGTCCTTTAGCAAGTTAAATTATTTTTTTAAAATTAAATAGCTCAAAGCCAGCCGACTTGCATATTTTTAGAGAGGAAAATGTAGATTTGTTAATTACTTAATAGAATAGGAGTAAAATTGTCCTGGATTTGCTTTGGAGTTCTTGAATGAGATATTTGTATAGAAAAGCTGTAAAATACTTAGTATAAAGATAGTACCTTCAGTGCTGAGAGGATTATGATGGTTGGGTCTCACTGTTTCTAATGTATTTCTGTTTTAAGAATCTAAGTCGTGTGTGTGAAGGGAGTGTTTTATAAAGGAAGTTTGATTCTGTGCTCATAAAGTTTTAGCTGGCTTTTTGTGAGAATCTCTTTTACTCCTCTTAGCCTTGTTGTAGATGGTGTGGATGTGATTTACTGGTGGTTAGGATATGCAGGAATATAAGAGGATGATTGGGCAGCAGAGGTTCTGGTGTCTGTGAATACCATCTATTCCAGACTAGTGGTGTTTTTATCTTAATGCTTTTCCACTGGTACTTTTTTAGGATACTTCTAAATTGTATTTTAGAATTAGTGCATGCTTCCAATACTTCCAAACATCAACTCAAGCTTTCTAGTGCCTCACATGGGCTTCTTTTTTGCATGCAGAACCTTTACCTTCCACATTACTCCAAGTAGCTTTTCTTCCTTTTAAATATCTGGTGTGAAGTATACATGTGCTCTCTTGGAAATGAAATACAAGTATTGTAAGTGCCATTATTTCTTTGTTTACCCAGATGAGCAGCACTGTGGCCAGCCCCATGTCAGCAGTTGCCTCTTCAAGCAGTGGAAGAAAATCAACAAGCTTTACACCTGAATTGCAGAGTATGATGTGAGTAGTCAGTCAAAATATCTGGTAGTACCTGTGTTGTGTATTTATCTTTTAGCTGATTTCTTAGAATGTGTAAGTAAGGGTGATGGGGGAAAGAAGAGCAGGTGTTAGTGGTGGCGCTGTTAGTGTTTTACTTCCGGTTAGTAAAACATTCAGTGATGACTTGGGTAAATAAAACCCACATCCTTTGTTGGAAGGACAGTAAATGCTGCTGAGTAAAGAAACGTATTTTTAATGTATACTTTAGAAGTCTTTAGAGTCCTATATTTCTTAGCCCTTCATCAAAGAAAGCTAAGCTTCCATTTGCCATAGGTTTTTAAATAGATACTTTTTATTAACATCCTTCAGTGCTAATACAGAGAAACAAACTGCTGACATCATAATATTGCTGATGCAGTTATGGTATGAAATGCTTGTAAATAACTGGGGCTTGCCAGACAGGAAGTAAAGTTGTTAAAAAAATAAGTTACTTATTCTTTTAAATGAACACTGGATTCTTAAAAACCCAGTTCCAAGCTGTGATATTATATGATTTTGTAATTTGGTGGTGAGAGTAAAACTCTGTTGCTTTTAGTCGTGTGTTGTAGGTTTGCCTTCACTGTTGTGTAACAGTTTCTCACCTGAATTACTACATGGGCAGTAGATGCATAAGGAGTTACTTGTCTCCATTAAATTCTACAAAGAGTTCCCTTTGCAGAAGTGAAAGATGCAATTTGTTTTCAGTTAAGTGTCCTTATGAGGTCAGCAGATTGTTGTCAGGTGGATAATGAGATACTTTCCACTGGAGTATTTTTCAGTATGATGCAAATAAGAGTTTTTCTTGTGCATTGAATCTTCTAGTGTAGATGAGTATGTTGTTACAGACCCAGTGTTCTACGGTATTGAGTTTTCTTTGGATAGAAAAATACTACTGCTCTCTCTCCTTCAAGAGAATTCTGTTTGCTAATTGTTCACATCTATTATGGTCGTCTATGCTGAAAAATACAACTGTTGTTCTTGGAGAAAAATAACTGTAACTGTGTTTAAAAAACAAAACTTCAGAGTCAAGTCCTGTGCATCAGTTTGGTTCAGTATCTGGGGAGCCTGCATTTTATTGGATTGTGGGCTTCCTGATAAAGTGTTTTGAAACTCCCCTTTCCCCGCCAGTATACACACGATTCTGTCAGAATGTAGAAGTTATTGTTGGCCATATAAATGGAAGGAATAGACATTTTCCTTTTGCTTCAGAACTGGTGCAGTTATCCTTTGAAAGCTGTGCAAACAGATCATCTGTGCTCCAGAGTAACATATTTCACAGCTTCATTAAACTAGTAGGAGCTGAGGAAATTCCTTGACTGCAATGAGCACGTTGAAACTTAAATTTTTATTGTTTGCTGTGAAAAAAAAAAGGAGACTTTTGAAAATGATAGAGTGCCAGGGATGAACCATGCAGAAAAAAAGGACAACTGTTTCCTTTGGCTAGGGCCATAAAATGAAGTTATGCCTTTAAAAGAACTTTCTGTGCTCTGACAGAAGCTGACTTTTTTTATAAACGATGTGATTTAGGAAGTTACAGATTCTCCCATTTAGGCGATTTATAACAAATTCCTGCTGACATCTTAAGATCCTGGGAAGTAGCAAAGGCTGGAGCAGTGCAGTGCAAAAAAGGTAACATCTTCTTAAAGAAAAGAAAATAGAGGCTATCTCTGCCTTGCTGAGTGTCTTGCTGTCAAGAGAAGGGTTACCTATTTGCTATAGTTTTCATGGAGTAATATGAAGGATAACTTCAACTCACCCTGCCTTTCTCAACAAAACATGTGCAGCAGGAGGATGAACTTTTGAGAAATAAGTCACATAGAGACATTAAGTGCTAATCCGGAATGTCATGTAGTAGTTTGTGTTGATTTTAAAAATGGACTGTTGGATTTCAGGGATTTAAAAGGCAGAAGGAAGAGAGAGAAACTGTATTTTTGGAGCAGAATATCAAATCCTGTTGTAACCCAGTGGCAAGATCTGGAAGTCTCTGAACAAGAAAGTCTCATGATCTGAAGGTGGTGTAAAATTTGCAGTGTATAATTTGCAGCACAGAAGTGTTGAGCCAGTGTTGGATTCCATGGAATGCTCAAATTTATATGTAGCATTAAGCTTATGAGTAATCACATTTAAGGTGAGGAGGTTATTCGTATGTTACATCTGTTACATACACTACACCTATTTTTGAACCATGGCATTGTAAGGGAATGGACTGAATCCTGTAGAATTGGTTTTTTATGATAAGATCAGTTATTTCTGATTTATTTGAGAAGGCAAGAAATATATATGAGCTTGAAATCATAAAATATTGCAAAAAAAACCTGTCTTAAAATGTATACAAGTTTTTCATTGTATACGTAGATACTTTACTAATTAAATTATTCTGGTTTTCCATTAAGAATATTTGAGGTATCTCCTTGGATTTGAAGAAATTTTTGTTTGTTGAGAAAAAAATCTGGTTTGCATCATGCCTAAATAGTACTGTGTAATTGGTGATCATGCATGTTCTGATTACCTTAAGAAGTCTTCTTAATCAGATTGTCTCAGATCATCCAAACACAAGTTAATTTGCAGTGCACTACCTTTTACATAGTTATATTTGGCTTTTAATTGTTAAGACCTTGGAATTAAATTATATTTATCTTACACTAATTTCAAAGGGCTATGTAGAGCTTGCTTCGACTTCTACATCCTTTATTTGTATTTGCATTTTTTATTATGGTACCGTGGAGTGTACAGCAGTAAGTGTTAATAATTTAAAAGAGTTTTCAGCACATCTAGTGCATTTTGCTGAGGTTTGTTTTACTTGACTTCGTTTGGCTCATTTACAGCCTGTTTCCAAACTAACTGCTCACATTCAGGTGGGTTACACTTAAATTACGGTTCTGTCCGGTAGATTCACAACCATGCTGATTTCACCATAGCCGTTAAAATTCATAATTTGGTAGAGATCATCTATTTTCTAATATAAGCACTACTTACAGAATGAATTTCAGGAAATGCTGGCAAGTGTAAAGACTTATGTTGAATAAGTTGCAGCTACAGAGGGAGGTTTTTATCTCCCTTGACTTCTCAAAGCTATTTTAATTATTTACTAAAATTCTAATTACTGTGATCTGAAGTTTCTTTATTAGCTCTTGTGGTATGCTTCATACCAAAAATCAAAATCAGATGTTACCAGGTTATTAGGATAAATTTTAATGGTGAAAACACTGAAGAAAACAATGTTTAAATTTGGTTTAAGTCTTTCTGGTTATCTACTGTATTTACAGTAGTTAATATTAAAACAATAATATACATTGCTATGATATCAAATTTATTACTGCTCCGAATTGATTGTGTCATTCCAGACGGTGAAAATGTGTTCCTACTCAACTTCCTCCAGCTTGTAGCTTACACTCACCTCTGTTACACTTCTGTGTTGTGTTATTGTGCAATAGAGATACTAATAAATTTTTCATATTCCTGTTTTCGTTATGGACATGTTGTTTGTAATATTTTTTTTCCCTTTTTAAGCATTCAGCAAATTATGGGAGAGACTTGGTAAGAATTTGGGCCAGTTCTTAACTCTTTACTTTATTAAGACTCTTTGAATCTGTCTCCCTGACTCTTGGGATATTTACATGATCCCTGTTACTAAAGCATTTGAATGGTTTTGTAATATTGTCAATAATATTTCTCATTTTAGACTGGGTAGTAAAGAGTGGTTCTAGACCTCTGGTCGTTCTGGTATCTAGAATGAACATATTGTTATTTCAGACTTGGAAACACTGCATTTTTTTTTCCTATATATAGCATGAGCTATAAAATCTATTTGTTACCTGTTGCAACCTTGCAGACTTGTCAGTCAAATAAATTGTCTTTAGGGATTTTACTCATTTAGGATTTCTGATCCATTCTGAGATGACAACGTCTTAAGGAATATCGTTCTAAATTTTTGAGTGTGCAATGATATAACAGGAAGCATGGTCTCTGAACTGATCTGTTGATGTATTTGGATAACCTCTGCTGGCTTGAGTTGGATTACAATTTGTTCACCACTGAATCCCTGGAAAATCTCATGGATTTCTCCTAGTATCTGATGCTAAATTTATTTTCGTATGTAGAAATGAAAATTCTGTTTGATAACAACAGTGCTTATGTATGGTAAAATAATGTTTTCTTATAAGTTAGAAAGTTCAGGAAACTTGTTGCTCAGTGCTGAGGAAATGCCCACTGCATGTAGCAATAAAGAAATGCTGTGATTCAGGAGCTGTGCTTTGCTAGACTGGTTTGTGTTTGTGTGTTAATCCAGTTGTGAATATCATAACCACCCAAATGCTTCGAGTTACTCACATTACATGCTAACTAAAAAAAAAAAAAAAACACAATATGCATTTTGTGCTGTTTACAGGACTGTTGAAACATTCTACCTAAAGGGTTTCAGTATGACTTAATAAGATAACTTTAAAATACATTCTCTGTCTGATTTCTAGATATTGTAAAAAACTTTACCATTCTTGCTAGCGGTTACGGTCAGCTGGCTGCTTGGTTTAGGATAACAAAACATCTAGTTTTGTTATCCTAATCTTCAAGAACACAAATGGCTTTTTTGCCTGTCTGTGACAATGGGTTTTGTTGCTGCAAGTCCAGTTTACATTTGTTAAACTGTTTGTGTCCTTGATTATTTTGTGGTTTTATTCTTTTATTTTTCTATCACATCTAAATGTGTCAGCTTGACTTACCCTGTGAGGCAGATAGAAATATGGGAATGACAATTTCCCTCATGCCGGGTTCCTCATGAAGTTTCACCTCATGCCAGGTTCAGTTCTTCCCCAGGAAAAAGAGAGTTTTTAGAGTGTTGGCTTTCCTATGTCTTAGGTTTCATGGAATGCTGAGCTCATGCAGACTTTGATTCTACTTGAAACAAGTGAATGATTATAGAGACTAAGAAGTTATGCTGAATAGACAGTCTAGATGATTGTTTTTAATAAAATGGTCCAGAATTTATCTAGTGTGGAAACGAGCGTGTGCTTGAGCTGAATGTTAGTAATTATTTATTATATCACACTGTATGATGAGATACGGTAGTACTCGCACAACCCTGCTGTGACTGTTACCTTATGGCTTCTTTTGGTTGTATGTTTATCCATCTTTGCTTTGAAGTTGATCAGTAAAATTGTCTGGCTTGGGATAGTTCATTTGGCATGATGGTGGAAGAAAACATCAGTAATGACCTGGCTGAGGGAGCACTTTGGTTAACCAAGCTGTAATTTGGGACTGTAAAGAATTTCTCTATTCTGTCCCATACTTGTTTACCATATTTGAACCCAGAATTGTGCTGAGATTGCACTGTTTAAAAATAAATAACCAGTTGAGCCTACTGAACCATTTGTTTCCTGCAAACTTGTAGGGAGCACTTTCCCGCTCGGGTAGAGATGACGAAGGGCAGTGGCAGCAGATGTGGTACGTGGTTATCAGATCATGGGTGCCTGTTCCTGTCTAACTCATTAAATACATGAGGCAAGAGTGGTATGAGATAGAAAACTAGGGGCAGAACTAAGTTTTCCTTTTATAGGTAGAATGGAATACAGGAAGGAAATTCATTAGAGAGAAATTACTACAGCTTTTTCTGATGCGGATGTGGTATTTTTAAGCTTTTAAAGGCAGAGTCTCTTCTTTGCACAGCACTTAGCTCAACAGGATTTTGCTGAGAATGCCTGATAGGGTTTGCAGAACTGGTAATAAAAGATGTAAGAGCTGAAATGGAGTGAGTTTCAAAAAAGCTACTTGAAAATAATTTTTTCAGGCTTTCACATTTTTGTACTGCGTTTAAAGTGTAGTTATTTTAGACCTCCCTTTTGTAATACTGCAGTTTCATTTTACCTTTTAGTAGCAGAGTTCACTTGAAATACAACCTGAACTTGACCTTATTAGTGTCAAACAGTCTGAAATACACGCATTTTATCTCTTGCTTCCTTCTCTTTGTTGTTGCTGAGTGTCCTGTCCCTATTTATGAAAGAGTAAGAGGTGATGGAGTATCTTAATTAACATGGAGTAGTACACACACATAGAGCAGAGAAATTGTTGAGTGTCTGTGGAGACTTATGGAGGAAAATTTCTGTGGCTAATTTCAAAATTACATTTATATTCGCTCTGAAGAAGAAACACGAGAAGGATGTTTTTATGAGGGAAGACTGGAGATATTAATCTGGATAACAGCTTTTTCTATAAACAAAATTAGCTGAAGTTTAGCATTAGTCTGGGTTATGTGTGTCTTGTGTTTCTGCTCTACTAGTACTTTATTTTTCTCTTGTCAGTTCAAAGTTAATGTAAGTTTTGCAGTTCATTTGTGAAGTCAGTTTTGCTAAGTATGAGAACAGTTTCTCTAAGTTTACTGTGTCTTCAGTTCTACTTGGTTTGCTCTGCGTTGCATACAGCTTCTCAAGCTTCCTGTGTTTGAAATTTTGTTTTGAATTGAAATATTTTAAGATATATGGTTCCAGGATTTTGAGCTTAGATTTCTGAAACTTTCTGGTTTCAGGTTTTGACAGGTTGCTTTAAGGTATCATCTAGTACCTAAGTAAAAGATTATAAAATTTGGAAACGATTTACCCTACTTGAGTGAAGACATGTATGTTGTAACCAAATACTGATTAAGCCATAAATTAATATGATAATTAAATTCAGCATTTTTTTTACCTTTTTATTTCCCCAGTGTGATGAATTGTAATACATTAGTTCTAGCAGACTGAACCTGAAAATCCAGTTTAGCTGTAGCTGTGACCATAAGTGGCAGTTGCTGCTGTAGTCTTTAAACTGCAGCTTCTTGTATCATTTGCAATCTGTTTGTTGTAGTCACATTTAATTTGACACTACAGGTTGTATGTGTTGGTATGCAATATTGTTACAGGACATTATTCATCTGTAGAGAACAGCAGTGAAGTGGACATTATTACTGTGGTTGGCTTTTTCATTCTTCTGAAGTCATTCTGCCCCATGGAATTATTTCCAGTTGGATTAGGTAATTAATTGAAAATGTACAGTTTGGATGTCCATAGGTGACTAGAGTTAGAAGAAGGAAATTGCTGGTTGCTCTGTGTCCTAGGTGGCTAAGTCTGAGTGCCTTCATCGTCTAAGAGCTATTTCTGGCTCATTCAGCTTTCAGCTCTGTGGCATTGGAGGCCACTGCTTGTCTTTTTAATTATGTATTTTTTTGCTTTTTTTCCTAAAGCACAATAGCTGTATTATCCTCCTCAGGTTTTGCTGGAGTGACGCTGAAGTCTGTCCCCCTGGTATGTGCCCGTCTCTTTGGAGGTGCCTGACAGCCCTGAGCAGTTACAGAAATGTGCTTGTTTTTCTATATCATTGTGAGTTCAACATAGTAATTTAGACTGTGACGTTCTCCCTAAATTGGTCTGGAAGGCGATTCGTTTATGCTTCAATCCCACACTGGCTCTGGGACTTACAATGAACCAGCTGAATAATGATAGATGGAATATTTATCCTCCTGCATAGATTCTAGTACTTTGAGTACATAACACCATCAATTTTTTAAAATGTAAATTTATAAATAGCTTTATTGTACTCTTAATTTTCATCAGGTTAATCTTACTCTATTATTTCACTTTGTTACATCTATAAGAAATATGTACAAATCTATATAATATACTATGTATTAAATGTCACTGTCCCTTTATATAATGAAGTTTATTTTTAAATTCCATAGACCAGTATTTGATCTTTTCATGTGTTCCTACAGGACCTTTTTAATGACACGTGAAGGCATTGCAGTGATTACAAAGGAACCCCCCTTCCCCTCCACAGCTCCCAGGGTTGTGAAGTAACTGAACAGTGTTTCTTTTAGCTCGACTCTAGAAATGGTCAATAATAATTTTACAGTTGTGATAAAACTGGACAGCAGAAATGGCAGTAAGGACAGTGGCAAAGTGGGAAGTGGGTGGAGAAAAGGCAAGAAAGAGAATGGTATAATATCTGCTAGTTTATGATAGAAAATAATATTGGCTGTTTCTTTAAGATGTTAATGATGACCTGGTTCAGACTTAAGATCTAATGATGACCTGGTTTTAGTTTTGAAAAAACACTACCAAGGACATGTAGTTTGTGAATAAAGCTCTTTTTGCTTTTGTAGAAAATGCTGAGTAAACAACTTATTTGCTCTCTTAACTTGGTGACTTCTTTTGCTTCTTCACTTTTCAGACAGAAAGCTCTAAGGACTTTCTGGTGTTAAAAAGGAGCAGCTTCTGACCTAATGTACCCTTCTCTGAATGATAATGTTTCTTTGTTACTTATTTTTAGCTCAGATTGTTTTTCTCCCCTTTCCCCCAACATGATTTGTACAACCTTTAGAAAATTGAGTAGTTGTGGTTTTGAATCATCCTCCTTTTCTAGACTGAATGAGTATTTCTGAAGAAGCACAGGATTGATTGTGAGTGGGCCTTTTTCTTACTTAAAAAGGCAACAGCCATGACAGTTTTACCCCCTGAAAAAAGCAGAAAATCTGTAGACCCTTAATAGACTTCATTGTGACCCTGGAAAGGACAGTGTGTTAAGTACTTATTTAATTTTGTACCAATGGTATATTGCTAGCAGATGTCCTTTGTTTTGTTTTTACTATGATTCAGAGCCATTTGGATAAAACATTTTGAGGGAGTATATTTTGGTCCTGAAATAAAGCATGACTATGCATTTAGAAACTACAGTAATACTTCATTGTGTATCAGTCTATATTTGACTCCTTGTTTGGGTATAAAGCCTTTAGAATATCGAGTACAAGTCTAAGTACTGTTATCTTGCTGTGCTTTTGGTGAAGCACAGCAAGATAGCATGAACAGCTGATGTGTAAATAGTGATTAAAAAAAGTCTTACAGGAATAAACTTGAATTCCACAAAATATAAATAAGTGTTTGGCTGTTTTAAGTGTGGGAGAAAACTAATGGCAAATTTTTATGGCAAATTATATTTTTCTATTAAAGTAGTTAATACTTTTGTATTATAAAAGATCCCTGTTAATTCTGCAAATAAGGTAGCTCCTTTCTAAACCAATCTTGTAGCTCATATATTTGGAATTACTCACAGGAAATCAAGAACCTGAGGGGTCAGCCTGTACTGCTTTGTGTGCTTATATTGTATGGATTTTCATTTAAACGGGTACATACACACTCATTCCCAATGCCTTGCCAGTATTCCTACACCACTTAAATAATAATCCCATCAAATGGAATCATAGAAAGATTAAGGTTGGAAGGGATGTCTGGAGGTCATTTGGTCCAACCTACCAGGTTCAAACCTTAAGTCTCTTTTGCTGTACAACTATATGAGAAAAATGCACTTTTATTTTATAGTCTACCTAGTTTAACTGCTATAGCTACAGTAGTAGACTTTTTCCAATATAGCCAAGCTACTGTAATTATTCTAGAAGTACTTTTAAATGTAGACTAGACTTTAATATTAACCAGTGTCTAAAATTACTAAATAAAATTAGATTTTGATTTTCTGGAAAGGCTCTTTCACTAGCCAAGTTAAGAGGAGAAAATACATAGTCTTTATGGAAGGTATGTATCAATGATGGTTTAATATGTGACTCCATAACTATGACTACTTTTCTGTTATACTCCAAAGTTCCTGCTATTATGTATTTAAGAATGTAGACATTGGAATAATTCTGCATATTTCCCTGAAAAAATATGATGTAATTTATCATACACTCCCCACAAACACTCTATCAGTTCCTAATTTTTTTGAGAACCTGCACGAAAGAAGGGATAATTATCATTGTACAGACGTACTTCTCAGTTATGATGAAATGCTTTGTGTTACTGTTAAAACCAGAGTATGTTTTATATGGCCACTGTAGTGCTAAGGGTTACTATAAAAGAATTTTTTAGAATAAGGAGTTTGAGCAAACCTGGAGACTTGTTAAAGTATTGGAAAGGATAAAAAAATATCCCTCTATTCCTCTCTTCATTTAGGAAAACAAGGTATTCATGTTTTCTTTAAAATAAATTTTGTCTATTTCCTTCACTGCATGTGTATATATAGGCTTATATACAAGCATAACACTTCACTGACTTCCAGTTCATATGAATCTACTTGGCTATCTGGGAGTAAACATGGGAATAAATACATTAGGGGACAGGAACAGGGTGATCTGTGGAAATACATTTTCTTAACATCTTTCTGCCCCTCTACTGCATAGTAACTTCAAATTGAATGTGTATGTATATAGTTGGCAGATTCACTACAGTCAGACCTTTCTCCTACATTTTATCTAATAATTTGGTAAGGCAGTTCAGTGAATAGCAGTGAAGGCAGACAAATAACTTTCTGTTTATTTACAGTCTCAGTAATTCCAGTTTTGCTTTTGATAGATCAGTTGTAGAAATCAACGCCTCTAAGTCTGAAACCCTTAATACAAATAATGCCATTAAATTTAGCTGTGTGTAAGTTCACTTTAAGAACTGTGCAGGTATAAATGCTGATTGTCATTGATGTGTTAGGAGTGTTGCAGAAGTTTTGTTGGTCCTGGACTAGGCCCTTCTGGGTCTGTTTGTGCCGACTGTGATGGAATTACAAGGAAATAGCCCTATGCAGTGAAAACTGAAAATCTACTCAACTGAAGCAGCTTTAATACAAGTTAAACAGGGCTCGATGCATATCTGGTGACTTTAAGAGAAAGGCTCTGTAGAGGTTGGCAAACTTCTGTATTCTCTGTTTCCCTGTTAAATGCCAGTTTTATTCCTTCAAGAATGAAACTCTCTTTTGGAAAGCAATATATTAAAACAAGCTCTGCCTGTGAGTTTGCACTGGCAGGATCTCCCACTCTGCCTGCCCAGGTACGTTCACATACTGCTGCAGTTGTGTGCCCAGCGCTGACTTTAAAGTGACAACTCGGTATCTGTTGCGTCCTGTTATGGTTCAGATGACTGAAAAGATAAGTGATCAAGTTATGGAAGGAGAGATGAAACTCTAGGGGTTCTTTCTAATGAATTATAGAATTATTTCTGAAAAAGCAGTGCAGTGTTTGAATAATCAAGTCAAGTATTTTTCTGGAGCCAGGATTGCGATGGTAATATTTATCTTTGAATTCTTAAGACAGATAAAAATCAAAAGCCCAAACCACCAGCTATTTTTCTTTAATGTTTAGATTAATCCAGAAAAATAGACCAAAATTTTGAAAATGGCTTATTTAAACACAGATTGATTGACCTGTTTAAGGGACATTTAATTTCTTTTGCAAAAAGACTTCTCTGTATAGCGACACACTGTTTCAGGGAAAGTCATTAATTGATTTATCATTATGATCCTTTTGAAACAGGGAAGTCGTAACACTATTTTGTCAATTGCAAATTAAGGCCCTGGGCAGAAACTTCTGGACATCATTTAGTTTTAAATGGAGCCCTTTGTCTTCTCATCTGTTTTAATAAAGCTTTTCTAGTCTGATTGAAGTAGGTGATAGTGAAATGTGTTTGCTATCTGTAAGGATGTCTGATTTTTCTGTTGGCAGTGCTGTTTCCTCCATTCACACACAAGTGAAGATAGTTGTCTTAATAAAAATAAAGTAGGAATTAGAGGGTTTTTTTTTCAATGATCCTTTGCTACATGTAAGTTTGCCATGTGGCTTTCCATGTGTGCCACATGTTTCTAGTATAAGCATCTACTATTAAAGACAAGTGTTGGTAGCTCTATCACTAACAGTTCACATGCCCTACACTGAAAAGCCAACATCCTCTCCAGCTGATGAGAGCTGTTGCTGCTATTTTGGTAGTCTTTTGTTGCTTTAAATGTGGGGTGATGAAAGCATGAAGAACAGCTGCTGCTACTTTAATCCTGTAAGAGAGGTAATATTCATGTGTTTTTATTTGTGGTCGGTGAAAGACTCATTTCTTTCTTGTTGAAACTGAAAACAAAGTTGTTTGGGATATTTCAGTGCTGATTGTAAGAATATAGCTGCCATTCCTGGAGCTGAGAGACTCAAAAAGTAGTCCACCTATTATAGTCAAGGGTGGAGAAAAATTTATTGCAGTGAGTTTTAAACTTCAAAAAGCTTTCAGTGTGTTTGTACCAATGGAATAAATGTCACCACACTTTTAAACCTCTGCAGTTTAGGTTTTGCTTAGTACAGTAGTTACAATTTAAATTACTGAAGTTATTCTGTTATGCTCGCTTATAATTCTTGTAACAGCGTATGTATGTGGTCTTTATTTTTTGCCAAACAGAAAGGTCGAGCTTTTTTTTTTATAGGGATAATGATGACTTTCACCAGTCTCAGGTCTGGTCTCTTGAGACTATTGGAAGAAGAAACGGTGTGATTATCTTTTTATCTTCTTAACCTTAGGACTTGGCATGATCAGTCTTGGATTAAGAATTTGAATTACTTCTTCTATGTCTTGGTCAGGACCTCTACCCTTAAGTCACTCACTTGATTTATCATCTAAAGTAAGGTGGCCTAAATTCAAATCTACTTAGAGAGAAAAAAGTTTACCTATAAAGGTGTCAGTTTTCAGAAATCTGAGCTACTTTGTGAAAATTTATAAGGGATAGTCCTTTACCAAAGATGAAGCACACTTCTTTAGGAGTTTTAAAATTTTTTAAATTTAAACACACCTCTTTGCAGCAACAACCACTAGTTGAGTCTTGTAGCCATTTTTTATGTCTGACTGTAAAAAAAACTAGTCATAAATATGAGTTACCTAGTTAGTTAAGCTGGCAGTTCAGTTATGTTACTGAAGCAGGACTGAGCCTACCAAGTAATTCAGTTGAGGTTTTGAATTTTCTTTTTCAGTCATGTGTTATGTTTAAAAAACAAACAAGCAAAAAAAAAAAAATTCAGTGTATTCTTACAAGTAGGATGTGCAATTTTCAGGTTTTTTAAATTTATCTTTCCCTGTCCTTTTTGTTTGTGGAATCAGCATTTATGAACTCTAAAACTTGACTGAAGTTATCTTGCAGACATGTAAATATTACTCTCTCAACAAGTAAAAAAAAATAATAATGGAACTGATTCCTATTCTTGTTTGATTTGTTTCAAAACTAATGGTTCAACTCAAACTTGGGTCTTTTCCAACCTAAATGATTCTATGATTCTATGGCTTTTTTGTTGCAATTGCAAATTAAAAATGAGTTGTTACCAAATTCTGTAATAGAAACTGGAAGCATTTTATATATACTTTGCATGGCGAGAACACCATGTGAGCAGATTATTTGGATTATTTCAGATTTTGAAAAGGATATTAGCACTGACTTTGCTGGGAATGAGATACAAATAACTGTGTATTTGCTTAAGCATTTTGCTGCATTAAGGCCTCATTCTTTATAAATAAAACCTGTCACTGAAGCCTAGAGATAACCAGACTCATACTTGTTATTGCCAGATTTTGGGCATGCACACAGATTCCCTGTAGATAAACTGGGATGTGAGTTTGTACTGTGCTGTTCACTGTGTCATACTTGGATTTATACCTGCTTTTTCCCATACTAAATGGAAAATTTGTTAATTCCTTTTTCATTCAAGGATATTATAACCAACTGAAGAATAAATGTGTGTACCTGAGCACATCCCTCACAGCAGCTTGAGTCACTGCAAGATTTCCATCCTGCATTTTCATGTGGGAAGTTGATTATGTACCAAAGCCCTTACCTTTATCAGTGAGTATTGTGTTAGTCACTGAATACAAGAGATGTAGGACTTGGTAGGAACTAAAAGAATCCCCTTATTCCTGTCCGAGTCACTGAGGCAGGATTCTGTATTACTGCAGCCTTCCTGACAGCTAGCTGTCTCATCTGCTCCAGAATCTCAAGTGGAGGAGATTGTTTGGAAATTTCCAGAGAATTTACCTTGTTTTTGTCTAGTTACCTCTTTGTATCTCCAGAGAAAGGGTTATGAAAAACTGACTTTGTGTTGTACAAGACTGTAAACAGAGTAGGACCAATGAGTGACTCTGGATATAATGTGAAAGCAGATTGGATGTGGAGGATGTTTTTTATCACTTCCTAATAGTTCAGGAAGAAAAAGATAAATATCTGAAGACACAAACAGGCTTTAGAAGATACGTAGGTGGAGGTCAGACCTAACAGGCACCCAGATAATCCAAGCTGGGAGCTCCTATTGTGGCATACATGCCATAGCTGAAATCTGCCATGGAATACTGAACTCCTTTGCTTCTGATTTGTTTTTGTCTTTTACCACAATACTGAGGAAGGAAGAGTTGGTCACCATTCACTTTACAGTGACTTATTCAGTTCTTTCAACCTTTTCACATCGATCTTGTTTTCTAAAACTGTTGCTAACATCTTCTCTGCCAAAAATTCTGTGTTTTGGAATTTTCCACCCCTCCCCCCACCTTCCCCCTTGAAAGGTGGCGTCCAGCAGGAAAAATAAAGTTAAAAAGTTGTTTTTGAGCTCTCATCATTGAGATAGGCAGAAACTGTCTACTTATTTCTGTGTATGGCAAGCCTGATGGTATCTGTGAGAATGAATTGAGCACTTGCCACCAGTTTGATATGTAATTATTCTCAATTTTGATTATCTTTTCACCTTACTACACTGCATTGTCATGAGTTGACTATTTCAGCCTGTTCAGTCTCTGGTCTGGCAGTGGTTTCAGTGAAGAGTGTTGGTGTATGAGGGCCAGATTCAGGACAATACCATGCATGCCATGTAAGCTCTGCTTTTCAGAAACTGGCTGAGAAAGAACTCAATAATCAACTCTTTTTGTTTAGAATCCTGTATGGTGCTGTTGCTATAACCAAGGCAGTTAGTGAATTTTTAAAATGCTTTGAATTTTTTTAAATTTTTAGTAGCAGCCAAAACCAATTTTCTAGTTGAAATACCTTTAGGTTTCAACCCAAAATAGGGAACAGCTATATTTGGTGATGGCACAGTTGTTAGTGTTGCTTTTTTCAGATTTAAAATATGCTTACACAAAGAAAATGGAAGCATTTTGCTGACAATATTTGCTAAGCATTTTCCCAGCAAGAACCAAAATTACCAAGTCCTGATGTTGTGAGTCATAAGTATGACTTTTTAATATTTATTTTTTTAGAACAGTCTTCTCAATTATACATCAAAATAAGTTAGCCTTGGAGACAATTTTCCTTTGGGCTAGAACAAACACATACTCAGCAAAGCTGAACTGATGATGCTGTTTATAAATGTTCTGCTATTGTGACTGATCTGTGTTGTCTTATAAAGGTCACACCTATGGATCAGTATTTTGTGGTAGGCACTGAACAAATGTATGACAAAACCATAATCTTCAGAACTCCTGTAGAAGTGAGGGATTAAGGGTTTGGTCTTTCTATGTCTAGAATTTTTCTGGCTCTGGCTTCAGTGTGGGACCAGGACCTTTAAAAGGCACACCTGATAACCATTGCCATGTGAAAATCTGACAGTTGCAAAATTTTTAGTAAGGTGCTCATATTCTTTTTGATGATTTTTGAAAGTAGAAGAATCAGCTTTACAATCATCGTAACAGCTTCAAGTGAGTTTGGAATCACCTTCTTGTGGGAGCTATGCCCTGTTCTATCAGAAAATAGATGAGATAGTGGGACTGTAGACAAGTGAGATGATGCTGAGAAGACCAATAGCCAAGAACTGGCATTTGAAAATGAGACCAGACGCTCCTTATTTTCAAGGCCTGAGACTGAGAAGATCAGAAGTATGAGAGATGAATGGCAGAGTGTTAAAAGACAAGTTTACCAGAGTCAAATACTTGGCTGTGAAATGGCATTCTCCTACTACTTTTAACCATTACAAAATGTGTGAGAATCTTTAAGCCAAAAAATTTACAGGGAAATGTGAAAGAATCATTAGAATTGCCATGAAAACAAGCTGTGTTACGTGAATTGCACATTGCCAAATTGTGTCATTGCCTGAGCCTTAGTGCTCCTGCCACCCTGAGCCCCTATGCATGTTATCAGGGACAAGGATTTTGTGGTGCTCCTCTTTGATGTATAATCCCAGTCTAAACCAGCTTTTCCTGTGTGTGCAGTTTTCCTGCTGGAGTCCCTTATAAAACAATCTTGCAAAATACGTTCCCAGAGGCTGCTGTCTCTTGACTTTGTTTTCCCTTATTCCAAACACTGAAATCAAGTTAGAAGCTCCTGAAGTATCACAGTTGCTTCTCTAATAGCATGCAGACTGGAGTAGTCAAGTTTGCTGCTTTTTATGGACGTATGTATGGATATAGGCTCGTGTATATATAAATCTGTAATGAAGTGAAAATCTGGAGGCAATTTTTCTGTGGCAGACCTGTGTAGACAGAGTTCCTGAGAGAGCTGCCACGGAGGGCAGCGCTCCTGAGGTGAACGTGCACAAATTCTGTTCCATTGGAACAGAGCAAAAGGTTCCCTACGTGAGTTCTTGGAAAAGTTGTGGATCTCCCCTGCTAGGACATTTGTTAGTAGTCAGGAAAGGGAAGAGTTTACAGGTTAAGAGCATGAAGTAAGTTTTCCACCATCTGACCTTTCTCACATGCGAGCACAGAGCAGCTTTTCTGTGGCATCAAAAGATGTTATTGTTTGTCAGAATAACTCTGCTAATGAACCCTCTTCTACAAATGCATCTATTGTGTTATAAAAAGAAGTGTGCTACTATAAGCAGTTGTATTGGTGTAACTGCATTTACCTAAGGCCGTCTTCCATCATCACTGTAAAAACTGACATTTCTAACATATTCTGCTGCTTTTCAGCATTACCTGAATCTGTCCTTTAGTTGCACCATAAAAGCAAGTGACAACAGTTCTGTGAGGTGCCAGTGGAAGAGGGATAAATCTCTGGGCACCAGGCAGTTACAAAGATTCTGAAATGTGTATCATCCAACTTTTCTTTTAATTATTATTCTAGAATCTGTAAGTTCTTGTGTTTTCTTCTTGCTCTATGAACTGTTATTCTACATGTAATAAAGCTGAAATCAAGTATGATCTGACATGCAGCAATGAACTTTCTGGGATCTGGTCCGGGGTTATTATTTATTTATGGGTATTGTTCCTGGTCTGTGTGTGGTAACTGCATGGATGCTCTCAGGCTGTGACAATACAAAGCAAATTGGGTTTGCATGAATGCAGGCACTTAGCTGGTCACGTTCATCATCTGCATCATGAATGAAGGTAGAACTACTCTGCTTTTGGAGAAATCACTGCTGCACCTCACATTAAAGGCTTGATTTCATCTGGTTAAAGAAGTGTAAGGCTTGTGCCAGGGGATATTTTATGTGTGGTGGTTGTGTGTTTTGGATATGGATTAATATTTAGAATATTTCTTAGAAAAAGTGAATGAAGAAACAAGCAGCGATGTAAACCTCACAATCAAATTAGTGATGTAGCAATCAAAAGTCAAACTCTTACTGAAAAAAGACAAAACCAATCTTTGAGAATTGGCAGGTACTTTTTTTTTTCCATATGCCATATACATTAATTATAGTTCACAGCTTTGATGTACTAATTTGTCCACCGTATGTATGTAGATAGACACTTATCTCATGAAGGAATTATTTTTCTTTCTTTGTACGATTGATTCATATTTCTTTGTAGATGAGAGAGAATATCAGTGATGTCTAGACAGTGCTGTTTCCAGAAAAAAATTAGAACTAAATCTTCCTAAAGTTGGTGATTTGTGTTACAGCATATTGCCTACTGAAACTATGCCTAGCTGGGGTTGTTGCTGTTGTGAAGAATAACATACTAGAATTTCATGTTAGGAGCTATTTCTGTTTGTTTCTGCTTGAGTTTTGTTTTTGTTTTTCTTTTTTTTAACCAAACACCTCTCACATAATTTTCTTTAGAAGAAGTGTAATAAATGTGTTTTGTAACCTAAATGTATTTGCTGTTGTTTGACTGACTCTTCAGTCACTGTATTCATTCTGCTTTACACTGAAGTTTACCATAATGAGCAGCTCGAAACAGTTTACTTTCTGAAAAACAAGTGACTCCTGGTAATGCTCAAGTGTGGTTTGCAACATTCCTAAACCAGCAAATACTAAAATACACTATTTTTTCCAACCTGAGCTTCAAAATAATAGAATATGAATCTAGTATGGAGAAATACTGGTTTGAAATGTGTATGAAATAGATTTCTGATGAAGGGGGAATTTGAGAATGCTTCTTTTAAGAATTCTGGTGAGATACACAAACCACCTTCTGTAAGCTCTCTGAACATAACTAGCATGCTGCACAGTTTATTCAAAAAGGACTGTAAATTCTGGAAGTTTTAACTTGATATGTTTGCAGGTAACATGATTGATGTGTAACTCTAGAATGAAAGGAGTATTTAGAGTCTTGGCTATCAGTTCACCAGTTCTTATTCCTTAAACAAAGACAGGTCAGATAGTAGTCTTGTCCTCTGTAAGTGTTAATTTCTGGCTTCATCCTATGAACACAGACATATGTAAACTCAGAAAATATTCTAACACTTAAATGTCTATCGATTACTAAATTGGGAAAAACAAAATAGTGGAGGGGGGGGCTAGCCTATGTCGCAAGATTTTTTTTCATAGCTTCTCAGAGGTATATCATATTATAAATGCATTAGAAATGTTTTGCTCTGAGGATATGTAGCATTCCTATAAAGGTTAAATCAATAAAAATGATTTGGCCACATTCCTAAGCATGGCTAGAACAGGTAGCCCGTTGTTTAAGGTACCCTTGAATTTCTGGATCAGATTATTATGGTGCAGCAAAAAGGCTTACTAAAGGCTTCTTACTGTCTGCAGACGTTCTGTGTTTCTATGTGAAGATATCGTCAGCCTAAAAAAAACCTGCAGATTTTCTTTGCTGCTGAAAAAAAGAGCATTTTTTATGTGTAGAGGTCTCAAATGTTGTGCTGTGTGTGCTGTAAGTTTTAAAGGAAGTTTTGCAACAAGAAGGGGTGAAGACACATCAGTAATTGGTAACAACCAGGTATGTAAAGAAGAGAAAGAGACATCTTTTAAATCAGTGCTAAGACTAGTAAAATTTCTGCCCCTTTAAGTATCTTTATTAGTTTAGATTATTATTCTTTTATGCATATCTACTGAAGGGGAATAACCACTATATGATGTATATTTACTGTATCTAGTCAGTTCAGTAAGCAAGTAAGATTATGGAATGTAATGGTAGAAGACTTCAAACAACTATTACTTCAAATTTGTCTAACTTTATACAAAACTTGATAAAAATTTAGTAGCTATTAAATAGTGTTTATTCCATACATCTGCTTGATTTAGTAGACAGAGCTGAAGTCTGTCAGTGGACTGTTTTTATAGATTTAGTGTGTTTTAAAATCTTTCAGGCATGTTGAAGAGCTACTGTATATTATTGTTACAGGTCAGATTTGTGTCTTATGGTGAGTGCATGTGCTATGCATCTACGCTTCTGACATTTTTATATAGGTTTTATGGAGCACAAGCTTACTGTAAGAGCATGTCACTGAGATTAGAGTTCAGATTCTTACGGGTATTTTAAATTTATTTCTCTCAGTCTCACTGTGCCCTTTAAGAATGCTGGAGCTAAAACCAGTGCCTTTTTATCTTTATTTCTTCCTTTTTAATTTTTTTTTAAGTGTAAGAGATATTATATTATTTTTGAATTATATCATAAAATGTGAAATCGTGAAGGGTGATTCTGATGATAAAGCACGGAGCCCACACCACTGGTAACTGGGACTTTGTCTCAAGATGTTTTTCAGTTGTGAAAATTTGATCAGTGAATTAACCGCACATCCGGCTACACACATCTTTGATCGGAATTGGAACATTCCAGCTCGTGTGTGTGTCTATGTGAGCTGGCTCCCTCAAGTAGGTTTTACACATGTGCACTACACATGTGCCCTGAAATTAGTTAGTAAATTAATGTTATAATTCAAAGTAGTAAAATTACACTTTTTCAAGCCTTTGGTTTGTACCTAATGAGTATTATTGTAATTTTTTATCTGGGCAAGCTCAAGTCTTCATTTATTTTAAGATGGATTAATACACAGGTAGCTTAGCTGTAATTAAGATTTTGCTTTTGCTTTTAAAGGTAATATTAAAATTTTACTTTAATGAGCATAGAACTCCAGATTATTATAAGGTCATGACTGAGTTAATTGCCAACCAGAATAACAGAGCTTGATTTTAGGTCCTATTCCTGAAACACTGTAAAATTAAAAGTTATTCTAGTATTTGCATATGCAATACACAGTGGTGCACTAGAATGAAACTGTTCTAGCTCCAGTATGAAAATGATTTGCACTGTGGAAGATAACTTTCTTCCCATTTGATGCTAAATTAATTTTTTTGTTACTTAGATGTTATTTTTTTTATCCAGAAATGACTGCACTTTTTCTGAATGTTGATTTCTTTAATAAATATCAGTATAAAGAGTGTAACTTCTGGATTTGTTTTAGCGTTTCTGTTTATGCCATTTAACAAGAAAGGGGGGAAATAAAAATATCCTGAATAGCAAGGAAAATATAGCACTTAGTTTTGAACGTACAGAGTTGGATGTAAGAGGGGTGGGAAGGAAGCAAAGTGAATGCCCTTTTTGCAGAAAATCCTTTTGGGAAAAGAGAACATTTTTACTGGTGTACACTAAGGTACGGCGCCTAAGTAAATAGTTGCCGCTTTCTGGTCCTGTCAGTTTTAAATAAACCGTTCATTGTTATGGCTTGGTTATTCCACAAATACCCAAACGCAGCGGAGTGAAACTTTGATACCACTGATTGGAAAAATGCAGATGATGAACTCTCTTAGTGTGAATTTATATGGATGGTCTTACTTAGAGGAAATAAGTTTTGCAGATTGTGTTAGGAAGTAAATACACTGCGGGCTGGGAGTACTCTGTCACAAAGCTGCTCCTGTGCTCCGGTATTGTACAATAGCTGGTACAATTAATTTATCTTGTTAATACTGAGGCACTAAGGTAGACGTGTCCCTTCAGTGTTACAGAGCAAATGTGACACTTCTTTTTTTCATAAAAGCTTTCTATTTAAAGGTGAATAGATTATGCATTTGGATGAAAGTTACTCCTGGAATTTATACAGAAAATGCTGCAAGGCCATAAGTAGCACAGCAGTTCAGTGTTATGGCTCACCAGAAAGGCTTTTGGAGACATGTTAAATTAAAATAGCAAATTCTGACACCATGGTCCTCAGATTTTTTTTTTAAGTCATATCTTAAAATGCCTTTTTATTTCCATTGAATCCTGTTTAATTAACATAAAATTATTCTTACTGATTCTACATGAAGGTTGGTACTCCTTCATGTAGAAGAATACATTATTAATGTATTGTATTAATACAAAAATACAGTTGTGGATGATTATCAGTTTATTAGATGATGAACAGATGATTATCTGTTCTCTCGGCAGAATAACTCTGCGTTTGTATTGGGGATCTTTCCGTGTCCATGTGGTTGTGCATTTTTTTTGTGAGATATATTGCACTGTGTCAAAAGCACCAGCTGACCTACAAATAAGACTACTTTGCCTAAAATGTGTTTTCACATTGGAAGTTGAGGTGAGTTAAAATTGGCTGGTCTGATGCCTGCAAAAGCAGTTTCTCTTGCCATGGGGCTATGGGAAGGAGCAAGAAGGTACAAAGGGACTGACTCCAGACATGTCTCTCTCATAAATTTTACCAAGTATTCTACACCCAATACTTCTAGCATCTGTAATTTCACTACAAGAACTAACACAATTTATGTAGAACACTGTGATAGCATTAATAAACATAATTTTTGACTAATATTAAGACAGGACCCTGGCAAGTTCCTCCACTGCATGTTAGCAAGATGCATGAAGAGTGGCAAATGTTCTTGGGGTACTGCTGGCAAATCTGAATGTAATAGCACATTCTCCTTTACAGCTTCAGTGCTAGGGTGGAAAATATTGCACTGATAGAGAAGTCGTCTAAATTTATACTATTGCTTCTGTTTATACTATTGACTTCTTTAACTTGAATTTCACAATTTTAGAAGTATAAGTTAGTAGGAATTAGAGGCTTGAACTGTGTACATGTGTGTGTTTGCACATACACAGCTCATTAACATTTCTTAAAAGAAAGAATACCCTGTTCTAATGCCATACATGGATGCATTAAAATATTGTGTGTTTTTAACTCTGTCTTTTCTGATTTGTATTTATATGAATTACAGGTCTTTTGAGGGATTAACACTATCTGGTGGTCAGTGTACTTAGGCGTAATTATTTATCTATATTGTTTTTCCTTAATGAAAACATAAACAACCCTTTCTTTTGCTTATGTGTATAGGGTCATATGCATTAAATGTGTCTGACAGAGAAATTCAGTTCAGTAATTACTAATGACTTGTAACATCCCCCTGCTCCGATTTGTTCCAGCAGAGCCGCTGCGCCCAGCATATGGTGCTTGATGTATGTGTGTGTCTGTGCATATAGATGCAAATGCATCTTGTTAGTGTTAATTTTCATTGTGATCAAGGCTGGGTCCTGTTCCTCTGAACAGTATTATATTATGTAACTGGCAGTGGCTCTGTCTTTCTGTTTCAGTAAACCACAGAGTAGATTTAGATCTAAGATATCTGACCATGAGGGATAAGTAAACAATGGTTTGGCACACTTACGGTTCAAATAAATTCTGGGGAAAATAAATGTATGTAAGGTCATCAGCTTTTAACTTTCCTTAATCAAGAAAAAGAATGATAATGAATTTTAAATCATTATGAAATGCTAGCAATTCTGGGGAAATATAATATGTAAAATAAGCTGTCAATCAGAAATATAGTAATCATATTTGAATGAATTCCTGCCAAAAAATTTTTGCCATGAGGTTTTTAGCTATAACATATTAAAACTTAGAACTATTGTTAATTCTAGAAGTGCCTGACCTTAATGAATATGACATTTTTAAGAGACAGACAGCAGAAGAAACTGTTTCTACCCTTTGGTGTAAAAATAAGGTAGTTTTATTCAAGATGAAAAAATATTACTAAGGAAAACTGTTATGAAAACAGTGGAAATTAGACAGAAATACTTACTTTTTAAGGGACCCTGTGTACTTAAAGGAGAATGTAGCCTTTTTTTCTTTAATCTTTTGCTATTCTAAAATTAATTTTTATAAATAAAAACGTTTAATAAGGAGTAGGTTGTGCAAAATAATTTAATTGCTCTGATTAAAGTGACTTCAGCAGTTCAAGAGAGTCAGGAGAAAACCTATGGAGTTTTCCCTCCTGGGGCAAGTTACTACATGAAATAGGAAACTTAAAGCTACACGAAGAAGGCTAGAACTGTGCTAGAACTTGCACAGTATGGTAACAAGCAGAATAAAAAATATATACAGGAAACAGATGCATGAATGATGGATATTTCTTTTAATAATTGAAAGTGTTAAACTGTTTTACAATACAGTAACATGAGATTATTTTGTCTTCGTGCTCATCTTTAAAATATTCTCTTTAGGGTGTGCTTTTCAGTATGTTAAGTGGCAGGTCTTATATTTATTTGTAGAAGAGAGCATGTTTATGTAAGGAAACATGCTCTTAGATTTAAGCTTTATTAACTTAAAAACAAAAACACCTGAGAGCAGAAGATAGCCCTCCTTAGCCTGTTTCCCATAAGACTTCAGAAGGCAGTTTGTAATGAAGATATCTAATGGAAATAAAAGCTATTGTATGTAATGTGAGCACCAATGAATTTTGTTGATAAGAGTAGGTATTTTTGGGGGTTCTGTGGCTGAGGAGGTAGATGTTTTCTGCATTTTGTGGGTGACTTTTGTCTCTGGAAGAAAATCTGTGATTAATTCCTAAGTCTGGCAAAATTTCCAAGGAAAATCTCATTGAAATGACACACACTTTATTAATTTATTTCTGAGTATGCTTATCAGAATAAATATTGCATTTATTCCATTTAAGCAAATTAACTTTTTATCTTGAAAATAACAGTTGTGTGTTTTCTTGTTGCAGTTTCTTAACTGCTTGTGTGAAACTCGGATTCTCCCAGTGCTGAAGTTAAGACCCTAAAATGCTTCAGGTTTTACCATCTTAAACTAGCTATTTATCTTGAGGCTGCCTTAATTAAAATATTATATACTCTAGGGCATATTAAACATAGCAATTTATTGTAATTCTTATTAATGGAGTGTATTTAATGAGTTTTCAGAACCGATTCCTTCACCTACAACACACAATGTTGATTTTTATTGGGTACATAGAGGGAAACATGCAGCTGGTCTGATTTTCAGGAGGTGCCCAGCACTGACAGCTGCCCTTGGCTCGGGTTGTATTCAAGCAGGAGAAATGCTGGTGCTCAGCCCCTTTGCAGCTTGGCAAGCACAGGATAATTCCTCCCTTCCATCTCTGCTTCAGTTTCCACAAAAGTGTGCTGGAACCGAGCGTAAAATAATGCCAGATTCTGCTTGTATCTTCAGCTTTTTGCATTAAGTTAGAGTTTTAGAAAGTTTTTGTTAGTTGTTGTTCATTGATGGTGTCTGCCACAAGGTGCGACAGTCTGTAAACACGATTATTGCCTGTCTTTCTTGAACTGTCTGCACTGCCTAGTTAGCATTTCTTGCCAGAATTGTTAGCTTCTTTATTTTTCCCTTTTTATTTAAATGGATGCAGTATTCAATGTTTGTTATTTACTTATGACTGCTCTGAGCTTTTTGTTACTCATTAAAAAAGTATGACTCTCTTCTGAAAGCAGTTGGGAAAATAAAGGTATAAGGTGCAATTTTAAGATTAGTATTAGTCTGACCATGACCAAGAAATCACACAGCTTGAGAGGAATTTCAGTATTATTGTTATACTCTTAATGTGGGGTGCCAGAGCCTTTAAATATTTCTGGTAGAGTAGTTAATACAGCATGGAAGTTTGATATTTGTACAGTTTGTAAAGGAATTTGAGGTGTTACCCTATTTTGACTTCAGTTTTCAAGTATGCACTGGTGCATCATTAATCATAGGAAATGCAAAAATAAATAATATAGTCCCTTTGGATTTTTCATGTGAATACTTACCTTTTCCTTTTTTTGTATATACAGTTGAGGTATTTAGGTAACCCCTAACCTTTTGCTTCAACAAGGAGGTACAGTATAAAAATATTACCACAGTCTTCATATGAGCAGTTCTCTCTAAGAAAACCTCTAGATGAATATTTATTGAAAAAAAGCAAAGTTGCAATACAGAGTGACTTAGCTTGGCCTGAATATTATATTTTAGACCACCAGTGAATAAAATTAAAAGCACATGGATTTTGAATAACTAGAAAAGGTTGTAATTGATTAGCACTGCATGAAAGTATTGAAGTGGAGTGAGTTTTGATTTGTGAATGGTTCTATTCAATAGAGATTAATCCTGTATGTTTGATAAAATCTTAGTGCCCCTAATGAGATAGGATTTTTTTTTTCTCTCCCAGTTTATTTAACCATCAGGTCCTCTGATACTCTCCTAACAAACTGGAACATTTTGATCTTACTGAGTTTTACGTCGGTGTGGTTGAATTAAACAATGTTGATGATTAATGTTTCATTTGAGACAGCTAATTGAGCAGATCAGTGCATTTTGCTGCCTACAGACCTTGTAAGTGGTGAAGTGCAATCCTGCAGGGTTTGGGGCTTTCAGATACCGGCAGCCTCTGTGCGAAGCTGCAGCTTTCTTAATGCACGTGAGAATACTCAATCCTGCATAGTTTTCAGTATTATTTTTTTTTAAATCCTGGTATTTTAAATGATATTTTATGCAAAGAGCAGCGATTCCTGAGATTTTGCTTTGCATTCACAATAATATGAATATGTTAAACAGAGCTGCTTGCAGAAGTAAAACTTCTGCTTTCTATACACAGATAATCAAAAAGGATTTGTTTCTATCTTATCAGTTTCCTAATTAAAATAAAAAAAACCCTGTCAGATTTCCTACCAAATAGTAAAGCAGTTGAGAATTGAAATTTACAAAAGGTTTGGGATTTTTTGGTGAAGAAGATATTGAGGAGTATTTTAATATAAGCGGAGTAATTTTTTTATTGTTAACTTGAAGACTTTAGATTTAGTATATCTCTATTGGAATCAGCTTCCAGAAATTGCAGGTGAAATAATTGCTTGAATTATGAGCTAAACTGGGATTCTGTTTCCTTCTTTCATTGAAATCCTCCTCTGAAGATGCACCGAATATAATTGAAGATGCCTTTTCCTATTTTAAAATTATAATTGCTGTTGGGAGCATTTAAGAAAGTTTTCAGTCTCTGAAATGCTTTAAGTAAACGATATTTTCCAAATTTTTTACCAAATATGCTGTTTGATTTGGGTTTTTTTTTTTGGCATAGTGTTTAATTTGAGCCTTTTTTCCCCCTTCAGACGCTATGGATGTAAATATAATAGCCTTTTCTGGTTGAAATGAATCCAGTTAGATTTAAAAGCCTGAGAAGGTTTGCATGGGCTTGATGTAGTCAAAACCTGAGTATAACTGGCAGAGGGTAGAGATAATTTGGATGTGAAACTCAGAATGTAGTTAATTGAAACGCACTAAATTTGAGAGGAATATATTTGTTTGCATGAACTAGGAAAGGATCCTTCCACTTCACTTCTCTGGTTTTCTCTTTCGTATGAAGTCAAAAGCACATAGACAAAAGTGAGTGGAATAAAACCTTTCAGGAATACGGTTAATGGCACAGATTAGCAACCATGTGGATTATTCATAGCTCTGTTTTCCTGCCCTGTTACAATTTGGCATTATGTTTCATCAGTTCAGTCTTGAAGAGAAACAATTAAATTTGACAGTCCTGAAAGGTAGAGACTTCTACCTTAAGGTAGAGATGGGAAGAGAAGGACAGTACAGAAAGAAAGAACAGATTGTGCATTCTCAGGTGCTGCTGCGTGACTGAATGGCAAATTCATGAGCAGCTTGGGTATTCTGGCTTTTTTTTTAACAATAAATTCTGCCTCCTTTTTATAAAAGTGGGTTTTCCAAAATGTGGTTTTAGCTCAGGATGTATTGCTTACACACTGACTGAGCTGATGAGATTTTGTAGTCCCTTGCATCTATTGTTTCGGTCCGAAGTGAAATTCAGGTATCCAACACTATTTAGTGAAGTTCAGGAAAAGTATTAAGCACAGTATCACAGTACTTCCCACTGGCTTAAGGAATTATCAGAAGTAGGTGAATTAAGCAGTCAGAGTTGGTGTTTTGATAATTTTAGCCAACTAAATTTCTTCTAATCTCTTTTGGAAGTAAAAGCAAAAGAAAGTCCCTATACATGTAAACTGTATTTCCTGTTGTAAACACTGGGATAATGTGGTCTGGCTACGCTTCTGCTGTGCTTTGCTCAGACACCAGTTTGGGTGGAAAAGCTGCTTTGCCGGGTCTGTGTTTGCATTTCAGCTCAATGTTCGGGGTATTATAGCTGCATGATCAGCCACAGGTCATGTTATCTCATCTGGTATCTAGAGGTCATATATTAAATTGTTTACCCTCCTGCCAGAAGCAATTTCTTAATTTCTGCCCTGTACCCAGTCTCAGAGCTTCTTCGTGTGCATGGCTGGGAACCACTCAAAAGCGTGTGAAGTAGGAGGGGTAAAAAGCACCCCAGTCATCAGGTCACTGCAATAATGGGGATGTATGTCCTGGAAATGGTTCTAGCATTGTTAGTTTTTTGTAGAAGGGGAAAGAAAGGGTTTAGCAAGGGAGTGAAAGGGTTTAGCAAGGGAAGGAAAGAAATAGATTTAGCTACGGTCCCAGCATAGTTTCAACATGATGGATACTATTAAGAAAATCTTGTAAGTTTTCACAATTTTTTTTCCTAAGGCTTTCAGTTTTTTCAGTTTGTCTGTCTGAACTGCCTCAGTGAAAGATGCTTTGAAAAAATTTTGTGACTGTTCTTCTTGCAGTTCATCAAGTGTGATGAGAATAAAGCATTTTGCAGTACACTTTAAAATATAACTTCGTTTTACTTGCAGATAAATCATTTAAAGTCTTACTTGATTCTATTTAGTATTTGTGAGATTCTCTGTACTGATTTTATGTCTCTGTCTGTGAGGATGAAGCTTCAAAGCTAGAAAAGATAGAGGTGCAATTTTTTAATGGATTTATGAGTTTTATGAGCATTTATATGTACAGTGCATATAAATAATTACTTCAATATATACATATATGATTTCTTAAAGGAATCTGTGTTTACAGTTCAGAATATTGAAGTAAATATTTGGCAGTGCTCTTCTACAGAGTTTTTTACATCCCACTTTCAATTAAACTTAAAATTCAGCAGCATGTTAGATCATGTATTTTTTATTTCATGGCTTAATATTTTCATGCATGAATGTTTTGCCTTGTTCATAATAAGTGTAATGGGAAGAATTTGCTTTTACAATTGAATATATTATCGAACAAGCTTTGCTGTGAAGTGAGGGCAGCTGAGGACTAGAAAACTGCAGATTTACACTGATAACTTCATCTGAGATATATGTAAAAATAAGGTGCCTGGAACAATGATAGGGCAGTTTTGGGAAGTACAGGCTGCAGTATGCCACACACTGCTCATTTTCATCAGGTTTAGAGAGCAAGCAGTCTGAACTTAAAGTGATTTAAGCCTTTTACCATATCTTTCATTAACCAGTCATGGTGAATATATCTAAAAGTGTTACCAGAGTTCTTAATGAGATTTTTCTGAGCTGCTGTTGATTAATTCACTAATTATTTTATCTTTTGCACTAAGATAATATTAAACATTTTACCAGATCCCATCAGGTTCTTTCCAATTCTTGCAGCTACACCTTGACCCTGGTGACAGCTGAGCACACCTGCTGTCAAACACTAGGGACTAAGCCACTAACTTCCCTTTTCTCAGCTTGCCAGCTAACAAATTTGTTCTTAAATCTGCAGAAGTTATTTACAGTTACTTCCCCCCCCAAAGAAAACCCCAAACAACCAGGTATACTTTTTAACATTCTAACATCCCATTCAGCATTTTTTTGCTTAGATAACTGCAACCAGTATTGTTCAAAGTAAGAAAATTCTCGACAGTGAAAAACAGAAGCTCAAATATTGCAGCACTTACCCCAAAAGAAGTTTTGCTGGCATGGTGTCACTGAACTGAACAGGCTGTTTGATGCCATAGTCCCTCTCGGTTCACGCAGAGCTTTCACCTTCTGTTGTAAATACTTGGATCCTCAAACTGAAAACACAAACCATAGCCAAACCTTGTTTTAGTTTTACTGTGTCCCTGGATTGCATAGACTCTATAGTTTGTTTTTTCTCTGTCAAAAAATTGTGTAGTGCTGGTAACATGTGAAAAGGAAGGCAACAAAACAAAAAAAAAAGAGAATGAGCAAATATTTGAAGGACCTACTATTACTGCATAGACTGTGGTTAGAGAGCACTTACTGACTCTGTTGGTCTCAGTGGCTGGTAGTGACCTGCGGAGATTAACCATTTAAAAACCAGAGACTCCTTTCTGTCCTCCTGGAGAAAGTTTGCACCGCACTTGTGGTTCTGTGGTTGTTTGTGAGGCGAATGAAGCATTCACACAATCCAAAAAAGCAAAAGCTTTAAAACTCCTTTTTTTTGCAAGCACTGTTACTGGAGCGAGCGAGTCATGTGGCTGTGACATCAGAGGACTCCAAGTAGGACTGCCTACACTGTGGCTTTTTCTTTCTCTCTCTCCTCTTTTTTTTTTCTTCTTCTTTTTTTTTTTCTTTTTAATTTTTTTTTTTTTATATTTTGACAAAAGGCCCGTATAAGGCCCTTCCTGGCATTTAGCGGGACATAGCTTTTTAATTTTTGTGACTCATGAAGCTTTGGAGAGAGTACAAAATGCTGTAAGAGCCCAAACTTCTGTACAGTTAAAGCATATGGACAGCAGAACTTTATTTGTACTCTCAGTTCAGGTTCCCCCCACTCTTCTTCCCCCTCCTTTTTTTTTTTTTCTTTTTTTTTTTTTCTCCTCCCATTCCCTCTCCCTCCTTTATTATTGTGTCTGTGGAAAAGTGAGCAAAATTGGCACAAGTGGCTGTGTGAAATTCTGAACAACAGTGATGATTTACAATAATTTACATCTTTGGATTGTATCACGATCTTGGGTCTGCTTCATATTTGCTGGGTGGCTGGATCCCTTCTGTTTTACTTTTTCTCCTTGTCGTCTTATACTTGTGAATCTGTAACTCATTGTAAGAAACTTTACCTTTCCTAAGGTCTAGTAGCAGGCTGCTTGTTGGGGTTGTGTTTTTCACTGTAATTGGCTGTCACAGAAGTGTTAGTCTGGGGATTCCTTTGCAAATCTTAAATCATGTCTGCCTTGCTTTACATGCTTTCAAAACTACTTGGCAGTTTTATGTGATGCAAATTAAGGGCAATTATATTTCTTTTATATTTGGGGCAAAATATGTCATTTGGATATCATAAGTGGTTGTGTGCTGCAGTCTGGGAGTGATGCTTTGGAACACCGGCATTGGGAGGATTTAACGTGGACGTTGTGGAACAGAGTGAGCTGGGAGGGTTGGGAGATTTTGGTTGTGCTTACATTAATTCCTTATTATAGTTCTGGTGTTTAAGGGAAATAGAACAGTCTTAAACTTTTGGGGAGACTATAAATAACTTCACTCACCAGTTAGTGTTAACACTTAGTTTTAAAATGAAACATAAATTTGATGCATATGTAAGATTCAAATACTTAATATCATCTGTGTGCATGTGTGTGTGATATTTTTTATATACTTAACATATTGTAACTTTGACTTTGATTGTGTAACATAAGCCCTGACTGCACCAGTATGGAGTGGGTTAACAAAAGCAGTATTTTTTTGTTTATAATAGAGGCTTTGAAATAAATTGCAAAATGCTGTGTATAGTAAGGAATAATGTGCACAGACAGTGTGTATTAGTAGTCTTGATTTGCTCACTCAGATTCAGAACAAAATTGGAAACATCTTTGAGAAAGTATCTCATTTTTTGCCTCTTTGGACATTATATCTAGAACTTTTCATATTACCCTGATTGTACCACAGATGCACTGTAGTTTTAAGTTTTAGCTGAATGAATTTAATTTTTTTTCCCTTATTTTTTTTGTCCTCTTTTGGGGAAGAAGAACCATATAAAAAAATTTCAAGATATCATTCAGCTTTTATTTGTAAAATAAAATACTTCTCTCTGATGCTGTCATCTCTCCTTTTTTGTTTTCCTCTTTGTCCTGAGCTTTCTCGGTTAGAAATTGAACAGGAATGGTGTGAAATGAATCACTAGAGGTGTGGGTGGAGAGCAGGTTCTCTGTTTTGTGGGGATGGGACAAATAGGAGAAGATTTTAAGTAAAAAATAGATTGTTTTGATTTTTGTTATATAATTAAAAAAAATAATCCCTTCTTCATAAAAACTTCTTTCACAAAAATTGTTGTAAAGTAAATTGTTCTTCATTCAATACTTCGAGAGTTATTACATGTTGCCAAACTTAGAATTCTACCATAAAATTCTAGGAGAAAACCAAAACATTCCACTCAAAAGTAAGGGTGATATTTAATTATATTCATGGATTGCTTTTATTTTTTATGTTTTCTCTATATGGTTAAGATCATCAATGAAAAAATCTTAAGGGTATAAAAATAATGGAAAGAATACTAATCTTTTCATATACAGATTATGTTTGTATGCATTAAAGTTTTAATCAACTTGTGATGCAGCAAAAGTTTTTGGAGATTGCTGCCTCTTACTTGGGGAAATCTTAAATTGTAAATTCAGAGTTTTCAACTACAGTTACACATTGAAGGTATTTATCAAATTCTATTTGATGGCATGTAGGTGCAGTATTTTTAAATAATAGATTACTGTTGTCTTGACCTTAAATACTTACTTACATTCAAATGAAAAAAGTAGTTTGATTTTCAAAACTCTGCACTTTATTTTTAGTAATACCTTTAGTATTAGACTATTGAGCTTCCTATGGAAGTCTGAATATAAAAATTTATTGCATTGAAATGCTGTTCTCAGGCTTTCTCCAGAATGGCTTTTTCATGGTTTTCACTCGTGTTTCCAAAGTTATTTTCTAACTTCGTTGCTGTGCTTTGATCTGATACCTGTAAGAATTTTTTTTTTAACTTTTTTACCTGTTCAGATCAAGAGCACTACAAAGAAGTCTTCATCTAGTAAAACAAAAGCCATTAAAAACAGAAAACCAAATACTGTAACTGAGTAATCGAGATGTAGTTTGTAAAAACTGTCACTGATAAAAATGCAGGTTTTTTTAGTATAGAAACATTATAAAGCCAAACTTTGAGACCAAATACCTGTGAAACTGGTGGCTTCTTTTGGTACAGTTTGTGCTTCTGATGGTGCAGATGTAAGAATCCTGAAAATCCACTGTGTAAACCAGTCTCTTGATTGCAGACTAATGCTTGACAGGCTCTCGTTTAAAAGGTAGATCTACAAAAATGGAAGTTCGTTTCTGAGTTCCACAGGGGATGCTTTGAGTCCCAATTACACTTACAAAGGAAGTATTATGCTAAGGAATTTCTCTGGTAAACTATGAGCTTGATCTTTGATGACAAATGAAATCTAAAAGTCAATTGTAATGCAACGCTAAAAGATAATTACATCTTTCACTGTTCTTGAAACGTGTTTTGGAACTTTTAAGCTATGCTTTATTTCCAAACATTTTGCCTTATGTCACTCAAAAGTTCATCGAGTGTATAAACAGTGTGATACCCTGCTGAAAGTTTATTTGTACTTAAATGTTTTCTTCTATGCTACAACTGGAATGATATAAATACTCTGCTTAGAGCAGTGCGATGACAAACTTGTTAGATTGCATTTACTTACAAGTTTTACAATATATACAATAACAAGATACTGATTTTTGTAATTCAGAAAGTCCTGGTGCAGTTTCATCTGATGCAGGTATTCACTGTAGGTGTTGTTCACGTATCTATTTCCACTAGAGCAGGGTTTTTTTTCTTTAAGTGAAGCCTCTTCCTTTGGCTCTGTTTTTCAATCTGAGGAGTAATTATAATTTTTAGAGGAAGAAAATTGTGTTTTCTGTAGGTTCACAGCCAGTACATTTAAAATATTGTTTGTTTTCAAATACTTGCATGTTTTGGGAAGCTTCTGTTGTTAGACTTGGGTATTTTGTAGACTACTTGTTTCCATCATGTCTGCAACAGTAGAGAGTGTTGATACTGCTTTGTACTAACCTTTTAAAGCAAAGACTAAAACTGCCTGTTGATTAAAAAAATTGCAACAGCAAGGTTAGTTTTTCATTTTAAAATGATACTTGTTGCAAGAGTAGCAGTGAGCGTCTGAGTGTTACTGCTGCCTTTTTCTGCCTCAGAACCTTTTTCTAGGTAGGATATGATTTGAAGTGGATTGTGCCTGGGACCCTAGGTTTCTAGGGTAAACAAGTGTTGTCTGTTTTTTCTACAGTTCAGTCAGGCTACTGAAGATCACGTTAAACCTTAAACTGAACTGTTGTTTAAATTAAAAAGATGGTCATCTCTTAACCAATGAGTGCATCATAGAATAGCAAGTAGTCAAAAATTGTTTTCATTCACTTTGAGTTACCACTTCTCTCACTTCTTCATAGCATAGCAAAGTTATTCCCCAGTGAAATAATCTAACTCCTGATCAGGCTTTGAATAAGGGGCTGCGTCTTAATGGTCAGATGTGTTTCATCTTGATTCTTCCTGCTCAGACCTTTTTTTTTTTTTGACAAGCATTACTTTCCTTGTGTTCGTATATCTTGTAGACTGTACAGCAGCTGAGAAAAAAGTCCTTTTGATTAGATGCAGCCATTGTAAACAGTCAATATATGGTGTTTAAGATCATCCTAACCTTCTAGTTATTTTCTCCTGTCTGTATTTTTTTCTTTTTTTTAAAAAAAGTCAACTAGGAGAAAATATGGGAAACTTGTCTCATATAACAGCTGAGGATGTGGCTAGGTTAAGGCAGGAAACTGCTACCCACAATGCAATGTTACATACACTACCACTTAATAAAATTTATTTCAAACATGCTACTGACAAAACCAAAGAAAAATAACATCCTAACTATGCTAGTTAGTACACTAAATATATCTAGGGAAAAGTGAAAGTAATCTCTCTAGAGCCTTTCCTGCTTCTAGGATACAATGCTACTAGTAGTTATACCAGAGCAGATCCCAGCAGTTGAAAGCGGTGACCTATTTTTAGAAAACATTCGTATTTTTCTGGAAATTAGTGATTATGTGCTTTTTAATAAGAGGCAAAGTTACTTTATACAGACAGAATTCAGATAAGTTCTCTTCATAGGTTTTTCTGGTTGGCAAAATATCCTCTTAGGTCGTTTTAAAACTGGCAACTTTTCGTGCTTCATCCCATTTTCAGTGAATCTTACCTTTACTGTAGCCAAGCAGCCTTTTTTACTGCTCCTTCCCACTTTTAATCTCTTTGTTGGTTGGTGTGAAAATATTTTCCATGTCATACATGGGAAAAGAACTGAAAAGGGGAAAGTTCAACCTCTTCAGCCCTGAAGATTTAGGAGTTCCAGTTGTTTTATTTGATTGCTTGCCATTTGAACAGTGTAGTAATTTGTGAGAGGTAAATAATTAGGTTGAATTCTAAGATAAATTTAATAGACTCAGATCTTCTGCAAATATTTCCAAATATCAGACAGATGCATATGAGGTCACCGATGCTGTGCCACAAATGTCTTGAAAATCTTGTTCTGGATATAGTCTTGTTTCTGCTTGTTTTTAAATGCACGTATATTAAGGGCGATCCTCTTACGGAACGTTTTTGAAGCGCTTGCCTCTAGTTAGAGAACACTTATCAAGAACAGCTGCCGTAGTGCTGTGGATCCTATCCATGGACTCATGGTGGTCTGCTGAACAACGTTCTTCAAGTTTGACAGGTGAGACAGAGACTCTCCAGTGCCACTGCTTTTGGATGAATCTAGCTGTGGTTGGAGAAAGTGCATCTTGCCAAAATATATGGGTAAGACCACACACAGTCTTTAAAATAGTTATTGTAAGCTTATTTTTAGGCAGTATATGTCTTGACAGTTCTTTTATTTGCATGCCAGTTTCACTGCTGCTTATAGATTTTTCATTTATTTTAGTAATGGCAATTGCAGATTTAGATCTATGTTTGTAAAGCTTTTGCACAACATTTACACTGGAAAAATACAGACTTGCTACTTTCAAACCTCTGTCAGGATTAGAGAACAGATTTTAAAAGATTTTAAGGCAGAGTATTTATGCTCTTCAGATTTGGTGTCATTGTTTTTATATTCAACCCCATTTTCAGGGGCATAGTTCAGCAATAAAAATTTGCTTCTGGTTTTAAAGTTATACCAATTTTAGTAGCTTCTGTGCTTGTATAAGTCTGCAGCAATGTAGATTTAGAACATGAAATTAGTTCAGAAAGTAATAAAAACAAATTTTTTTTAATTGCATACTTACTAAATACTGAATTTAGAATCTGTGTTTGTTTTATATATATATATTAAAACTCCTGAACAGTATTTTTCATGTGTATTTTAATATGTAGAATATTCTTTGCATTCTAAGTGCCTGCTTCAACAGTTGGCTCCGTAATGTGTATTTAAAATATTGTGTGTTTAACTGACAGTGTAGAAGGGGGTTGCACCCTGTAGAATTTCTGAGTAAACAATACCCATTTGCTGACTTTCAGAGCAGATGTTTTTTAAATACCCCAAGAGAAATTAAATATAATACTGAAAGGGAATATCATAAACCATTCATTGGGTAGCGATGCTTAAAAGTTATGGATTCAGAACATGTTTTTTTCCCTAGTTCTGTATGTTCCAGATTATCTTGCATAATTAATGCATGACTATTTCTCAAGAAAACATTACTTATTTTTTATTACTTAACATTGCATAGGACCGCTGTTTATAGCACTGGACTTTACAGACAATTAAGGAAATAGTCTCTGCCCTGAGGAATACACAATTAAATATATGCAGCCAGCCATTTAAGAAAAGTATGAAAAAGAGGGAGGGGAAAAACCCCATTATAATGAACAGCAGTAAAAAATAAGTGAAGAACTTCATGGGGAAGGGCAAGCAGTTAGTTGTAATTTTATTATTAACTTTCTCCACATATTCTACTATGAAGAGTATTAGTTATTTGTATGCAATTGGCTGGTCTTGTTTTCTGCGTGGACTTGAGCATGATGGCTGATAATCATGGTTTCTTCTCTATGCTTTGGAAGAAAACCTAAACCCAACCCCAAAACATTTCCTAATGCAGTGAGTGCACAGGGAGATAGTTCTCTGCTGTTTATGATGCTTTACTTAAGTTTGAGATCCTCAGTCCTGTATTTTTTGGGAAAAAAAAAGAAAAAGTAAAATCAGATACTTTCATCCCATCTCCTGTTTCTCTTCTTCCTTTCTTTTAAAGTGTTTAATACCTGGATTTGCTACTTTTTTACAGCTTGTCAACAGTCTAAGGTTTCCCCTATAATTAAAAATGTATTGTGGTTTTTGTTGGAGGAGAGATCTGAAGATCATTCATGAGAAAAGTGAGTTGAAAAGAGGTTGAGAAGGGAATGGAAAGAATAAAATTGGAAGGAGGAGAGTTAAAAAGAAAACCTTGTTTTTTAATCAGTCTTAACAGTATGGTTCCCCTTTTGTAGTGAAGGAATACTGAAGGTGAGGAGAAATGAAGACATTGGAACAGGATGAATATCCAGAAGATGCAGCCCTTTTCCTGGGGACAGCAAACATAGGAGAAAATTGGCCTCTTGTCTCCAAGGCCGTGTGAACCCGAGTTTGTGCTGAAATAGCCAGTTCAGAAGTGCCCAGCTGTGCTCAGTGAGGTGTTGAGCTCCTTTGGAGGGAATCGGGCTGTCTCTGCATAGCACTTAAAATGGCCTGTGGAGGTGTGCCTGAAGAATACTAGAACCTGAGGGATGTTGGGAAGAGTATGGGAGATGTTTGTGTGAGATGTCCAGTGCCTGGTGTGTTGTGTCCTGGAGAGTTGGTTGATTTTTCATTCCAGGAGGAGAAAGCAGGCAGCATTTTTAGACAGTCGGCTCAATGCTGGCCAGATAAGCAGGTGTCAGTTCTTTTTAATACACAGTTTTTGTCATGCTCTTAGTAACAGACTGCTTAGTAACTGAAGGGTGGTAACGGAGAAGAAAAATAAAAATGAATTGCAATCATCCCTTCCACTCATACGTCTTCCTCCTCTGACCTTCCAACCCCAAAAGTGAGGAAGCTGGGCTGGTTTTAGAGACACCCTGTGGTTTGAATGCCAGAATCCAGACCCATAGCTTGTAAGATAAGTAATGCAAGCTTTGAGAAATATTCTGTGTGAGTAGGACACTGCATGTGTTGCTTGTTAATACTTAGCTATTTTATCACTTTAACCATTTATTTCTGTTCTCTTTAGATGGATAAATAATCATTTGTTTTAAGAAGATAAATCAGTGTCTATATTTGTTGGCTCCATGAGAGAAGTGTCTAGTAAGCAATCAAAGGAATCAGTTCTGTGGAGTATGGACAGTTGGGTAAGCAGGATTCTTTTAACTTGGAGACCCAGCTCATGATGAAAGTAAATTGTTACATTTCCATTTCAGAACACAGGTTCTGGGTCTGCTGCTTAGCTGTATTTGGTCTGAGGCTTCAGAGGTGCTGAGTAGGATGAAATTCTGTGTTTTGGTACAAAATGATACAGATGGATTGTAAATAGATATTGCCAATTTGAGGACAGGCTGTAGCTATGAATGGGCACTTAACACCTCAGTTGTTTTTGGAGCTGAATGCCCAAACTCCATTAGTGAGTGGAATAGGAAATGTTGGAAGAGGAGCACTAAAACCCAGTCTTGTTGGAAAATTCTGCAGTGTAGTCACAGGCTGATCTAGCCTGAAGACTATGTAGTGTTTGCTTGTATTTTCTATTCTCTCCTGCAATCATTCTGCTTCTGGAGTGGTGTTTCAGTTGTTCCAGGTCTGAAAAGACTTTGGAATCAAGGTTATTACTGTCCGAAGAATTAGTTCAAGAAACAAAGCAATCTGTGTTTCATGTACCTGCATATCAGACACCATGTTAATTGGTTAATATTTGGGCATGGCATTTTAAAGAAATCTTTTATTTTAGGCATGTGAGATCTGCATTCTAGATTATTTCCTGTAACACTTTTGTGTATTTTGTACTAAAATCCCTTAGATGAGGTTGGCTGTAAGAGTTCCATCCTCTGTGACACTCGTCTCCTCTGGATTCCATAGTCTGTAATTGTGATGCCAGAGCAGCTCCTTGTAGCCAGACGTTTTGTGTATTTTGGGAACCCATGGGGATGTAAGGTTTGATGCTACCAGACCGTTTTTTAAGCTCAAGCAGTGCTCTGGGCAGTTGCTGCTTTGCCAAAACCGATGCTGAAGGAAATGTGGCTTTTCGTGAGCCAGAGTTCATTCCCATGACATGGGCTTTGGGGTTGGAGCCCTCAGAAATAACTGTAATCTTTGAAAAGTGTAAAATGTAAAACATCTATCTTTCACAGTTTATGCCTCTATGTCTACTTAGTAGAGTATGTTTTACTTGAAAAAAACCTTCCATAATTGGAGTTTGGGAATAACACAAAATATTCAATGTATTTTGTCGTAGTTATCCTGCTCATTTGGTAAAGTTACTAATTTTCCTTTCTTCAAAGTCTTTTAAATTACTTTTTTAGTTTTTTTAATGAACATCTGAATGTTTTCTTGCTTTTAAAGTCCAGTTTTGCCCAGTGTGAGTTTGAAGCAGCTTTGCAGCTGAATGTTTATATTTCAGTTTTGGGAAAAATTATACCAGTCTATTCAGAAATGGAGTATTTGCAGTAGTAAGTGGCATCTTTACAAGCTAAACATAATGATCAAAGAGCTGAAGAAATAACAAATTTAGTTGTCTTTTGGACAAAATTACAATGAAATAGCCTTTGGTTTGTCATTTAGCTTCAGCATGATTTATTTTTCTTCTCTTTTAATTGAAGAACAAATCCAATTCATAACTGAATGCAATTCAATCTTCTCATTTTCTGTTGTGGGTAGAAAAATATCTGTTTTATCTGTGTATAGGAGCTACAGTAATTCAAGCTTTATTTTTCCTTTTGAATAACTGAAATAAACTTGAAGAGCCAGACATTATTATGCCCAGTTTTTTTGAATTCATGAATTTTACAGTACAGTTGCTTTTTGAGTGGTTTTCTGTTCTGCTCTCATCAGTAATTATTTCTAGATTGGACATGTGACAGATACACAGTGATATTCAATATTCCACCCTAGTCACTGATGGGTTTTGTTATAACTTACTTGGAAAAATCACTTCTTGGCAAAACCACCACAAAAGAATAGATTTTCTTCAAGATTGCCTAATTGTTTAGAGGTAGATTCTGAAGAACTTGCAAATAGAACTGTTCCCATCTGATAGGGTGGGTTTGGGTATTTTCTTGTTTGTTTTGTTTTCTTTTGTTTACCTGTTTTTCCTTGTATTTGTCTTCCTCCCCTAAAGCACTAAGCTTAGCTAAGCTCTAGACAAAGAATAAGTTGAAGAAGTTAGCACAGAAAATCTAGAATTAAGCTTTCCAGGGACTCTCCTTACAGCCCAACTGTATTTGGCACATTATAATGGTGTTAATTGATTGCATTTTTTTTTGTCATCTCTAGAACTCCAGACTCTTTGCTTGGAAAGAATGCTACTCATTTCAGTTGGTTACTCAGTGATTTTTCTTGTTACTGATTGCTCATTCCATGGCTGTTTGCCATCTTTCCTGCACAGTATTCAAACTCTAGTATGAAGAATTACTAACTTTCATGTGCTCTTCTGGCACATGTCGCACTATAAGAATACTTACAAATGTTAATTATGTTCTTCTCTTCACAGTACTCTTGGGAGAAATATGTTGCTTTCTGTGTCAGATATATAGCTTTGTTGGGGCTATTCAGAGAATAAAATTAAAGAATTAAAAGACAAATATAACCCCAAATGTCTAGCAAACAGCTAGAGGGTACTTGTTGTGAAAATGCTTAGCTTTATCTCTGCATCTTTTAAGTTTAATCAATTCATTTTGTCAGTGATGGATATGTGAACTGCTAAAATCCAGTGCCATGGCTTAAACAAGGAGTGGATAGTTACTGATCGTCTCTGAGAAGGGGCACAGCTGAATGGGGTGTTCTGGTCTACTGTGATGTTTCTGTTTTCTTGTGCAGAGATGAGCTTCATTGCTTCTGTTTTCCAAACATAAACTTGGAAATCTGGAACTCAGCATGTCCACAATTATGATCAGGAGCCTGTGCAACCTTTTAGAGGTTCCAGTGAAGACCTGATTTCATCACAATAGTGGAAATGATTGATTGAGGCTACAGGTCTCCTGCACCTGAGCACCAGAGTCTTTATGTGGCCTTAACACCTGACATGTTGACTGTGTAGTTGTTGGGTAAGTTGCTGTTGAAAGTACATGGCTTTGCTCAGCTCTTCACATGCCCACAATCTTACTTAAGTCATTGTTACACTCTCTCTCCATTTTAGGTAAAGATAAAAAACCCAAAAAACAACCTGTGTTATGGAAACAGGCTTTATGTAGCATTAATAAATAAAGGCCTTTATTAGCTGTCTAAACTTAGAATCAGAGAAATTTCAATCCAAGCTCTGACCAGTGGTTTGGTGATTTTTATTGGCTTTGGGTAGTCAATTGAACTTGGCACGCATGTGTCCTGGCTTATTCCCTTCATTTACCATAAATCAGGAATGATTATGCTGAAGTTATTGCAATTTTATGAAAGTAAGAGCTGTTAAAAACCAGGGACTGCTTCAGCGATAAAGGGCTGTAATCTGGTGCTTGAGAGATGAGATTAGACTCCTGTTTGAACCTTCAGGCCTGGAGGTAAATTGTTCTCTTTCAGTTGGTCATCCTAAAAAGGATCTGTTTTTTTCTTAAACATCAACAAATTTATTTTCGAGGGCTGTTCAGATGAGGGCCAGTGATGAGGGTTACAGGAGTGTCAAGATTAACTTGAGTTTGCCTCTGCTGTTTTTGATAGAATTTTTTGTTGCCTGTACCTCTGAGGAACAGAGAAGACTGCCTGATACTTTGCCATGAAAGTGAAGATTTACACTACTCAAATAGTTGAAAAGCAAAGTAATACTACGGTTTTTTAAAATTTTGTCCACAATCAGCATTGAGGAACACTTGTTTCATAGGGTATTATCTTCTTTCAGTTGATTTCAACCCATTAATGGAATCTCCTACAAGTTTTCTGATGCCAGGTTTTCTGCTGCATTTCTTCCCACTATCAGACTTAATATCCTGGGAAATGCTTGAGTTAGCTGAAGAAATTTCTAGTGGCTGTGGTACTGTTGTACTTGTGGATTCACGTTGCTACTGAACCTGTGTCTGTAGAGGGTTTTTCAAATTTAAGAAGGGTGCAGAACATAAGCAAGTGTTCTACTTAATCCTGTCAATTAAACACCACCATGGAGTCATCAGGGTACAGTCACTGCCTGTCCCTCGCGCCTCTCTCAGTATAACACATTTCTTTGTTAAGAAAAAAAAATGGGGCACTTACAAATCTTGTGTAAAACTAGACATTTCAACCGAGATCAACATTTTGTTGTTCAAAACAGGATGACAGCTGTGACTTTGTAAGCTACTGTTAGTGGTTTTTAGAAGCTAATTTGTCAGCTTGCTGGCACACTGAGCTCATTTGCCAGAAGAAGTTGATGTCATCTCCCATATCGTTCTTTGTCAGAGCTCAGTGTCTCCTCTGCTTTAACCAGTGAATCCCAAATAGAACATTACAGACCAGGGCTGTTTGCCAGTGGCATTAGTTTTGTGTTTATGTAACTTCAATTTAGAGCTTTCATGACTAAACACAAAATTCAGTCGTCATGTGAGAGTTGATCACCCCTTTTTTTTGTATCCTCCATCCATGATATGCGTCTGGTTTCTGTGTACTTTGAATCTCAAAAAATGCAAAGAGCAGAAATGTTTATTATTTTCAAGTATTGCCACTTAATTTATTCAAACAGCATTCAGTGTGGTTTATTACTGCTTGTTCCTCATCTAGCACAAAGTAAGGACTTATTAATGACCTCAGCTATTGACTACAAATAAGATTTCTTGGAAGAATGAGTGAATGTCTAAATCAGTGATTATCAATTAAATGTTAATACAGGACATTGTTTCAACACAAAATTGTCTATAATTACTGTTGAACATCCTTGTCAAGCTGCAAACTGACATAGTTTCAGGTTCTGCCTTACTGCTAAGAAGTAATTGCAACACTGTCAAGGAATTTGGTAATTTTAATCTTCTGGTAAATTGCTCAGTGGCTTTTTAGCAGCCTCAGTAGCTTTTCAATATGTAGTGGGATATAAAGAAGAGATTCTTTTTTCTAAGACACCAACCAAATAAAAGAGGAGAAATTTAAGGGTAGAAATATTTAATTTTTGCACTACAGCAAAGTCACTTGCAAGGGCTACCAAGGATCGATCTTCATAAAATTTCTTGAGCTGAATGGAATCCAAAAGGATCATCAAGTCCAGCTACTGGACCTGAACAGGACAGTCCCCAAAATCCTCATTTCTCCATCCTGGAGAAGCCAGAAAGCTAATGGCAAAGTTACTTAGAGAGTGAGATGGTGACTGTATGGAGTCACCCAAAGATGGCACAGAATTGAGAGGGTGACAAAACAGGTGAAATCTGTTGCTGATAAATCCACGTGAACTCTGTACTGTTTATTGTCATAGAAAAAGATGAATACTGGAGAGCTCTAAAATAGAGGCTAGTAGTTGCCAAGATTTGATGGGATTTTAAAGAAATTGAGAGTATCTGGGCAGAACAATGTTACTAATAGTTCTGCTGTTGTGTTCATCCAGTTACTAAAAACAATATTCTAGAATTGAATGAATTCTGTGTAAGGAGGCGATACTAAACTGGCAGGGCTAAAAGCCTGGGAAGACACAACTGGGAGGGGAATGTGATAGAAATCTGGAATTAAGAGCAATGTGGCAAAAGTGAATGGAAACAATTATTTCCCCTTTTCATAACAAAAAAACTACGGGCACCTAATTAAGTTATCAGATGGCAGGCTTAAAATTAATACAAGGAAGTAGATTTTTAACAGTGCATAATTAAAGTGTAGAATTTGTCAACAAGGCACTGAAGAAGCCAAAAATTACTGTAGCTTTAAAAGGATTAAGAAAAGATCATGGAGGTGAAGTTTATCTATAGCTGTAAAACACAGTTGTCTAGTCATAACCTCAGGCAACACTGTAGGTCTGTTGGAGAGAAAAGCGAGGAGGGGTTTTCCCTGAGCATTCAGTACTGGCCTTTATGGAGAGAACTTGATCTCTGAGCTGATCCCTGTTCTGAAGGGTTTGTGTATAGATGAGCTGATAACAGCACTGAGATGCTACATACTGTGTACCAGAGTATTGCTGTGGGGAAAGTCACCAAATCTTCAAAGATTTGATCTAAGTGCATAAATGAGGAAGTGCTGTGAAATCAGGATACAGGAACTTAAAAACTTTTAATTGCTTATGCCTATCAAGGTAAGTGAGCTATGCTTCTGTAGAAGTATTTTCAAAAGTATGAAACCTCAGTAGTATTCACCAGCCTTGTAATTTATTGATCATCCACACATTAATATTTCACTGTGAGTTTTAAAAACAGTAAGGTGTTTCCCAGTTTCATTTTATCAGGTTGGTCACTGATTTTTTTCTGATTTTCCCATTTAAATTCATCTTTATTTTGTTAGCACTTTAAAACCTGTTTCTTTGGTGATATTTTGTGCTCTAGTTGTTGATCTTTTAATGATTTTGCCTGGTCTTTGTGGAACAATTGGCCTACAGAAAGCTGTACGACTGTCCTCAGTGTGACTATCCTCTATGTGTTCGAAAACCGAGGATTCATATGTGACAAATTACTACTCCAAAAAGTCTGGAAAATGCTGGTTTTAAATAATCTGAACCTTAATCTTACAGAATCATGGAATGGTTTGGGTTATAAGGGACCATCTCGTTCCAACCCCTGCCATGGGCGGTGACACCTTCCATTAGACCAAGTTGTCCTCCAAGCCTTGTTCAATTTGGCCTCCAGAGATGGGACAGCCACAGCTGCTCTGGGCTACCTCTGCCAGGCCTTTCCTGAAGGATATAGCCCCAATGAAAGATGTGTCAATACCTATGGTATTAAGGCTACTAAAATTCTATTCACCTAAAATGAGTGACTTTTGGGAAAGAATAATTTGTATGTTTAGTATGTCCTACTTTTTTTTACCTAAAAGTGTGTTTTGATGAATCTCTTTGGGCATAAATTTGGTTCCATGTCATCCTTAGGTGAAGAACATTAAGCCTTAAGGTGTGCTTAATAATGAAAAAACTCCAGCAGCATTTCAAAATATAACATCATAGATAATAGTTTGTAATGTCTTAACATGCTGGACAGACAAAATATACTGAAATCATAATGTGTGTATTAAACACCTAATTTGAGATTTTTCTTTTCTTTTGGTTTTGCATCCAGCTTTTATCATCTTAGATTTCAACCACACACTTTTATATGTGCCTGAGGGTGAACTTTATACATTTCTTTATGGGGTAGAAACACAAAAAATGGTCACATTGCCACCTGGACTGATTTATCCTCATATTGTCACAGATTTATGATGATACTATTCAAACACAGTCTTTGATTTGTCAGTCATTTCAACACAGTAAACTAATAAATCTAGTAGAACTTCTTTTGAAAGATTATTCAGTGCAAATGTATCTAATCTCATCTAAAGCATATTCAGAACTCACTTCAAAACCTTGGTACTACATTTGGGGATTGCAGAAGGACCACACATATTGTCAGTGGTTCTTTAATGGTTGCATAAAACGCAGACCTGTTTTCCCTGAATCTTGATTATTTCCAGAGTTAGTAGGTAAAAGTTTCTAACTTCCCCTTTCTCATTCTTGTCCATTGAAGAGTAGCAGTTTTGTGGTCTGACTGATTTCTGCATGGCAAAGTGATTATGTAAAAGCCTCATCTTTGTCAGTTGCTAATAATGAGGTACTTGAGCTGAAAGGAACTTTTCCTTTCTATTGTTCTTACATTAAAAATTTAATACCTGTTGGCTCTTCCTCCTCTTCTTCCTGCCTGAATGACCCTATCCCCAAGGAAGTTTTGAGGATGGTCCATGGATTTTTTTTTNTTTTAGTTTTTTTCTTTTTTTCTCCAAGTGACATGAAAAATTCCGATCAGCACAAACGTATTTTTATATTTTGACAAAGGCTCCAGGGCTGGATGGTAGGGTGAAATTTTTGTTGTATGACTACCTGCCTACTCAGTGTGTGATGCTTATCTGTGAAGGTGGTGGAGGAGGACATTTAAAATGAAACTGTTACTTTTTTCTTGTTGAAAAGGAAAATGACATTTGTTTCGATGCCTAGACTTTATGGGCTTTCTCAGTGACTGATGTTACTGGAGTAGTATGAACTAATAGCAAATATAACCCTGTCTTAAACAGCGAATTTGTTTTGATTTTGCCAGAAGTTGTTGCATTTTTCATTTGCTTAATTGTTATAGCAGTGTGAATATTTTGAAAGGATGTAAAACTGAAACCACTTTATCCAGATGTGCCTGCTGATTGCTGGAAAAGCCCGGAGTGTGGGTTGAGCCAGACAATTAGCATAATATTGGCATATGTGGAACATCATTAGTAGTTCCAAATAAGCGTCATGCAAATATGTGTTTGGGGTTTTTCTCCCTAGAAGTAGCAAGTAAATAACTGTTAAAATGTAAGCAAAGTGTTTAATTGGGAGGAATTTGTCTTGTTATAAAAACCCCATATTGAATCTCTTGTTCATGTATTTCAGTGTTTTGCCTATAGCAGGACCAGAACTGGTTACGTAGGAAGAAGCTGTAAGAATTGTGCAAGGGGGCAGCTGTGAACCTGCCATCTCATATGAGGGGAAAAAACCCACCTGACCATCAGTCAGTATTTATGTTTTGGACATACAAACATAGTTTATAAGTTATATATAACAGGGATTTAGCAATTCTTTAATTCAGCTCTGTGAAGTCTTTCTGCTTTCCATCAGGGCTGGGACATACAGCTCATGTGCAACAATACTGTATCTCACCATTTTGATGGTGTCATCAAAAGATTCTGCAGTGACTGAGAGAATAGTTCTGTAATGCTTTGATTTACGGCCCTTCCATCTCATGTTGACGGAATGATTTGGTGTTTTATCCACCATACAGTTATTTTACAGTGATATTGACAAGGAGAGATTTGCTTTTCGTGCCTGTGCTGTTTTCAGAGTTTGAGAATACCCACAGATCAATGGCTTCTGCTGTGAGTTCCAACAGTCTCCTGTGTAAGGGCAAAACTGAGTTCAGTCTTTCCACTGGATGAAGAGGAACAATTAGTGTGTTTTGCCTCTGAACCCTTCTGTTACTCAGAATATTTCAACCTCATAAAGTTGGAGAGAATTTTAAAAACATTGGGGCAGTTCTAGTTCCAAACCCTTTTGGGTCTGTGGCTGAGGGCTCCTCACTGCCTTCAGTTCCAGGACAGTGGATGTCTAAACCTTGCTGGTTTTCATTACAGTATTCCCTGGACCAGAGGATGAGTCTTGTTAAAGCCCATATCCCTTCTTGGTGCTAAATCTCTCAGTGATGGCAGAAACTTCTGTTGTAGCTCTTAAGTACATTTTATTTCTGGTGTTAACCAGGCATGAATTGCCTCTTCCTGTTCACTTATAGCTGAATGGTTGTAAGAGGGATTCATTTCATTAACTTCACATTTCTGCTTGTCAGCATATGCACCTGAGCGAGTAAGAATAACCTTTTTTCTATAGCCAGCAGTGAGAAACAAGTAATTTTAGGTAGTGATTCTCTTGAAAAGAAGGGTCTAAAATCAGTCAGATGAATCATAACATGTTTCTCTCCGCTCCCTTGAAAGGAAGCAGAGGCTGACTCAGACACAGGTATTTCTCTGCCCACCCAGAAACATCACCCGCAGTGTCTGTGTTTCACACTGAAACTGAGGGAGAGCAGGGCCAAGAAGTGCAGTTTGGTACTTGGATGTTACCATCAGACGTTTTGTGTGTTGCTGTGCTTATCACATGGTATTTGTCTCTGTAGCAGGTCTTTAAGTAGTTTTTCCACTCCTGTGTGAATGATGCAAAATGGAGTTATTGACTTCAAAGCTTCTTTTCTAAGCTCTGTAGCTGGACCTTAATCTCAGATATGCTTGTTTTTTTCTTCTTTTTAAATGTGCTGACTTTTTTTTTCTTAGGATATGACCACTTTTCTTGTAATATAGTTAAAATGGAATTTTTTATTCTCTTACATTTCCATACCATGTTTGTACCATTAAAGCTTCTTAAATAAATACAGCTAAGAATTTAAAAGTTTGTTAGGGTAATCTGTGTCATCTTTCTTTTTCTTTTGGTAATTAAAAAAAACCCCAAAGAAATGAAAATAATCCATCAGTTAATCCTAAGGCTTTAAGACATTCATCGCATTTCATCTCTGAAGCAGATCCTGCAGTCACTTTTGTAAATGAGCATTGTTGCTTGTGGAAGCAATTCTGTGAGGCTTGGCTGGGGAAGGAACATCTCCTGAGGTATTACAAATGTAAGAGCAGCCCCTTGAAGAGACTTGCCCCAAGAGAGACACTATACCTCACTTAGAGCACTTTTTTAGTTTATTGCAACTTCTGACTTTGTTGTCATACCCTTAATTTTTTGAAATCTTGGAAGAATCTAATATTAGTGATGATATCAGTGACTGCAGCTTCAGTTTAACTGAGTTCTGAGCTAAGGGAATAGCTTACCTTTCCTTGTCTCTCCTCTCTTTCTGCCTGTGGATGGTATGTTCCCTCTTTACCAAACTTGTGATTTAGATGTCATCTTCAATTTCTCAAAGATTTACCTCAGAGCAATTATGGCATATCTTGCTGCTAAACAATTTGCAAGATAACAGTATTTTCTTCAAACTTTTATGTCAAAGTTTAATGTCTTGTGATTTATTTTAATTAACTCTGAAAAAAGTTGATTATTGTAGATTTTTTTTTTCTTTGGCATGTGAGCTCCTTTGGAAATATGTCTGCATGGATTCTTTGTACTCTGTGATTGGGGCATGAAAGTAATTTTGTGACAATAAAATTAAAGGCCATTCCAAGAAGAATGAGAATAGTTTATAAAATAAAATGCACAATCTAAATTTATTTTTGTGGGCAGATTATAGTTAAGATGAGAAACTCTTCTAGTACAGATACTTTTTTTTCCTGAGTTACTATTTCAAGTTGATTTTCATTCAAGTTTCATTATTGTCCTCAGCAGCAATTGAAAGAGTGAATATTCTCACTTATGTTGCTTTTAGAAAGATTATTTCTTCTGAGAAAAAAGAAAGCAGGTGATGTTAAACATTTTGTCATTTCAGGTTGAAGTGAAATAAGAATATAAGCAAATCGGAGCTCTTAAACTTTGAAAAATATTGTTTAAAAGCAGAAAATTCATATTGGGTCAACTCCGTAATCAGCAGAGCTGCCTTCTGTTTAATGGAAAGGTTCTGTGAGTCCTGCTCAACCAAAGCTGAGAGCAATCACTACAGTCTGTGCTGCTTAAAAGGATGGTTTTCTTTCTTTCCTTTTTTTTTTCCTCCTCTAAAGAGGAGGTTCATGTGGACTGAATTCCCTTTTACAAAATGGGCATGTTTCCCAGGAAAAACATGATACTTCGCTAATCAGGATGGAGCCTTATCCTGCAATGGGACCTACATTTTGGTCTTTTCACCACATCATTGCTGTTTTCTACATGGACAAAAATAGATATAGAGTAAACCAACCCAAAAAGTCAATTATAGGGTTTTATAGTGATGTACTGTGAAAAATTTGGTCATGTTTTTCATTATACAGAATGTTCTTTCCGAAGACATAAACAGAAAAAAAGCACATATGTTTGATTTTAAAAATAACTGTGCTTAGCTGTTTAAAAATGCTGGAGACATTTTGGATAGTTCTAAATGATCAGCATCATAATTATATGATAAGACTTCTGTGTAAAGAACTATCTGGTTTATAATTATTTAACTGTTGGGATTTTGGGGTTCAAGAGGTATACTTTGAAAAAAATTCTCATACATATCTGAAAAGTCTGACTTATTCATCTTCCTCTCCTCTCTAATCAGGAAGTAACTGTTAAATCTGTGATGTCAGTTTAGGGGGAATGATTTAATTTAAAAAGTATTAACATGTGAAAGAAATATTGGAATGAATGAAAACAATTTGGTCCACTGACATTTAAACCAGTCATTATCCTAGGAAGGCATGGTGCAGGAGAGATGCTGAGGTAATAACTACAATTACAGTATCAAAGCAATAAAAAAATTAATATGTAATAGTAGAATTATAAATGAAAGCCACATTTTTTTCAGTTGTGGGTGCCTGAAGTTCAAGAGATAAATCCATATTTGGCTATCCACAGTAATGTGGTTAAGACTTCCATAGGTGTGGAGCTTTGGCAATGTCACGTGTCTCATGGCAAATTGCAAATGCTCAGCACTTCTGCAAATGAGACGAAGACAATTCAGGTTTCTAAATATGGGCACTAATATTTGAAAACTCGGAATTATAGATATTGAGAGTTATACGAATGAGAAGAACTACTTCCTGAAGGATAGAAGCTGTTGAGTTTTTTAGATTGCCTAATTTGTTACATTTAATTCTTGCTAAATTTAGAATCCTTGAAAGATAGAATGGTTTGGATTGAAAGGGGTCTTAAGGACCATTAAGTTCCAACCCCTTGCCATGGGCTGGGACACCTTCCACTAGACCAGGTTCCTCCAAAGCCCATCCAACTTGAACACAGGGATGGGGCAGGCAAAACTTCTCAACTCACAATATAGACTTATTCCATTGTCTCACCACCCTCACAAGTTAAGGAGTTTCTTCCTAGTATATAATCTAAATCTTTCCCCCTGCAGCTTCACTGCATGCCCTTGTAAAAATTTTCTCCTCCATGTTCTTATAGGTCTTCTCTAGGCACTGAACGTTACTTTAAGGTCTCTCTGAAACCTTTAAGATTGAGTCTGATACAGTTTCTAATAAATGTACTGGGAACTTTAGAAACTTTCATTTATGAATATATTGCTGATGTGTTTTCTTACTAAATTTGCTTGTTGTTTTGGTTCACACTGAAACTATGTATGTTGTTGCTCGCTTAGATTTAAGTGAAAACACCCTTCAATCTTAGACTTTAAAAGAAAACAATTTATAAAAATTGCAGTTTCTTGAGATTTTTTCATATGCAGAAACCATTAAATGTATAATTTAATAATAGAGATACTAAGTTGGTTACTAATTTTTTAATGATTTCTAAGCAGTCTGTTTCCTGTTTGTAAATACTTTGTGTTTCCAGTACACCGACTACAGTCAGATACCCTGTTGCTTGTATAGTGTCCTCCTACTCCTTGCCATTGCCAATCTGTTTCATCTCTTCTCCACAGAAAGCAGAACGTGCCACAACTTTTCATCAAGGTGCCATTATTTATGAAAAGTACTTTCATTAGGCTATTGAGTCACCTCTTGATGTTTTTTTCCAAGCTGGAAAAGTTGGATTCTCTCTCTTTTGCTTTATTTTCTAGTCACTAACTTATTTGTCCTATCTGTTCAAGATGGGTCTTGGGACTGGGATAATGATTTTAATATCTAGTGCATGAACGGGATGTAGAGAAGTGAAATAACTTTCCACTCTTACAGCTGATGACCACAAACATTTTTGACTTACTACGGTAGAGGGCATTCCTAATAAACTGAATTATCTGCACTAAATCTTCTGTTTAGTGTCACCCGCTTTGCAGGTATGGTGCCTGTTTTTCTCTGAAATATGTGGCTCCACTTTGAGATCTATATCCAAATGATTTTGTTTTAATGCCCTCCTCTTTTCTGGGTAATCCACATTGTTCTAAATGACTTTCTTGTCCTAGATGATGCAGGAACAGAAGCATCCTATTGCAGGGTCAGTGTGGATATGGGAGAAGGTCAGACAGTGAGCAGCTGTGTGAATATTTAGCTGCCAGCTGAGATCAACCTACCACATCTTCAGGTTTTCAAGTCTCCCAGCTTTTAACCCTTGGCAAAGGTTGAAACAGATGAATAGATGTGTGTAGATGGAACAGGATGAGAGTGAGGTCATAGGACAGCACACGCTGATGGGAGAATGGAAGAATAGGAAGGAAGGCTGGATGGAAAGGAAGAGGTGGATTAAATGTCAAGGAAAAAGAAGGTGAAAAAGAAGAGGTGGACAAGGAAGTTCTAAGAACAGCCATTACTCATTTTGCCTCATTTCTCAGCAAAACCAGACCAGAAGGTGATGAGGTCTCAGTTTCAGCATTCCTCAAAACTGATGTGAGCAGAGATATTCGGAAAAACTCCTGTTCTTCTTTTAGCTAGGGTAAGTTGTTTCAGAAGTAGAACTACATGAGAGGTCCTTGGGGTCAAGGTGGTGCAGGAATTCCAAAGACAAAGTAAATTATTCAGATGTATGCCCATATGTATTGCTTCTGGGCTTAATAGAATCAAATTGTGGTTACTATAAAGGGAACTTTGTTTACATTCTCTGGATCCATTTTATGTAGTTAAATCTAAGTAATGTTTCTTCTTAGGGATCATCACATTCTTTAAACCAGGGCCCAGCAACGGAATGCAAAAGAAAAAGAGAGTGTGATTAAAGTATCTGTGAAATTCATGGTTAAGTTTGTAGTCAACTCCTTTAAATTTCCATAAAAATTACAGCTGCATTCACTAATACCGTAAGTTATCCTGGCCACCTGCCTTAATATCAAACTTTCTGTCCTGGAAGGTTTAATTTTCTGATTTCTCGTTGCTGGAGAGGATCAACAAATCTGATTTTTTTTGTTCATGGAAATAAATGTGTTTCTTCTATGATCAGAAAGTAGGCTTGAGGCAGTGTATAGGCTAAAATTAAATTGTTCCATTTTTATTTTGTACGAGTGAGAGGATGCTTTCTGATGCTGCATTTGAACACGAGACATATTGTCTGGAGCTGATTACCTTTGTTTTTGGCCCTTTAAAATTTTTTGTTCTTAACATGATGAAAGGTTGTGTCTACAGGTTAGTGTGGAAATGAATTTCAGACTGACACTTCCAGTTACATGTGCTCACATTTCTGTGTAAAGGCATGTAAGAACTACTAATGTTAATGGAATGTTGGAGCAAAAGAAAGGGACAAACCAAGCTCTTAGAGAAGACATTTGGGGTGACCTCTTGCTGAGATGATGCGATAGAGGTAAATCTCTTGAAGTGTAAAAAAGGACTCTAAGCATGACTTTCTTTTCTTTGCTGTAGAAAATTGCTCTCTTCTGAGGTTTCCTGAGCAACATAATCTGCAGGCATAATCTCCAGTATTTTCCGAACATCAGGTTTTTTTGGCCTTATTTTGGAATTCCTCTATAGTGCCCAATATAGTTTTTGTAACTTGTTTTCTAGTTTGGCTAACTCTTGGTTTTATAAGTAGATGCTGTATATTAGCGCTATTGGCCTTGTTTTATTCCGACACCATGGACTCAGAAACCAGAGGAGTTTCAGGAAGGAGATAATCGTCTGATCCAGGGACCAGCAGCATGTTCCCTGAAACATAGCCCTTTCTGGGCATAGCTTCCTTAGCCAAGTCCCATCAGACTGTAAACAGAACTGTTTGTGAAGTGCAATCCATTAGGAGTAACCCATGAGATACAGTTTAATTTTTCACTGATGACAAGCTCTGTATAACTGTATTGAGATCAATTTGGCCATGAAGTTGTTGTTTACCTCCTTTCAGAGCAATGCGGGTTATGGTAGCAGAAAGCAGTGTCTTGGTTGAGAAAGACGTGTCTGCCAGGGAAAGCCAGAGCTTCCCTTGGAATGGAGAATGTAAACCCCCTCCCTCCAAATTACTACAATTTTGAAATTAAAGGGCTTTCAGGAAAAGATATGGGAATAGGAATAATGGTTCTTTACTAGGAAAATTAAAATGAAAAATGTAGTAATACAAAAAAATCAAACAAACAAAGGAAGACACTGACAGAATACAGTCTGACACTCTGTTGGTCAGGGTGCTGATAGCAGTCCAGTTAAGTCCTCCTGGAGTGACAGATATGGTTCTGTTGCAGTAGAGATGATCCTGTAGAAGGGTGTAGTTTTCCTCTGAAGGTCCAGTGGTGGTGAGATGGGTCTGGTCTTCCTCTGGGAATCCCCTGAAAACAGCCTGCCTTGGAGTTCTGACTCTCAGATTTTATCCAGGTAGAAATACTTGGCTCCTCCTGCTGGATGGAGCAGCTCCACAATGGGATGATGTAATTTTACAGTCATGCAGTGAGACTCAATGGCCCATTAACAGCAGATATTCCCCAGGGCAGAGGATGGGTTGTGGAAGAGATGATGAAATCTGCCCCTCCTGGTTTTAACAGATGGTAATAGAATACATACTTTTCGTTATATCTTGCATTGCAACCTAAGACAAGCAGTTTCATCCCCAGATACTGCACTGGAATAAGAGTCCTTCAATTAATATTATGAGTTTCTCACTTCATTAGAGTTTTTATTCTGAGATGCTGCTTGGTACATCTCAGTGTTTGCTAACATTGTTAATTTGCCTTTACCTGGCAAATTTTGATGCTGGTTGTAGCATTCTGAGGTTCAACAGACACCAGGACTGTTTTATGGTACTGCTGTGATAATCTTTCAGTGTGTAAGGATTAATTTTTAAGGGATTGGAAGATAATTAAATTGAAAGCATGGATAGAAAATTCCTTTTTCTTTGACTATAATTTAAAGTTTCAGAGTTGCCCATCTGTCACTTAGGATGTTTGCCAGTGAATGACCTTACACTTGATGAGAAACTGGCCTGTGAATGATAATATGAGTCAATTAATGGTGGCACCTTTTGGTGCTAGCATCAGGTGATCAAAATGTCTGTTATGACTTGATATGAATAAAACTCAGATAACATCTCAGGTGAATAAATAGAATAACTTCTTATGTATTGCGAAGAGATCAGCTACTGAATGACAGTAACATCCAGGAATGGAAGACAAGAAGAAAAATGCCACTAAGACTTTTTGGAATGATGCCCTATGATACTTTACAAGTTGGGGACAGAGCAAGAAAAAGTGAAGCTTATACTTCTTTCTTCACACTGTGTATAATTTTGTTTCTTCTGATCTGGACACTTGAATCCTTCTCTGTGCCTGAGGAATGTTTTCAGGACTTTATTCACTTGGGGAATGATCTGGTTCCCTTGAATGTTATCTGGGCAATGGCTTTGGCTCCATGATTTTCCAAGGACTACTCAGTCTTTGTTTTCCACAGAGGTCTGAAATAGTCTATACACAGTATTGTTGTATTTATTGTATTTGAAAATGGAAGCAAGCTTGCTGGACATGTTATTTATGGAATGTTTTTGATTTTCTGATGATTCTAAGTCATTTAGCTCTGAATGAAACAGTGAAAAGATATATGATTTTGTTGATACTCAATTTGCATTCTTTCTGCAGTATGTGTGAAGTGCAGGTTATTTGAAGCCAAACCCTTGGAGGCCAGTTGGTGATCACACTGATTAGGGAAAAAGCAGCACGAGGGAAGGAGAAGAACCTGGAAATAAGGAATTCTTACGTCTCAGCAGAATAAAGCAAGGAGCATCCAATTCCATCTTTAGGTTTCCTTTTTTTTTTCATGAACCAAACGATCACAACCACAAATTATTTATTTGCCAAAATGTTAACTGTACAAAATCCATACTAAAAATGGCAGAGTTTATATGCTGTACCAAACTTTGGTAGCTGTACCTTTGGACCGACAGCAACATGGATTGATGATTTTAGAGTAGGCAGATTTATGGGCTCGTGCAGTGGATTTTGAATGCAGAATTTGGAGAGAAAAAAATCATTTATATAAAGGACAGCATAAACTGCTGAGATTTATCTGACATACCAAGAAATATCTTTGATATACTGGGATCACCAGACTAAGAAAAAGGAGTGAGCTTATCCCTGTAAAGCAAATGTATCTTTGTGTTTTGTCCCAAAATGGTACTGTCAGTTGATGGTAATGTTTTTCCATTTGGTATTCTGCATTCATAGGTGAACCTTTTTGGGTTAACTGTTGCCCTAACACTTTCAGAAAGTTTATGGTGGTAGTTGCTGCTAATTTCAGGAAGGCAGTATTAAATATTTATATTTATCCTGAAGAGCTTTTGATCAGAGCTCCATCCCACTCCGTCTCTGAAGCCAGCATTTTTCTCCTGTCTGTATCAACAGTCCCAACTTCTCAGAAGTTGGAGATCATAAATAAGTATTCAAAGATACCTGAAATCTATTTAGTTCCACAGATTCCTCTCTATTACCCGCCTCCGTGCCACACACATACATGCAGAGGCAGAGCCTGGTGGCCCCATAAAAACTCAATATTGACCCTAAGGCCCTCTGAAAATCTGCTTTGAAATCTCAGTTTTATTTTCTTCAAGTTTTTAGTGGGTAAAGTTCATATTCACAAGTATTTAAAAGGTGTGGATCAGCACCTTATTTGCAGTGTTATTTAAAGTCCTTGGTGTTCTCAAATCTGCTCTAAAGTTTTTTTTTCCATTGGGATAATTATAGTGGGATTTTTTTTTTTAATTGAAAAGTATTTCTTTGTCCTTATGCCTAAATCTTGAAAATTCCCATGAGAGAAATTTTCACATTCTGGAGTTTAGGACAGAGTTTTGCAAGACGCCTACTGTGTTTGGCTGTTTCCATCTTAATAAGAAGGGCTTTATGTCTACTAAACCACTATTTCTACATTTTTATGGAATTGGGCAGTGCCCAGTTCCATAAAAAGCCATTGTACCATAACTGCAGCATTTCTGCTGATTTGCTACGTGATGGAGTTTGTAGTCATAGTAAAAGAAGCTAAAAACTGAATACATAAACTTCAGGAAAAAAAACTTTTCTTGGACATGAAGAAAACCTATATCTGGTTTGTCTATGTGTTTTAACTGCAGTATTTTTCACAGTCACTTTCACATCTCAGACTGAGAAGATAAAGAAAAGAGGACAAAATTGCCTACTTGGAACTCTAGATTGCTTCAGTATTTTCTGAAGAATCACTATTGAAATACTTAGGAGTATATTTGTGTTCATGTAAATTGTTGCTTTACTTTCAGCATAGCATCCTGAAGCTTAAATCTGTGGGTTTAAGAGTCTCTCTTCCCTCTATCTTTTAACAGCTTCTAGTGTTTATACTGCTTTTATCCTGAATATTTTAGTTACAACTTAAGTGATAAAAAAAGATTTTGTGGTTCTATTTCAGTGCTGGGAAACAGTAGTCAGGTAGAGCTTGGTATCTTAGTAGTCTCTTTCACATCTGTCAAATCAAAACTCTTCAGTGCTTAAAAACAGAAACTCGGTAGCATAGGTAACTACCAATATTGCTGATATGTGTGCTCAACTTTCAGCAATACGGAAGATACTTAAAAGTTATATAATCAAATCATTTTCTTTCTGAATCATCTAAAGATTTCTGAGGTGGTTTGAACTTTTCAATAGAAATTAGAGGAATTAATGTGAAAAAAAGTTCATAACAAGTGATGATTCTTCAGCAGTTTTGTATTCACTTTATAATGTTCAGAAGAGTGTCAGTCTATGGACAGAAACTACTCATGTATCAGTGTAGTGGTTGTGAAAATATAACAAAAATGAGTCTGTTAAGAGCAATTTGTTCTTTTGCAGGATTTTTGTGCATTACATGTATAATTTTGTAAGAAAGAAATTCTTGTAAAATCTGTTTTATGGAAGTTGGTTTCCTTTAAAAAATGTTTTTGATCTGGTTTTATAAATGGTGTTAGGTATAAATGCAGCGTGTAGGACTGGAACATGGGGGTTTCAGAAAGATTTTGAAGCACCACTTAATAGTGTTTTAAATTCTCTATGTGAATTATTCTGCAAGTCTGTAGCAAAGTAGGGGCTCAGATAAGTTTAGAGTGGCTGTAGGGAGCATTGGCTGTGGGTTTGTATCCATGTCCGGGGAGTAGTCTGTTACATCTCTGGTGGATCCATGTGTCTTGTGGTGGGACCTGAGCAGGAGCTGGCCTTTCCAAGAGCTCTGGACAGGGAATGGTGTCCGTATGGCCACGCACAGCACAGACATCCTCGGTGTGTTCACTGACTTGCCGTCTCCTTTAACACACACGGAGCACCTGAGCTCCAGGCAGAAATTGCAAACTTGGGCAGAGCGTGTTTGCATCAGGAACCAAATACATATTGCTAAAGATAGTTTAGTTTCTTAACTTCATTGTATTTTTCAGTGAATTTGATGAGTTTGGTTTTTTTTAAGGATCATCAATTCAGAATCTTTTTGTTGTTTGCTGGAAGAAATAACAGAAATGCACTAATTTTCCATGCCTTAACTTTGTGTGGCCTTTTTTATTAACAAAGGCTGATACCAAATGGCTATTTCTTGTTTTAAGAAAACCCACCAAATTCAAGCATTCTCTTGGTGAAATGCAGATGATCACATGTAGGTTCTTTTTTGTTGTTGTTGGTGTTTTTTGTTTTTTATTTAACTCACAGTCCTCCGGCCATTGCTGTTTTTTCAACTTAGATAAGATGGAATGCATTTTTTTGATCATGTATTTTTTCTGGGGTATGAAAATATTTTCCTGCATTTAACAACATGTAGTGATGCCACCGTAAGGTGAGCTTAAAGAATTGGAGGGCATTGGAGGGTAATGAACTTCGGTCATTCTGCTGAGTTTGCTAACATAGTTTTTCTATCAGCTTAAATGTTACTTAATTACTGCAAATCTGGGAGGAGAAACTGATGAAGATAAAAGGACAGCTTTTATGTATTTATGTCATTAGAGTGGGAGTGATACATTTCTACATTTTTATGTTCATTTGCACTTTAACTTTCGAGGATGCTGCTGTTAAACAGTGAGGCTGTGTAAAGTTATTTGAGATTTTCTAGATCCAAGGTGAGCTAACACCAAATGCGCCATATTTTTGTTCCCTATTTTTTTTTTTTGTGTCAAAGGTAATTGATAAATACTGGCACTGATCAATGGAATTGCAGCATTAGGGAAAATCAGAAGACCTTTTAAATATGTCAAAGGTGTCAAAAAGCTCTTACTCCATTACTTTTATTGCAGGTATATACAGGTATTTGGTTTAATAAGCCTTTCTTGGGGACTGGTGGGTTATTGCAATACTTGCAGATGAAAATAATGATTTTTATACATATTTGAGTTGGCTAGGCCATCTTTCACTCAACTATTGGGACAGGAATATTTTTTTGATCTGGTCTTCTTCCTTGAATTTTCTTAAATGTTACTTTCTGTGCCTAGTAGGAGACTGAATGAGCTGTATTCAGATTTTTTTTTTTCCCCGGAAAGATTTCTGTCCTCTAGAGAGCTTAGTAAGTAAAGGGTTGTTTTTTTGTTGGTTTTTTTTTTTTTGACCTTGTTAGTACAAATTAGGATAATCAATAACCCTAACTACTACTGGCTAAATTTGTGAGAACTTGGCAAAGTAACCATTTTTGCCCAGTATATAGGATATAGAGTGTGATGAATAATTATTTGGGGGAAAACAAGACTAACTAAACTAAAACCCCACAATTTTTACAGCATCTGCAAATGGCATCACAAAGAAGTTGAAGTTGGGAAGAATCTCTGGTGATCATCTGGCTCAGTCAGCCTGTTCAGAGCAGGATTGGCTACAGTGACTTTCTCAGGACTGTGTCCAGTTGTGTTTTTTAATATCTCCAAGGATGGATGTTGCATCCTTAGCAACCTTTTAGAGGAGATGACTACCCTCAAAGTAAAAAAGATTTTTTTTCCTTATGTTTAAATTAAAATTTCTGTAATTCAGCTCATGCCCATTGTGCGACCAGATGGCTCCAGCTGGGCTTTGGCTTGTTGATTGAGCAATATCTCTCTATTCCTCCTGGGTTGCTTCTCCCTAATTCCAGCTCTTCTGTGCTTTGGACAACCTGGTGTACTGGAAGTGCCCATGGCAGGAGGGTTGGAATGAGATGATCATAAGGTTCCCAAGCCATTCTATGATTCTTATTCTTCCTTCCTTTCTTTACATTAAGTTAGGAGCACCTTGCTCATCAGACAGGTTTTCTGCCTCCTTTGCTTGATTAGCTGCTGGTTGAGATGGACCATTCTTGAACTTGGAGGAAGGTGGTCAGCCAGCTCTCCTGGACACCTCATCTCTCCAGGTCTGTACCCCTCGGATACCTCTGTAGCCTTGTGTTCTTGAAATCAGTTTGTCATCGTCCTCACGTGCTGTTCTTTGTCCCCAATATATTTTTAGTGTTTCAGTTGTAATTGGCAAGGTTTAAGCTTTCCTTGAATTTTTTTTTCAATCACGAATAAGTTTTGTCTTGTTAAATTCATATTGTAAAACTAATGCTGTTTCCCAAGCCTTGGGGATATCCTGCCTGTGTAATTACAGATTTATACTGCAGCTATGCAGACGTGATTATTACCAATAGTCCGAATAATTGCACTGCTTGGCTGGTTTGTGGTCAGGCACTGTCTCCTGCCTCTGTGTGGAACAGTTAAAACAAAAAATAAAGCAGAAAATTGCCAAAATGCTCATAAGCAATGCTTCTGATTCATAGTTTTGCTTCCCATAGTTGTGCAGGTGTGATGAGATTTAGTTGACAATAAATCCTGCAAGACAAAAACTACTGGATTTTTGTCTTCATTACTGGAGAGATGATGATGTGAAGGGAACATTAAGCAGCTACATTAATAATTTGGAAGCAGTTTTTTGCCACCCCTTCTAGAAATACTGATTCAGGTAAACAGAGGTAAATACAGAGCAGCATGAGCTATGTTTGAAGTTAGTTCTGATTAAGAATCTACTTGGGAATAGAACTGATGATTACACGAACATTAGAATATTTTATTGTCTTATATTGTTTAAGGCTTTTTCTTTTTTTTAAGAAGTGACCCAATTTTTTTAACCCATTCTTCTGACAGAACTTGGCTTCATGGGATAAGGACTGGATGTTGTGTTGTCCCCCTCCCCAGCTGTGACTGTGTAATGTTCTATCACCAAACATGCCTGGAAAACTTTAACTCTTGAGGTTTCCTTCATAGTCAGAAACTTGGTGAATATAGAGAATTAGCTGCAAGTAGGATAAATACTGTAGGAAAGCTGTTGACTGTTAGTGTGTAATATCAGTTTTTTTTAATTGATTATTTTATGAATAATATTGAATGCCATTTAAAACTAGGTAATTACTGTGATGCAGTAAATGATGCTTTGGAACATCATCTGTTTCCATGTAAATCATATGTTTAAATCCCAGTTTGTACTGTGCTTATTGGCTAAGCAGATAGTCACATCTCATTGTGGCCAGGAGAGTCACATCTTATTCTGGCATTCCCAGTGTGGAAGTTAGTGATAAAAGCGTAGTTAAAATGCCTTTCTAACAGAAGTAAGGGTTATTAAATAATTGGATAGAGAGGAGGTGTTCAAAGAGAGAAGTAAAGGAAATTAATCTGTACAAATACAACCCCAAAATTTTGTGATATTTATAAACTGTGGCTTGACCACATAAATGGAGAGAAAACTTTGGAGCAAAAATAAGAAGCATTTATATGCCTGTTGTTAATTTCTTTTTGTTTCCCATGTTTATTTAATTTTCAGATTTCCTTCCTGTATTTAATTTCTTCAGGGTAAATGGTAACCACCCATGGGTACTGTTGCTGTAGGTCTCATGATCATGGTGAGATGGACACCAGTGTAAATTAAGCAGTATCTGGTCTCCCTCCTGGTTATGTTGCTCTCAGGATATTGGGATGTCCATTCAAAGAATATTGAGTGTTTTCCCACTTCTCTGCACAGTTTAGTGCTGAAATGAGCAGTTCATAAACCTATATGAGAAACGTTTCTGATGACTAGGGTTATCCATTCAGACTTCCTTGGAGGTTCAGGGTGGTGGAGAGAATACTTGAATCCAAAACGTTGTCAGAAAATGTGGTACTAAATGGAAAATCAGGTGTGAAAGTCATTGTTATAAGGGAGAGAAAGGGGGTTAAGAATGAGACAAGCAAAGGTAAGTTAGTTACTGTACAGCTTCAATAACTTGGAGTCAGCTTAATTCTGGAATAGTTTTAGTCCCATGGAAAACAGTCCTTTATTCTTTTTCAAGCATTTGCTTTTGTAGTGAATCCTGCCGATGCAGCTCAACCAAGAGCAACAGGAGGACCTTTATTTATGAACTTCTGTAAGATGTTTCATGTTTATATCTTTTATTGTTAACAGATTTTACCCTTGGTAGGGAAATTCACTTTCTAAAGTGGATTTGTGGATGGGAAACTGAGATGGAAAATGATTTCATAGATAATCAGGAGGGGAAGAATGCAGCTAGTAAACTAAATTTGATGGTCTTGTGAAAATAAATGTAGTAACAAGTAGCCATCTTTTAATCTTCATTTTTGTGGTGTTATACTAGTCAGTGTTTTAAAAGTAATGTGAAAATCTCAGTTACACATGAATATTTAACTGATATGTGAGCTCTAAAGCTTTGGTTTGTGATTTGTCTCCAAAAATGGTACTTTGAAAGAAAGTATTCTGAAGCAGCAGCTCCCAAGTATGAGTTGAAGCTTAAAATGTTTTTCTTTGCCCTTAGTGGTGTTTTCTCATCAGCTTTATACATATCATTAGTTGTTTTTGCTAGGGTTAATTCAATTTAACTTCAGGAGAGAACAGTTCTCTCAGAAATAACAGCCACTTTCTCAGGGCTCAATTTTTTTTTCAGATTTTAAAAGCAGTTTTAAGATTCTATGACATGTTGATGCCACGTGAGAGCAGAGACTGCTGTTTTGCAGGTTCATGTGAGTACAAGGGAGAGGCAAAATGAGGTCAATCACATCAACATGCTCCTGCTGTAGTTGGCATAACCTGCTCCACAAGTATGGAGAATAAGGAGAAATAATTTAGGTTAGACTAAATGTGAATCGGGTTTTATTTTTCAATCTTTCACTTTTAAACCCTATATTGATACAATGGAGAGCTAACCTATCCTTTATTAACAGTTTTTCTAATACACAGAAGGGTTTTGGTATTTAGTATGGAGAAGTCAGTTTAAACTATTTTTGCAGGACTGGAGTGTAAATACTGTGAGCTGCTGGCATTGGAATTTATTCCTTGTTTGACTCTGTAGCAGCTTTCAGACCTGCAGAGCAACACCCTCAATGTGATGCTCCTTCAGCCCCGCTTTATCTTGCTGATTCCTGCCAGGTGGGGACCAGCATCTGGGGCATTTGCAGGGTGCAGCAGTGTTGCCACTTCTCCTTTGCCCACAGGCTTACACACAGGATCATGCACTGAAGGAAAGGTGTCACTTTGGCACCTTTTCCAGCCATTGGTGTCACACCACAGTCCTTTCCTGGCAGTCAGGTACACGTGGATTCAGTGAGTGGGTGTCCTAACCCCAGTGTTGTGATGTGCTGGCATGTGTTTTACTGACTTCACAGCATGGCTGGGGTTGGAAGGGAGCTCTGGAGAAGCTTCACCTGGAGCAGATTCTACAGAGTCATGTCCAGGCAAGTTTTGAATATCTCCAGAGGAGGTTCCACAGCCTCTCTGGGCAACGTGTTCCAGTTCTCTGTCACCTGCAAAGACATTTTCCCTCATATTTTCATGGAACTTCCTCTGTTGCACTTTGGCCCTTTGTCCCTTTTCCTCTTGGTGGACACCACTGAGAAGATTCTGGCCCAATCCTCTCAATAATTGCCCTTCAAGGAGTATTTTTTCTCTTTCTCCCCATCTATATGGGAAAGAAGCTCATATCCATAAGGATCCTAGATTTGGAACTTTGAGCTGGCAGATGCACCTGTAATCCTTAAAGGTCACTTCCTGGGATCTGCTGGCTTTTGTTTTTTAACACTACAGCACACTTTAAAATTGAGCACTGCCTTTGACTCAAATTCATAAGATTCTCATCACAGTTGAGTTTATATAATCATTAGAAGATTCAATACTGTGTTGTAAATAGAGAGTTTGGAAGCATTTTAATAAATTGGGTTACAGTACAAAAGGGTTTTTGATGCTGCTTTATGAAGTTTGATTACTTTTGTGTCAGTTTCCAAAACAACTTTAATTTTTTTTATTTGTATATTGTACTAGATTCTTCAAATGCTCAGTAAAGTATTTATCTAAAGTAATAAATGTAAAGTTAAAATTTAGTTGGAGAGTGGAAGACTCTGGTTTTGTGCTTTCATGTAAACAATTTGTTTGGTCATGCAGTTCAAAACTCAGTGTTTTTAGGACATTTGAGAATCTTAGCCAGTTTCCTTGCATTATTTGGGTATCAGTGTAAACTGGGAGACCTAAAGAGATCTTGGGACAATGAGCTTCAAATCTGAACTCTAAATTTTATCTGTATTAATGAAAGTACATATTCCACAAAAAAGGAAAATGTATGCAAATCAGGTTTAAGTCTTACCTTAGATGTTTACATAATTTGTTTTAAAAAGATGGTAAGTGCAAGGGAGAGACTAAATTATAAGACAAAACATAATGATAAATGAGCTTAAGTACACTAAACTAAATCAAACACTGACTTATTCCTGTTTAGAAATACCACTAAATACCATAAAACAGTAGTGACCAATGACACAAATTTGGGAAAGCCTATCAACTAGCTTATACTTTGTGAGGAAAAAATTATACCTTAATGGTAGGTTTTAATCCTACCTTAAAAGGTAGGATTAGAAATTTAAAGCTTTCTTCCTGAGGGATCTACACTAAGGCTGTTAAACTTTGTACTGGGATCAGACCAAAGCTTCATTTAAACTGTTAGCATCTCTGGTACTGGCTGACAGTGGACCTCAAGGCAGGAATGTAAGAAAAAGGGGGAAAATATAGGGATACTTCCACAGGATGCTTTCCTAACCTCTCGCTAGGCGTAGTTCAGACTTCCTGAACTAGAGCTGTCTTTGTTTTTAGTAGCTGTCAGTGAATGTTTCTTCGGTGAGTTTACCCAGCTGCTGTTTGAACCTATCTAAAATTTGAGGAGTAGCTTGCAGCAAGCCTTTTAATTCTGTATGTTTCCTCTTCCTGCTTATACAGCCTGGCTTGTAACGGTTATAAAAATTCCATGATCTTTGGATGGGGGGAGTGGTTGGAAAAGCTGATGGGTTTTATCTGTTATTTCTGTAAGAGAGTCTAGAAACAGTAGTTGATCTGTTTGGTGTGTGATAGATGAAGCAACCAGAACTTGATGGGGACAAAAACCAAAAAAACAAAAAAAACCCACCAAAAATCAATTTTGCCTTGTCCTGCATCAGTGGCTGATGAGTTGCAGAATCCCAGTCAAATTATTAAGTCTGCTTTGAGCAGAGTAAATGCATAACTTCCTACTCTTGTTAACATAGATATGACTTTATTTCTCTCTTTTTTTTTTTTTAATGGAAAGGTCATGAGGCTCGCACTGAGTAGGCTAAATCCAGAGGAATATTCTCTGACAACTATGAATGAAAGTACTCTGAGAGCTACTCAGTGTTTTTGGACCATGTGAAGAAATTACAATATGACTCTCACAGTGGGTCTGTGGGCTATCTTACAGATATTTAAAATTATGCAAATAGCATCAACACTTGAGTCAAATTTTTAAAAATTGGAGGATGCTGACAGTAAGCCAAGAAAAAAAGAGCTTAATACTTTATGCTTAGGATATGTCCTTCTTACCTTCTTATTGTATAAAATACCTAGAAACACATGTAAAACTCTAAAGCTTAGTGTTTATTTTCAAAATGCAATTAGCATAAGAAAATGTATCTTTTTAGCCTGTTCCTTAAACCCCATGTGCACACAAGAAAGTACCACTGTGAGCACAAAATAAAATCTTTTACCAATGCCTTATAAAGTTGTTCAGTGCCCATCTGTTTCCCCAGATGAAATTTAAGATGTCTTATCAGTGGTTGGCTTTATGGAATTTGGCTGAATTTTGAGCAAGTTAATACCAATTACTTGAGTGGCACAGGATTCTGTTTACTTTACCTTCAAAGACAGTGAAGTGAAGAAATTTTCTAATGGACTAGGTTAGATGTTTAGTATATGCAAAGAGCAGAAGCTTTTGAATACAGGTTGGACTTTTTCTTCAGTAGAACTTTCCAATTTTTATTTTTAAGGAAGTGAAATAGGGCCTCTTACAAACTTCATCCAGTCACCTGGTCTAATGTCACCTGGAGGTGTTCCTGCCCTTGGCAGGAGGTTGGAACTTGATGATCTGTAAGATCGCTTCCACCCCAAACCATTCTGTGCTTCTATGTAAGCTCTAATTTTCATTTTTAAAATTCAAGAAAGTAATTTAATTCATTTATCACTTGCTCTATTGGATGATGCTTATTTTAAAGTGAAATACTAAAGTTTTCTTTTTCACCAGAGTATTTAGTTGGAGGCCAGAAAAACCTACAAGAAAACAGAATTTGAAGTGCTTTGTCATTTAGTAGGAATGGCTACATAAAATGCACAATGGAAGAGCAAGAAACTGCCAAATATGTGAGTGTCAGGCCTTTGGACTGCTGTGAGCGATCAGTTTTTATGTTCTGTTCTTTTATAAGCTTTTTTCCCCTTCATTATTGGACAGCAGAAATGATGATTAAAACAGAAAGGAATAAATGGATTATTAGGGCATCTCCATTAATGAATTTGGAAATAAGATTAGTTCTGAGTCTCAATACTTCTTTGCTTTCTTTTAAATAGGAGAAGATCCTTAAAAAAATCCATAAAAAACTTCAAGAGTAATAAATGACCTTTCATTTTTACATGCAGCCACATTAAATCATTGATAGGTGATAATTTCTTGGCTCTGAAGATTCCAGAATTGCTCATGATTTATGCACACAGTAGTTTTTTTTTGCCATAAGATTAACATGTGTGTTTGTTGTTTTGATTTTGGAAAAAAATATCCTAAATGGGTTTTTAAACTGTGTTAAAAGAGCATCAATTTTGCAAAATGAAGCATAAAAAATAGGAAATAATACAGTAAGGGTTACCTCTGTAAGTGTGATTTGTATCCTTGTGCAGTGAAGAACAAGCTGGCACTAATTGCTGCTTCTGTTTTGTGGGGATGATGCCCTGAAAGCTGGAGCAGTTTCTTAGCACTGATAATTCCATCCCACTGACTGCCTTACCCAGACATCAGGCCTTTGCTAAGGCCATTTATGGGATCACTCACACTGTTGATAAGCTCGATATGTGGCTTTCCTCTCTCAAGGGATTTTGTGAATTATCTTCAAGCAGTCAGTTATTGGAATCATGTTTCATGTAGTTCTGCCAAATCTGGCACATTAAATTAAAGTGTTGTGCCAAACAGTGAAATGCACTTGTTCTTATTATCTCATAGCATGCAAACAGTGAGGATTTATTCTAGTTCTCCAGATTGAACTTTTGCCAGAAACAACTACCAAGATTAAGGATGGGAATGTGATTTTTTTTTTTTTTAAACAGTGTTGCCCTTCTTGTATCTGACTGTCATCTCTCCCACTTTCCAACTTCAGAAAGCTACCTTTTATTCTGGTAGTACTCAATACCTTGCAATTAATACTTAAATACTTGTGCAGATAGATCTGCCCCTGACCATTTTACTTTCGGTCCCAGTGGTGGTGATAGTGGTTTTCCAAGTTGCTATTCCAGTTTTGGTAGTGATTGGTTGTTTTTCTCTGCTTGGCATCTATTGACAAGAAATCACCATCCATAGCCACAGCAAATTCTTCTAAAGCCGTAGAGTTCTTACATTGCAAAGACACACTGGTTTGGCAAAGCCTGCCCCAAATTCTCTGCTAACGAGAATCCATAACCCTGATTCTTTCTAATGGGGAAAAACTTAAAAGAAATATTGGTTGCTATGTCTTTACCACATCACTGATTAAGATGCTGTGTTGTATCAGGTGAAAACCACAAATGAAGATGCAGAATTGATATTTATGTAAACTAGGAGCCTTCAGTCCTTCCATACGTGATAGAATGCTGTGATGGATTTGTTGTTTTGTTTTAAGTGGTCGATGTCCTCAGTATTTGTGTGAAAATTCCTGTTTGTGATCATTGGTTCTTATCACACGCTCGCTAGAAATGTTTATATTGTGCAGTTATTCTGTAGAGGAGTTGCTACAAAACTTTAAACTTGATTGAATTTTCGAACCAGACATAGTTTATTTGAAAAAATCTGAATAAAAGAACCTTTCTTGCAATGCTTCCCTTTGAAGGCTGTGTAAAATTTGTTTTGCTTACTTCAGAGGCTTTATTTAGCATAGCTTGATTATGTTTTTCCATTCTTTTTGTACTGGCTGTTAGGGACCATTATATTTTACACATATCAACATGTTGGTATTCAAAGGCTTATTCAAAATTTCCATTCTTGGATCATTATCTGGAAAACCATTGCTACATTTCAGTTATTTACATTTTCCTAGTTCTTAAAATTTGGCATTCAATAAAGTCTTAACTAACCTGTAAATAGCCTCCATCAGGATATGTGGAAACCACCCTGTAAGCACTTTCAAGATTTCTGTTCGTTCTGGTAGTCTGAGATAATCAAGAGTGCTACTTTTATTTTTATAGCAGCATTGCCTGTTTCTAGGCTGGAGTTTAAGTGGATAATAGTACACCACAGGTTGTTAGATTTTCCCTTTTAGATGCTGAACAGAGGAATGTGTTGGTCAATAGCTGAGGGAAAGACCTCTTTGATCAAATTGTGTGTGCGGTGAATTTTAAGGCAGAGACGATATCCTAAAGTAAGAGATTTTTCTTTCCTAAAAGGTTTCCTTATGATGTGAAATGAGTCCTGCTAATGAATTGTGTGGTAATATTTGGTTTTTAATGTACAGCCTCCTCCGTGACAGAAAAATTCTACTCCATGACAGAGACTATTACCTAGCAACTGGAAGTTCTGTGGCATGTTTGGGAAGGCCGGAGATTGTTTTGATTAAGTATTTAATTAAGCAAACACTTAAGTGATCTGAAATAATAGTTTTTATTTTCAGCAAGTTTACCACAAAGTACGGATGAGTATGAATACCTGCTTGAAGTGAAAATCAGTACTTAACAGTGTTGATTGTTGGTTTTGTTTGAAACCAATTAAATGAATCAGCATTGGCAGACTTGAGAAAATGGCAAGTAAAAAATGAATTATGGCAAATTCACTTCTGTAAAACTTTAGACAGGAAGTTCTCCCCATTTTACACAATCTCCCCATTAAATACATTAATGCACTTTCATAGGTGAAAGCTGAATATTCATAGTATTTTTTTAAATGTGGAGATCTTTTGTGACACCTGCACTTGTAGTGGTTTTATTGAGGGGATTGTCCTATGAAGGTAAATAAAGGTTTTTTTCATTGTAACTTAATTTTTATTAATACTTACAGGCATACAGACAATGCTGACAAAACCAGAGTATCTTTACACACTTTCTGAGAGGCTTGGCCAATCCAGAAAACCATACGTGAGCTATAGTAGTAGAAGTGTCTTTTTGGTGTGTTTTAATGTTTACTGCAGGTAATACAAGGCATTTCTGTGTATTAGAAAAGCAATTCTAAACTAGAAACATATTTTTATGGGCTTCAAATACAAATAAAATTATCCGTTTGCATATAGTTAGTGTAATATTGTTATAGGAAATATATATGGATGGAGAAGAGAATAAATATAGTCCTAACTTTTAAATTGCAAGTCTCAACAAAGAAAAAGAAGTTGTCTGCATATGTGTAGTAAAAGTATTGGTAAACTCCAACTTTGGTGTATTTTGTAGTACACTTACAGTACCATATTTTGGAAACAAATAGTATCCAATATATATAATATGGATGTATTTTGTTTCATAGTACTATGTAAAACTATAACAAAATTTGATTACTTAATTTATGCATTAAAAGTAGCTGAAAAATATGATTATATATTCTAGCAGGCATGTATATTGTATGTTAGAATTAGGGCTTGCTAAAGACTTCTTGTTTAATTATAGTATGTATAAGATAATTTAATCTCTAGTATCTTCATGCTACCCTTCAATTTTACTTGTTTGCTCCTCTCACATAGGGGTTTATATTTAATGTAATATTTGGATTTTAATATTGGAGAAATAAAGATTGCTATACACTATTGGCCACTAAGTGCTTGGCATCCTATGAAAATGAAGGAAGATAAAATGTGATCACAACAGTCAATGAAATTGTGGTTCTCCAAGAACTTTATTTCTATCTAATGAAAGGAATGTAGATAGAGAAACAGAAGTATCTTGTGAAACAGAGAAATGCTCCAAGATGTGCAGCCCAAAAGAAAAAATGTCTTTTGAAGTGCTAGAAAGGAGCAAAAAAGGTGAGGAGCATGTATCTTTCTAAGCATAACTGTTAGGGAATTTAAATTTCTTTTATTGTCCTAACTGTAATACCTACAGGCCACTGCTGAAAATAATTAGGCAGGTAACAAGATGTGATTACTTCTTGATATTAACAAATCTGCTTCTATTACAATTATTCTCATCTATCAGTCTGTCATCTTTTATGGATGTTTGCTGTTATCATTTATCCTAAGCCTCTGCTTGCCTTCGTTCTTGTTTGAGCTTGCTGCTGTAGCCCCTCAGCCCAGGAGGCCAAGTGTATCCAGGGCTGCCCCAAGAGCAGCATGGGCAGGAGGGTGAGGGAGGGGATTCTGTCTCTCCCCTCCATCTGGAGTGCTGTGTCCAGCTCTGGGCTCCTCAGCACAGACATGGACCTCTTGGAGCAACTCCAGAGGAGGCCACCAAGATGCCCAAAGGGCTGGAGCACCTCTCCTTTGAAGACAGGCTAAGAGAGTTGAGGGTGTTCAGCCTGGAGAAGAGAAGGCTCCAGAGAAAACTTATTTTGTGGTCTTTCGGTATTTAAAGGGGGCTAATAAGGAAGGTGACTTTAGTAGACCTCTTGTGATAGCACAAGGGGCAGTGGGTTTAATTTGAAAAAGAGTTGATTTAGATTGGATATAAGGAAGACTTGTATGATGAGGGTGGTGAGCCACCTGACACAGGTTATTAAGAGAATATCTGTATGCCCCATCCCTGGAAGTGTTGGGGCTTGGAGCAACCTGCTCTAGTAAAAGGTGTCCTGTGGCAGTGGGACTGGAAAGAGATAACCTTTAAGATCTCTTCCATTCCAAACCATTCTAAGATTCCATGATTTAAAGCTCCCTTCCAACCCTAACCATTCTGATTTTATGATTGCTTTATGTCCTTGTGCTCTTACTCTAATTAAAAAAAAAATCATACTTGGAGATGCTGTTTTAGGTCTCTCATGTAACAGATTTTCAACTTTTTTTTGTAACAGATTTTCAACTTTTTATATTCTGTGTATGGTACCTCTACCAGTGTAGCGTTATTTCAATGTGCTTTGAAGTTGATCTGCCTGACATATAGCTAGAATGCATATAATAACTACAGATTTAATTTCACTTGTAATTAAATTTCATAATAACATTCCAGTACTTTCAGTGAAGATTTCAATAAAAAGTGAGAAATGGTTTATGTCACCCCCATGTTAATGTCACTTTCCTAGATGGCTTTTTCTACTCATATTTCAGGCTCTTGGATGTTATCAATTAGGATTTTTTAATAAAACACATTTATAAACTTCCATTTAGTAAAATTTTTAGACTATTTTTCTTAATTTTTTTTTTTGCCACACAGCCTGTGTGTGGCCAGAAAGCTTTTAGGTCGTTGTAGGAAATACTTCACATGCTTCTGAACTCCTCTGTACTTCGGTGATTGTTGAGTGGCCAGATACTGTCACCCCGAGCCGTGCTGCTCATTTATACATAACATTAGTGATTGAAATCTCTTCCTGTCATTAAGTGATCTCATTATATTGACATTTTTCTGGTTTACAGAAGTTTAGATTTTTAGTTTTATAAAGTTTCTTGCGGTGTGTTCTTGTCATGCTTAAATTTGTTCAAGTTCAGAGGAGGGTGTTAAGTTGTATGGTTGGCAGTACGGTTTCCATCCATCTTTTTGCAGCATCATTTTATCAGCCATACTTTTCCAGTAATTATCAGGGTTCAGAAAAATGTTGCACTGCTATTTAGGACAGCAGTAGATCATAATGGTGTTTTAAATAAATTTTTTTTCTTGCTTATAGATTTGTTGTCTGAAAATCAGCCTGAAAAGACATGGGCTTGCCTGCATACTCTATTCCCTGCTAGGATGGATGTGGATGGTCTGGGGCACCTTGGTTGGGATTTGAATTACCCAGTTTTCCCTGAAGGACAGATATATTGGCTTTTCTAAACGCTTTGGAATTTGTGGTAGGATCTTCTTTGTGGTATATGATGTAGGGCTTTCAGTTTAGAACACGCTTGGTAAGGTGAGGATCACACTTTTCTATCAGTTTTAAGCCCCAGAATAAGGTTTAAAGAAAACAAAGTAAAAAGCCTTAGATACTGTCATAATTTTCATGGAGCATTCTGTCTTATAGCTTTGGTTATTATTACTGTTAGTCCTATAGTCATTTTAAATAGTTAACTAGTAAAAATTGTCCAAAGCATATGATAAAACCAAAGAGGAAATAGGTAAGTCTGCCATTCATGGAAAGTGTAATGCTCCATCGGTAGGAGATTGCAATTTCTCAGTCTTGCTGAATCATCTGTACTTGGCCTTCCAAATATAATTTTAAAAATTATTTTCATGATCAGACAGTTTGAACCTAAGGGGATTCTGTAGGAGTTGTTGTTGGAAATTGTGAGATGAGAATGGACTAGGGAAGGAAGTGATAAAAAAATTAAGTACTGGAGCAAGAATAGGACAGAAGGAAGGTATTGAGCAGGATGAAATGAGTAGCAAATTTTTGGGGGAGTATAGTTACAGTGTGAGAGTCAATTAAAGAAAATTTGAATGTGAAGGTGAGTGTAAATCATTGGGAAATCTTTGGCTGCAAAGTAGCAATACCTGTGATGCTTTGAAGTGATAGAAGCATGCAGTGGTTTCATCAACACTTGTAAAACTTGGATGAAGAGAACCAGCCAGAAAAATATAAGGAGTTTAGGTGGAAAATGAGCTGCATATGGTTTGGTGGTAAGGATAAAGACAGATGGATTTTGGAATATACAAGTTGTTGCTATGCTCTATTAGAAATGAAGGTAGAGCATTTCAAATTGCAGCTGGCTTTATAGTTGATGTTTATTTGCAATGGCAAGACACCCGAGTGTGCAAGTGAGAAGCTTTCCATTAATGCCTTCATAGAGAATGCTTAAGGCAGAAAAAGGGAAATGGCAATGTATCGGAACTTATAGATTTCATTAATGAAAAATTAAGCTCAGTATTAGATAGAATTTAATCAGCCTAAACTGAGATTTGGACTCTGAAATCCACCTAAGGCTCAGACAGCAAAAAGTCCTATAAGCTTTTGAAGACTGCCTGGTCTTTTTTGTAAGTTACATACTTTATCATCCCTTGTGGAAATTTACACTGAATGATGATGGGAGGTCCCTTCCAACTCAAGTTGTGCTGTAGTTGTACTCAGTTTGGTGGTTTATGGCATACTTAGCTTCGCTTCCTTAACATGTGCTCAAAAGTGCCTGTTCTGGGAAGTGGGCATCTGTCTCCCATCTGTCTCTTACCTACAAACAGGTTTAGGAAGAGACACTTGAATTCCGCCCCTCCATTCCAGATAAAAGTTCAATGTAGAACAGACTAGTTTGTTAATAATGCCCATTTGTTTCAAGAGTGCTCTCAGGGAGTTCTGGCAGGAGTTGCAGCCTGGACTGCAGCCACCTGGATGGGTCTTGCATCCCAGGGATTTGCCATGCATCCACAGAATGGGGATCAGGCTCCAGAGGCGGTTAAGGATTGCACTGTTGCTTGATCCTGTTGAGCTGGACCAAGGTGCCACCAGGGACAGAAGTCCTCAGTACCAAACTGAGAACCTGACCCTTCCTGGCATGTGTGTTTGTGGAGAAATTCTGGAATTCTGGAGTTGTGGTACCTAATCATAGAGCTGGTTTTTGTCCAACTGTGATTTGAAAGTGAATATTGTTAGATTTGGTAGGAGGTGATTTGGAACCAGTTTGTACCCCCTGCCGGAATGTCCCACACATCTATGGTGGCATGGGTTGGGTATAGTATTATCTTACTGGTGTGGAATCATCAGAGGAAAGAAAATTATTAGAGGCAAAGACAAAATAAATTTAATGAGCCAGTGTGGTGCTGGAAGACAAGAGGCCACTGTGAAGAATGAAGATTTTTTTTTTTTGGTGGTTTAATTCTGTATAGAGTACTGGTTTCTTGTAAAAGCGGCTCTGTTGTTGTTAACTCAAATTTCTTTTGAGATGCTACAATTTAAAAATCATTGGGTAGTGTGTTTCATAGTCAAACATACTGTAATTAATGCTTTCAGTCTGATTTATAACTGTGTGTATTTTTCATTTAATTTTAAAAGTTTACCTTGTACATGGTGTCTCTTTTTTCCTTTTCTCTTTAAATACAAGTTTCATTTAGTATCTGCAGATTTTACTTCAGTGCTGACTGTGTGAAATCTTACTTGCTGTGATTTGAATTGTGGCATCATAAATTAAAGTACTGAGAGGCTATCAATTCTATTTTCCTGCCTGGGCAATGTACTGCCGAGAAAGTAAAACAAATTTAACAAATACAGAAATTTAAAATGCATAGGTTTCTGGGCTGTTAATATAATTTTTGAATGTGAGTATTGAAGTTGAGATCTTCTCTTCAGTATATTGATGTTGGAAAATGAAGAGACTGTGTGGCTGAATTTCCATTGACACTTTTTTTGCCATTTCTAGCAGTACTTACTTTAAACATTGAACGTTTCGCCCCTGTTATTTCAACTGTTCCTTGAAAATGACCATTTCAAATTGATATTAAAGCTACATGTCTCATGCTGGCCTGTCACGTGATAATGTCATTTATTTTCACTTTTAAAGTTGCTGATCGCAGTGGAAAATAACTTTAAATACATTTTTAGGTATTTTATTATATCTGTAGGTATTTTTATAGCTTAACTCTCTTAAGAGGTGCAAAATAAGAAACTGGTTTTTCAAGTACTGTTTTATTCTTTGCTTTCAAGTACTGTTTTTTTCTTTGCTATTTATTTAAATAATAATGTTTAGTTCAGAAATGCTACTTCTGGGTTTTGTGTATTTGTAGATAAAAAGCATTATATGAAGCATTAAAAGCTTCATAACGAAACCAATTTTTTTGTTTCATGATAAAAACAGTTTAAAGATGGATTATAAATAGAGTCCATATAGATCCAAATTGAAAACTCTAATAGTTACCACTTTATTTTTGTAGCTCATGGAGGAGAAAAATGCTTAGTGACTATTACAGGATAGTCAATCAGCATTAAGATGTAGCATTTCTTTCTGTTACTTTTCTGTGAATTTATATATTAATTTGTGTAATAATTTAGTAAGTTGTAGGGAATTATTGGAAGCTTAAAATTATTGGGAAAAAAAGGCTTCTTCTTGGAGTAACTCCTTGGAATTTCAGTGTTTAAGCAATGTGGAATTTTCAGTGATTTGCCTTCATTTAATTTATTTCAGGAAAGTACCCATGAAATAATTTTTAATAAATCAAATTCAAGCATGTGCTGGAACATTTGCCAAGATTATAGGGTAGTATGAGTTACTGCTACTTTAGACATAATGCTAAAATTCAGAAAAGAAATTTTATATTATTTTTATTACAGCAGGAAAATGTTTTTGTGGAAAATTAGTACTTAAGCAGCCTATTTTTCATTTTCTACAAATGTTGTCATGAAGAGATGTGGACTTACTGATCCTTCCATCATTCACCCGTTCTCACCCTTTCTCCTCACAGAAACTGATGCCACCTTAGGTTATTCTTATCGAATTCCGAGTATTAAATGCTACTGCGTGGGTACTGTGTGTCACAAGCTGTTTCTGTTTCAGAAACAGCTGTTTCTGAAGGAGTGTAGTTATTTTAAATACTATTTTATTGGAAATATACAGCGCTGAATATCTGAAAGCACTGTTTGGGTATTAGGCTGGTTTTGTTGTGGATTCTGAGAGGCATGATCCTTCTGTTATTCCAAATGTAACTCGACAGAAGTCACAGCCAAATACACACTCCCTTGTTCTGGCATGTGAACAGCAGCATTATGTGTTATACAGAAAGTGGCACGGCCAATTGAAATTAGAAACAAAGTTAGCAAATAAAATTTTATAAAGATTCTATGGGTGCAATATCAGAAACAGGATGAAGAGATAAAATAATTTTAAAATGTGATTCTCTTTAGGGGCATTTTCCAATCACAACATAGTAACAAAAGTTAAAGTTGTAACATTATTGAACATAGTAAATAGTGGGGTAGATTTTTCAAATCAGAAATTGTAGGACTGAAGTGACTTCAGGCAGCTGCAGCTGTTTGGGGGAGTGTCCTTTGGTGCAGCTGAGAAGCGGCACATCAGTGTGTATGGAATAGCTGAGGAAGCAGCTCTGTTATTTTAGAGCTAATCTTAAAATAAGGTCACCTTGGAAATAATTTTATTCTTGTACTTTAATGAGCTTTTGGGTTGTTTTTGTTTTTTGGTTTGGGTGGGGGTTTTTTTGGGGTTTTTTTTGGTAGGCTAGAGGAGTAAATAATAAGAAATTGATAATATTTTAAAAACTAAAATAAGCATGTAATATAGATGAAGAGCCCTAGCAAAAAATCACTGTCCAGGTCTGCATCTTTTAATATTAGCTGGGGTTGTTTATACTTAGCGTGTTGTCATGTGATATAATGCAAACACTATTTTCCTTGTTACTATAAAATTTTAAACATGGCTTTTAAAATAATAATTTTTGATACAAAGCAGAATGTCAGAACAGCAGAACTATATCAGGATTCTTTGAAATCTGAAGGCAGTAAAGCTGTTTTTTGGGCAGTTGTTTCCTCCTCTGGGGTTTCTGGGAGGCTGGGTGCTATGAGAAGGCATGCTTAGTCTGGGCATGGTGAGCTCAAACAACTTTCAGGATAAAGTGTGCACTTTGAGGTATGGGAGGAATAGTTAATTTTCTATTGTGAGCTGCCAGGCAAGTCTAATTCCTAGAGAGGAATGTTAATAGTTACATGTAATTTTAAAGCATTCTGAAAAGCAGCAGCATATTTACATGATCTAGATGTGCATATAAGTATATGGTTTTAAGCAGTGTCCTTTTCTGAACAGAATTAAAGCAAGAACCTGTGATCTGTTGTAAATTCAGCTCAAGGCAGCTTGCTAGAAGTTAAATAACATTAATGTTTTAGTTGGAGTTCATGTCGAAGGGGTATTATTTTAAACAAAAATGAAGTCTGCAGCTATCTGGTTGTGAATGTCTCTCAATTACAGTGGCGTCCACGGATCTTGGATCTGAATGAAGATTTGGCTAGAAATTCTCCACATCCTTAGTCTGTATTTTCCTCTGAATAAGAAACAGCATGTGTGAATTACATTTGCTATAATCCGCTCCATACAGGAGGCTAAAAATTTCTGTGAAAAATGATTATGCACGGTTGAAAACAATTCTGATTGAGGTGAGTAGATGTACTTCTAGTTTAGCTAGTTAGGAGTTAGAGATATTTTGAGACGTATTGCCGAGTGGCCAACATTTTAATATTTAGCTAAACACAAACCTACGAATACGAAATAACTCTGCCGTTGCAGACAATCACATTCCAACGGTGGTGTAACTTCCTGCATTTAACCGAACAAGAAACATTATTCAGTGAAAAGGAAAAATACTCTTTTTCCTGAGTGTGCTACCCAAGCAATTAGAATGAATTGCTACTACTGTAAAGTGGGGAGTTACTGAATGAGATAATCTGTATTTAAGCTTTCCATAATACAAGCCTACAGAATAAAAACATGTTCTCTTCTGCATCAACTTAAAATATTTTTACAGTTGTAGCTACCAGGTTTATAAAAAGGTTTCTCCTGCTTTCACAAAAACGGAACATTTTTGTGTGTTATGGAAATAAATTTCAGTTTAACGGCTGACAGTGCTGAGATGCTCACAGCGTTTTCGAAGGAGTTATGAGCTCCGAAGACATATCCAGGTCCTCACTCCCAGTTTCAGTCAAAACAAAGAAACTTTTTCCCACTGCTCCACATATATGAAAACTACCAAACTGAAATGATGCCTGTGGGGTCTTTTTCAGGGGAAAAATTAGAGCTCAGTGGAAAATTATCTATTTGTAAAACTTCTGAATAATGAGTAGATTTGTAAATTGCAACATTAGTAACTTCCAATGCATTATTGATAGACTGGGGTCAGAGTATAGTTAAGATACAAATTATTGCTACATGTTTAGTGCCTCGTTTCCAGTTTCTTGTTTGCCCTTAATATGGAAATTCAGTCAACTATTATAACTAAAAATGATGTTTTCTTGGTTTCTCATTTAGAACTGAGAGAAGGGAGTGACTGCATCTTATAGAAGATAAATAATATTCTGTATGGACAAAGTTTAGCTGAGTTTTATTTTTGAAGTTAACATTATGAATAAACTAATAGAATTATACTGTGTTCATAATTCCTATTTAAAAAAATAAAATAAATGCATTTATCTTTATCAGTGTGAAACCACTTAAAGGAAAGGTGAAATCCAGTCTGTAAATGTATGGGTTTTTAGCTGAAGAGAATTCTGAAGGAAAAGAAAGTAAGTACTATTTAGCTTCAGGTTCTAGTTCATGCAGAAATGTTCCTTCTCAGATATTCCTTTTGAATTAAAAAGGCTAAATTGCAGCTTTGACTACAATTATCGGTACATCTTGGCTACTACATCAATGAAGGCTGTCATGGGGGAGAGACCACTATCTAAGAATTGGAAATCTGTTGTGAATAAATCCTACACAAACTCATGTAAAAGAAATGCAGAGAGAAAATATTCATCCTAGTGAAAAAATATAATTTTCGAGGTGCTGTTTCCATGTCTCCCAGCAAATTAGAGAGGTCAAACTGCTGGCAGCTTGTAAAACAGAAACAGCCCATGGTCTCACATAAAAATGCAGTAAGTTATTGCTTATATCTCACCTTTGCATTTAAACCAGGAACTAACTGCTGTTTGTATTTTTGAAAATAGAAGTCTGTTTACTTTGATTAAGCAATCTTGTGAGCTGCAAATATTTTTGACTCTCCCACACCTCTCTCTTTTTTTTTTCTTTCTTTTGTCTTGGGTAGAAGTAATGAATCTTGTGGATTGTATCTGGACTGTTAGTGGGATATAATATAATTTACTTTACTGACTGATTCCCTTCCAGACATCTACATGATTTGAAAGCTGGATTATGGCGTTTAAGATACAAACTGTCTGCCCTTACTTGTCACAGAAAAATACTTGTCAGTTAAGCCACAAACTCATATAAATAAGACTTTGGTCCTAGAGCAACATATTTCTTAACAGATCTTTGAAAGTATGAGTTCAGAAGCTCAGTTTTGCCGAAGTTCTGACTTCTATTAGACATATAAAGCTTATGTGAGAAAGTATTTTTTTAATGGAATTTGTAAAGACAAATTGGAAAAGGGAAATGGGAGATCTGTTACTTCATTACAGAAAGAACAACTCTAGCATAAGTGAGGAGAAATAAGAAATGAGTAAATGCATGAGGAATTAGTTGAGTACAGATTTTAATACAGATGACATCGTTCCTCATATTTAGTCAAAGTAGAATTTACTTACATTAAAGCTGCGATTTTAAATAATATAAAATATTGTCATACCTTATCTAGGCATTCTTAAAGTGTTTTGTAAAACCAGACAGAAATAATATAGTTAAGTGATTGCATGTCTTTATTACTCTTCTCTCTCTTTTTATTTTTAAATACTAATTTCTACTTGATTAGGACTGATTTATATTTTCGCACTGCATTGGGCATTAAATATGCCCCTGCAATTTCTACCACCCTCAAGGAAGCAGCAAACCCACCTGTTTGCTCACTGTACCAACGTTTTAACAAAATCCTTATTTCAGAGTGTTTCTGCTATTGGATTTGTTCCGTGTCTACATGACATTCCTTCCTGTGTGGCAGAAAGATGCCTATGATTAAAATACCAAGAAAATCAGCCAAGCATTAATTTTTCCTTTGCCTGTGAAATATTTCTTGTCATTCCCATTGCATGTTCTAGCATGTTCTTACTGACCTAAAAAATACACGATTCAGCCTCACTTAGGAAATTTATTGTGTTTCTTAAATGATCTAAAACAGCAAGAGCACATCCATGTGTTAATCTAAATAACCCCGCCATGGTGTCAGGAAGACTTGGATCAGCACTGTTGCCTGTATTAAGGTCCCTTAACCTGCTGTGGTTCCTCTGGTTCAGTAGCTCTGCCACCCTGCAACCAGTTGATAGTTCCCATGTGAAGAGATGTCCTGAATAACAGCTGATTGCACTCACCCAGTGGAAGGGTTTCAGCTGGGAAGTGGAATGCTCAGTGTTTGATCCCTGTGGATATTCTTGAGCTTGACACTCTTGGGGTGTTGCAGGGGCTTTCTCTGGCAGCTCAGAGACTCTGTAAATGACACCTCTTGGTGCTCCAGGACCAGAGAGGGAAGTTAAAATGGTTACCTTGATTGAAACAGAGGCAGTATTAAAAGAAAGTGAGGGAAAGCATCTGCTGTATGAGGAATGGGACTGTGCTAAAGCAAAGACCATATATTAAGTTGCTGGACCGAAAAAATTTCCAGCAGAACATACTTCCCTCCATGACATGAAGGAATAACCCAGGATTTTGGCTTAACCCTGGATTCTTACAATTTTTTTTTTGCTGGAAGCGATTATTTGTGAAAGCTGGAGAGTGCCTGGAAGGAGTGAGGCATGGATTGGTGGAGCAAGGACCACACTTTGCTGGATGAGGGGGGTAAAACTGAGATGGGAAGACATTGACATGGCATCAGGGCCTTGTTGACCAGCTGATACAGAGAGCATTGAAAGAGAAAAATACGTGATGTCTTAAGACAAGTAGCCCATCTTCAACTGACATTTCCAAAGTTATGAATGCAGGCTTTTCTGGCTCTAAATGTTGTTTAATGCAGGTTTTGTGTGTAGTTTTGTTTGTTTATGTCGTGGTAGCACTCAAAGAGCCCAGTCATGGACACGGTGGCTTTACACAGATGGGAAGACAGACCCTGTTCTCAAGGTTTGTACCCTGAGCCCTGGCATGGGCCAAATGTTATGTGGAAAAGCAGTTCCTTTTTGAGAGGGTGGGTGAGCTCATATGGCTCAAAAGGAGCAAAATATGATGAGTTAGTAGGGGTTTGTCCCTAAGAATGAGCTCACCTTTAACCCTTGGAGCTGTGCCAGTAAATTCTAACGGGCTTCTCCTTATTTGCTATTACGGACCTGTGGTGGCATTGAAGGATTGGAGCTCAAATTGTTTTGCATCTGAGTTTGCTAGTGAAGAAGAGCTTTTTCATTTTTAGGATAGCATGTTGTTAAAAGTAGGAAATCCATGACTGCTGCCTGTTGTTAGTGGCAGTGCTCTTTCCTGTCATACATCACGAACACCGGGAATGCACATTCAAGTGCATCAAATTAAGGAAATAATTTATTATGTAGAAGTTACGGCGATGTTCAGCACCAAAGAGCTCTTCAATGCAATGTATGAATTTCATTTATTCAGCTTTTTTAGATTTAGCTGCAGAACTGTCCTGCTGCATCTCAAGAATCTGCTCAGGAAATTTTGAAAAGTGTTCAAGGAAAACTGTGCAGCTTACTTTCTTAAACTGTAAATATTGCTGACAGAGACTGCATCCGGAGAAAGGACCAATTCCTGGTTTTAAGCAGGCATATTTCTAGAAGCCAAATGTCTGACTATTCTTGACTTTTTTTTTTTCAGTGGTTTAGGGTGATTTGAAGGAAGTAATTGAATTAAATATTTTTCCTTCTTAAAAAATAACAACAAAAAAATCAAGACTGAAGTTCAAAAAAAAAATTTTTTTGTATTTAGAAACCCCCCTAGAAAAATGGACTGGGAGAACCAATGCCTGCACTGATTCTGCACCATATTATCCCCCCAATTTCCACTAAGAAATAAGGCAGACTTGAAACATTTTCCTTACTCTCTGATATTTCCAGTGGCATGTCACTTGTTTACCCTTCTGCTATGTTATTTCTTCTAACTAATATTTTTGTAGTTAAGATAAAGATTTGATGCTTCCTACATACATCCTTATATTGTTTTGTGTGAGTTGTATAATTTTTTTGCACTGTGAAGATTGAGTGTATAATTTATTTAAATGCAGATTGTAGACTAAAACATTTTCTTGTTCAGTACATAATGGTTAGAGGGATAAAACATCTCTTTCTCTGGGTTCATAGGGCTTAGACTGTATCTTTTACTATCTTCATTTTTTTTTAATAATGTACATTTGTGGTTTACAAGTGCAGTTCATCCTTTAAACTCATATTAATGGATGAGCAAACCATTGATTTCTGTTAAACTTATTTTTTGTGTGCCTTAGCCCTGAAGATGACCTTCAAGAAAACCACGTATTTAAATATTATTCTTAATGTGAGTGCTAAAGGCATTTAAATTCAGAAGAAGTAGATATTAGTAAGCTGGATGGAGGACTTATTTAAAAAGAAAATGAAATTATTGCTTTAAATAAATGCAATCAAACATTTATTAGTACTCTTGCCATTATTTGCATCTCTCAAATAATTTTTTTTCTTTTAAAGTCTGTGCATAATATTGCAAAATGCTTTTGGGTGGCAGGTGCAGTTAACCACATCACAGTGTTTCAGTTCTATATTTACAGCAGGCGTTTTCCTACTTAAAATTATGCTTTACAAACAGTTTAAATTTTAAACTAATATTTTTCTTCTGATGTGCAGTTGGGAAACTTTTCCGTCACAAAGCATATCATCCAGTGAAAAACACCTGTGTAACACAATGTTTCTGAAGCAAAACATTTGCCAAGTGTCCCTACTGCTCCCCACAAGCAAAGAAATTGCCAGTACTACAGGTAGTTCCATAGAAAGACAGTGCAATGTGTACACCAGCTTATTCTTAATTATTAAGAAAAGGTTCTGTAATTTATTTTAATATATGCAGGACATAATTTTAGTTTGAAAACATTAGTTTTAAAACAAACTAAACTAGTCTCCATAGATCAACACCAAAAACCATGTAAGGCCCCCTTGATATAAAAGACCTTCAAGTCAGGCTAAATAAGAGATAAGTGCCAGTTGGTGGTTTCAGTTTAAATTGATTTGAACCAAGAGTACAAAATTGCTGGGGTGACTTCTCAAAGTAAGGGTTGGGATCTGTCCCCGTGGCTGTCACCAGGAGCCTTCACAGGCTCAGGATCCCAATTTTGCTGTTGTTCCCTCCTGAGCCTTCAGCTCCAAGCCTGGGAATTCTTACTTGTGTCAAATAGCACTGGGGAATTCAGTACAAGAGCACTTTTACCCATTTCCAAGTTTTTGGGACTGAAACAAATTATCCTAGGTCTGCTTTAATCACAGTATCCTACTTTCAGAAACATGCACTATTTCAGATCTAGTAAATTGGAAAGAAAAATATTACCAAGTCAACAGCAAAAACGTATCTAAGAGAGTATTTAACGAGTAGTTTTCATCCAGTGTGTCACGGCCTGTTGGACAAATTTTTATTTCATAGACTGGTTTAGTTTGTCTTATCTCCAGCTTGGTTTTATATAATGTACATGACGAAGTCATAGGTACATATATCCCTGTGATTCACTCAGGGTTAATAGGAAATACACAAAATGTCAAGGCAGGCAAAACTACAGAACTGTATGGAACTGTTTTTAAAAAATATATAAAATAAATAAATATAATTGGTAGAAGTTTTACATATAAATATATAAAAGTAAGTACATGCCCATGCTGCCTCCAAACTGTGTGGTTAATAATGCTTGTAGTAAGTTACCTCTGTACCAAAAGAAATTAATCCCAAACTGAGTTGTATGTATCCAAAATAATTTGTATATTTTTAGCTTGTTTTTAGCTGCAAGGGAAGGATAAAATATTTTTACTCTCCATCCGTTATCCTTTATAAAACATATGCACTTAAGAAAAATTGATGTGAACTTATGCATTACTGATTTACTATTATTTTTTTTTTTAAGCCTGTTGCATCAGAAAGGTTCGGGTTTCTAATGTTAAACTAGTGATAAAAACAGTCTATCGCTGTGTACCTTATTTGATCAAAAGGAATTATTACCTGTTTCTACTTTTAGTTGCATTTAGGTCAGGATAAAATAGTTCACAAATACCACTTGAAATAGCTATTTTTCTTAGTGAGCTCACTTGAATTTACACAGGCCAGGTCTGAAATCTCAGCTCCAGTGGCTTTAAACTCTCATCAAATTCCTTGGGATTCAGAATTCTTCCACAAAGTGTACTTCAGGCAAAAAAATATTGACATTTCCTTCAGGTTTCCAGACTTTTGATGTTCACCGAAGAAAAGTGTAATCACATTTGCTAACATGTCTACTGTTACCTTAAATAGATGATACTTTGTCATTATGTGCTGTGTTTTTGAAAGAAATCCATGTAAAAATATGATATTATTTGACTACTTTAGCTTTTAATAGAAATATGTGCATAAGGCTTCAAATATGCAAAAGTAGAATTGTGAAGGGTTGGATTATTTTGAAATGACCTGTGAAAATAGGGGGAGGGAAAGAATAATTTGTACATCTCATTTGCTGATCGCCATTAAAATAATTTTGTCCAAAGGTAATGTGTCTTAGAGTATTTGAAATAAAACACACTAATGCAAGAGGATATCTAAGGTGAAAGATGTTTGTGTAATGCTAAACATAACTAAAGAAGCTGTGGTTTGAGCAAAGGTACCATGCTCTATTTTATCAAGTGCCAGAAGTTGCATAATGAAAGTCTTTCAGTTAAAAAAAATATAAGTAAAGAAAACACAAAAATGCCACCCAGCTGGTAGAGATCTTCCTAATTTTTACCTGATTGTATTTCTGAAGAAATATGGCAGGGCCCTCGTAAATTTTCAACATGAACTGCATTTTTGTTGCCAATTTCCATATCCTTTTAAAAGTGCTGAAGCGTGCATTTGCTATTTATGTTTGCAGTAGACTGAGTACACTTTTACTATTTGTGGTTTCAGAAATTGGAAACAACCAAACAGTGGTGCTATGGTCTAAAAAAATAAATTTTAAACAGCTGTGGGACAGTATTTTTAGAATGGTAGGAGTCCTGAAGACAGACTGGTAACTGTGTTTCTGTGCACAGGAAAGCTGCAGAGGAGGTGGCGAAGTCCAAATTGTGTTGACTTCACACCTTTGGCTGCATTGTCTGGGATAATCAGACTCTGGGACTGCAGAGTTCTTGTAGGGATAACCTCATCCCTGTATTTTCATGCTACCTCTATGGATATTTGAGTGATTTTAAGCAGTTTTTGTATCATATTGTGTATATCCAGTTAACTATTCCTTTTAAATGTTACACAACATAGATAACTAACTATAATCTTACTTGGAGAGGTAATAAAAGGTGATAGAAGACAGAAAATCAGTATTGTAATTCTTGCTAATATTGGCATGTCAGTTCTGTGTGTTCCCTAAATGTATTCTGTATAGTGAATTATTTAGCCAGCTATTGCAATATTTAATACTTTTAGTAATTTGATTAAAATAGATACATGTAATTTCTTTGCCACTTGAACGGTGAATGTGGTCCTGCAACAGATAGTACCATAATACTCTTTGGATATAGTGCTCTGAAACAACCAGTCATTCCTGTTTTTCTTAGTTTAGAAAAAGACCTCCACCTTTTAATATTCTTCTATTGCAGCATTTCAAAAATAGCAGAAGTTTTGCTTTTACTCAACCCAAGTAATTAATTAAATTACATTATTAGTTTAGATTATAAACTTGGAAAGTATCCAAAATGATCACACGGTTTTAACCCTCTGTATAAGTGTGTCCTTGTAATTTGGCAGCTCATTTGTGGAGGCTGTTGAATTTGGTAACTTGAATGTGTTCCATGGTTTGCTAATTTAATTAATTGCTACTTTTGATTTTAGCTGCAGCCACTTGTTGATCCTAGAGCTTTTGATCTAGCCTTTCATTGATGTTAAGTGTAATTACTTAATATAAATTTAAAGTCAAAGGAATTCTGACTTACAACAGGTTTTTTAAGTTCAATTCTTCCTAGAACTCATAACTATATAACTATTTCAAATGCTGCAAAATCATTTTCCAATGAATAGAAGAAATACAGTTGTGCTTCCAGTCTCAGCGATGACATTGAGTTCTGTTCTGTCATTGTCCTGGGCTGGCTGCTGGGAGCACTTTTTGCCCTCATCTTGCAGCCTCAGATACCTTGTTGGTTATTGACTTTTTTGTTTGTAGTCCTGAGTTGTGTCAAGTTGTTGGCTTTTGGATCCAGCCTTCCTGCTTTGATTTCAGGTGAGCATTATAGGGTGGTTTGGGTTGAAAGAGACTCTAGAGATCATTTTGTCCAACCCCCTTCTATGGGCAGGGACACCGTCCACTGGACCAGACTGCTCCAAGGCCCTGTCCAGCCTGGCCTTGGACACTCCCATGGGTGGGATATTTGCATTTCAATGCAAGTTCTACGTAAATAATTTATCTGAACATGTGATCTATTTGTTGTGTTTTGGGATCTGCCAGTAAATTTTTAGTTTCTACAACATAATTATATTTAAATATACAAATAGCAAGCAGTGATCGTGTTGAAATGGTCATGTGCATGATGACACTCAGCCAAGAGTAAAAATAAAGCATACGACAGTTACTCTCTGAGGTTGTGAATTACCTTACTCTAATAAAATACAAAATACTGTAATTAAAAAAAAAATATATATATATGCTGCTTTTATTTAAAATGTGCAGGTCAATTTAATATTAGTTTCAAATTCAGACTGTGAATGGCACTTCATCTCCAGGAAATACACTGTGTGTAAATGAATATTTGCAGTCCTTACAAGGTTAAAGGATCAGTTAATTTTTTTTACTTTTTCTCTTCTAGAAGTAGAGGAAGATACAGTACTCCCTGGTCTGAGTTACAGCACTTTGATGAAGTTATTTTTCTGAAAAGTGTCTCTGAGTGCATTTTTGGAGGAAAGAATTCTATGTTCAAAAGTATTTTTACTAGAAAGGGATAAACTGTGAGTAGGGTTAGGTAGTGTCTTGTTTCCATCATAGTTTTATTACCTGTATCACCACTAAACACTGATAAAATGGTGTTTCTTTCTACATGGCCTTTAGACAGTGCATGTATTTTTTTTGCATCTTCTACCTATCAAAGAACTCTGCTGCCAAAAATAATATTTTAGACATAAAAAACTTGACAGTGTTATGTTGAATTTGCTTTTTCAACGAACCTTCTGATTCAGATCCATTAAGTCCTTATAGTTGTCCCAAAATTATTAAAATTAAAAAAGCCCTAATTTTTTAAAAGTAGGTGTTATCTATCACAAGATGATGAATGTGTGCATATATGGCTATCTATGCAAATACATGTATACATGCTACTGAGATGTAAATAATTTTAAATGAAAGGTGTCGTAATAGTACATTAGAAATAAAACATAAGGAATGTTTTAATTAAAAGAGAATATAAATTATTCACAAGGAGAAATTAAATAATGAAAAGGCTCCTTAAAACCTTCTTGATAGTAGTTAATGTCAATAATGGTTTTCCATAAAAGTGAAAACCATGTTTGATATCAGGTAAGTATTTGGTGTACCAGCCTTAGAGCTGGTTTTGACAAAATGTGTTTGCTGCCTTTTCAGGAAGTTGTGTTAATGCAATTTTCATGACCTTTCAGATGGTCAAATATGAAAATATAGATTTTGGGGAGATTAATTTCAGAACAGCTGTGTTTTGGCTGCTCTTTGAATTATGTTAATTTGTGCTCAAACTTGAATGCCAAAATCCAGACATTCTTGAGTTCTGCGGAGTGACAACTCAAGTCGGATCTTGAGTTAGAAATATCATTTAAAAATGGCAGTGCTCCTCCTGTGTGAAAGTAATAGCCGTTAATTGATACTTTAAAAAAAATAACTCTGACTGTATTTTTCAGTAAATTGGTATATACCCTAGTTTTGAAGAAAAATTGACAATTAAATATACTTAAATATAACAAAACAAACTTTTCTGTTGATATGATATTCCTGTTCTGTTACGTTCTATTTGACAAGGTTTAAGTCATACTCTGTGAAAATCTGATTGTTTTATCATGTCACTGCTTCAAAAGAAAGATTTACACTAACTCAGCAGAAACTCAAGTGCTGTTTACATAATATATTCTCTACTCCTAATTATAATTGCCAATTAGTTGCATAGCTCATATTTAGATTTGTCAGAGAAAATTGGTATCTTAATAGGATGTGTATATTTTAGATTAATGTGTGAATATCAGTTATTATTCAAGGTAATGCTTATGATAAATGGATTTTATCCCATAATTACAGATAAGGCAGAGCTGCAGCAGTTTGCCAGATGTGTGATCCTGGCAGTGACCCTTTACTTGGATTAGGTGTTAAAATTTGACTCTCTGTGTTTGCCAGTGAGGTGTTCTGATCCTATAATTCAGCTCATCTGATTTGGTCTGGGTCTGCCTTCAGTTTGGGCACAAAGCTGACCCCTGCTCCTCTCTTTGTAACGATAAGAATTGTTGGGATGACTGAAAATTGATTATCCCATATTATGTTACATTCACATGGGTTTCAGTACTAAAGCAAACCTCATCCCACATCCTGATTTCTGTCCTAAGACAGAAATTGCTTCTTTTTAGGGAATGTAATTGTAAAAAATGTAATTGCTTCTTTTTTAGGGTACCTTAAGTTTGGATCTAGCAAGTCATGGTGATATCAAAGTGGATCTTATTTGTGCACATGTTCTGTGATCTGTGGTATGACTTTTGTCCTATTCAAATGGGTAGGTTCAGAAATGTGTTTATCTTGGCACAATCAGATGAATGCTGATCTGTAGGGGTTTTTTAGGGTTTTTTAAGGGCCCTATATTGGTCCCTACTCATTAAATGCAAAGCATTCTATGAAGTCAATAAACTTATCTCTAAATTCAGAAAGGTATTTAGGAATCATTTAAATCTTGCATCTTAGCAAGGGTCTCAAGCTTTAAAGACCTCAGTTAGACCCACCATCGTTTCTTCTGGAAGGAGTGCTGTTTTCTTTGGTCCAGAGGACTTCCTCTTTAAATTTCTGAGCTTTGACCGGTTAAAATGTCTTTGTGTGGTCTGATGCCTGAGGGTTTGGAGAAAAAAAAAGGAAAAAAAAAAACTTTACCCCCCTTTTTTTAAATAGAAATAGCAACTACAGACATCCCTTTTCCATTCCCTTCTTTTTAGTTACTTGTAATTTTTTACCCAGATACCTGGTCATAAAAGGGAGTTTCAGGATAATTTTTCATAGCAAGCAATTCTTGGCTTAAATGAGTACCTGGTATGATAACAGCAAAAATGAGAGAAACCTTTAAAGCACAGCAGTGTTTCTATAGTTATATCAAAGCCTTGTTTTAACATTTGAAACCAAATTGTAATTTGATTTGTGATCAGATTTAATGAGATAGGGTCCCGTCTTCCTCAGTTCTAAAAGGCAAATGAACCAACCTCCCTGCCCAGCTCTCCCTCCTCCAGACATCTCACTGGTGAACACCCCTGAGCACAGCTTGTGGTTTGGTACTGGAGTGCAGGAGCAGAAATCACAGAATCGTTTAACTTGGAAAAGACCTTTAAATCCCCAAGTCCAACTTCTAACCCAGCGCCGCCACCTTTGTCACTGATGTCCCCAAGTGCCTTGTGCAGGCTCCTGACCCTGCTCCCAACTTCCCATGGTGATCAGGCTGAAGCCTTACACAAGTGGTCATTGATGTACTGAGATAATTATGTAGTGACAAAGGACAAGATGGTATTTTCAGCCTTGCTGGTGACTGTTGTAATTTTGAGTAAATCTTTCAGCTGCCCTTGCCACAGTTTGCCTGTGTCTTTAAAGTAACTTTATATGTATATGAAAAGCACTACTGAAAAATTAGACAGCATGTGACACTCATACTTTACAACTTGAAGAAAGCATCAAAGTGTGATTAAGGGACAATTATTTACTTCTATTACGGAATGTTGAAATTCTCTTTCATGGAGTGTTGTAACTTAGATTTTCCATTCTGGCATGGTGTGCTAGGAGGGGGAGATGATGCAGCTACACTGTCTTACTAATGGCAACTAAGATCATTGATGTATTTTAATCGTATTTTAATTGTGCTAAGGAGACAGGGTAGAAAATATTGGGTCTTGCTCCAGATCACTGAGAAGATCTCAATGGCAACAGATACTCCTGGGCACTAGAACTGACAAGTTGGGATTCCTTTTCATCTGCTTTGTAGCAGTGATGGTTTTAACCAGAATGTTACTGAGGGTGAAAAATAAGAATGGTTGCATAACAGGAATGTAAAAGGAGTCTTAAGAATCATTTGTTATTTTCTACTGAACTAGAGTTTGGTTTTTTTTTTGCATCCCCTGATAGCCTTACTAATTAGTCACATGACCCATTTCCAAAACTTTGATTGAAATAAATTAGGTGACTTGAGTGATCATAGAGTACTTAGAGAGATTGATTTAGGTGAAGCAGGATTTGTATGGAGAAGTGATTTACTACAGAAGCATAGCTAATTACAAATGAGAAGCTTTTGAGTGTTTAAATTCTTCAGGCCTTCTCTGGATGATGATACATGATGAGTGATGCAGATTATGGGCTGAGGATAAAGATCTCCTTGCAGAACTGTTCTGAGTTTTTCAGTCTGGGATCAGGTATGTGAGCAAGAGACTTCTATCTTTTTTTTCTCCCTTTCCTCCCTCTCTAAAAATTTTGATGCTATAATATTTTTAATTCCTTCAGGCTGCAGTAATTTTTATGGATCTGCATCTATGAGATGAACTTCTAACAAATCAAGAGTTACCATAAACAATTACGAAAAATTGCTCCAAATCTGCATTTCTGAACTTCTAAATCTCACAGGCTCTTTAGGGCAGCTCTCAGAGTTGAGGCTCCTGTGCTGCTCTGGCTGTAGTTCCGTGCCTGGAACAGCTCACCAGCACTTTCTTTATGATACTCCCCTGAGACTGTGGCTTTGCTTCCTACCCTGCCACTGTTCCAATTCTGCTGCTTTCCCTTCTCAGGAGGAGTTCTGCTTTCACGGCAGTGATTTCCTTCAGATGCAATAATGGATCTGAGGTGGCTGATGCCTGAGAGCTTCAACAGAATCGTTTGTTGCCGCCCTTGTAGCAATCAGAATCAATAAGGGTGGTTGTGGACAAGCTGGGAAATTTTGTGTTTCGCTGCATTGGGCATTTGATCAGGATAAGTGTTCTCAAGCAATATTTTGTATTTTAATGTGTTTTTTTAATGATTATAGCTCTACTGGAAATTATTAATACTTCTAGTATCTGTGAGATTTTATGAAAATGCCCTTCAAAACTTGACTCCTTGGAAGTCTCGCAATGGCATGTGAAATAGTGCCAGGGAAAACTTCCTTCACTGCACAGAAATCAGCAGCCTTAGTGACTGTCACTTTAAAACACATTAACAGAGGAAGAAAGGGAGATCAGCTCTCAGCTGTGCACAGGTAGCACTTTTAGCTTTGTAAGGATTTTGCTACTCAGGTAAAGTTTAATACAAAAGCATTGCCAGTTTGAGATTTGAAATGATCACCTATTGCTGGGGATACACAGAGTCATTTTCAGGCAACCAATGCACCACCAAGAGTACACTCAGCACATCTAAGTATGGGTTTGCTTTGGGTGATGACATGGTTCTTAATGAAGGTTTACTTAGAGAAGAAAGTGTCACGTTAAAGAAAGCACTGAAATACACTTAAAATACATATAAATTTAAATACACTGTGAGATAAAAATGAACAGAGTGGATGTATCTAAAACTATAACATTGGAAATGGTATTTGAGAAAAGATGATTCTTGAAGCTGAGGGTAGACACGGTGTTTTGGAGGAACACCAAAATCTCACCTCTGTAGTAAATCACACCTATGATATCACTCCCAAACTTCATTGCTCACCATTATGATTTATTTTTATTTCCTCTGCTTACAAAAAAATACATTGGTTATTGATTGGTTTTTAGAATCTTAATGGCTCTCTATGTTCTTTAAAATAGTGTCTTCATCAGAAAAGGAAATTGAATCTGACTTTCAGTCAACATTTTTACTGCATTTTGTATGTGAACTTCTCCATCAAGGATGTTCAAGTCTTGGAGATAGTACAGAACCTCCCCCTTTGATGGGTAAATCTGTGATGTTTATTAAGTACAAGTAGGAGTTTGAAATTAAGGAGTTTATAAGATGCAACTGTGGATGAAGAACAAATTGCCTTTCTCAGTGCTGGTGCCTCTCACGGGCAGCAGTGCAATGTGTGCAGTTCTATTGCCAGTGATCAACTGACCTGTTGAGAAGGGTCTGAGTTTTCCTGTTCTCGTGAGCAATTATGCATAACAAATTCTTTTGCTGAAAATAAAAGTGTGAAAAAGGCCACTACAATCTTGTTGGTGTATGTTTGGCAAAAGAAAAATATTTTGGAAAATTGATGTTACTACCAGTTTATTCTGTTTCCCTTATTTTACATGATTGTTCAAAAATAATTTGATTTAATTTTGCGGTACTTATGCTATTGCTCACCTGTAATAAGTGATTACATGATTAAAAAAACCACAATTGAAATATTAGATACAATCATTACTCTTTTATAGAACGGGAAAGAAATTATTTTCAGTACATAGTCTTTTCAGTAAGAGGTAGTAGCTGCCAAGACTTGTGAATTAAAAATGCCCCTCTCTATAATGACAGACGGGCAATATAAAAATGAGAATAGTAGCATCATTTAGAAACTGCAGAATTCATTATAGTTCACTTATAGGCTGTTTTAGTTGAAATAATGCTGAAAGTTCTGTGCAATGTACACTAAACTTTTGAAATTTGTGAAAATCAAACAATTAAATGTAGGATTAGGGTTTGTGATAAAGACACATGTTTGGCTTGGTTTTATACAGCAGCATTTCCATAGCCTCTGTGCTGAAAAGGAATCAATTATTTAATCAGTAGTTGTTTTTCAGATAATTTATCTTTTTCAGATAATTTTCAACCTCTCAGTTGACTTCTAAGAAATGCTGAAATCCCTTCTTCCCCAGGGAAAAAGAAGCACAAGGCAGAAAGACCCAAAAAGCTGTTCATTACTGAAGCTAAATTACAGGCAACAGGAAAACCCACCATAATTCACTTACATATGCAAAAAGTTTTGTTTTCACCACCTACAATAATATTTTTAGTTTCCAGATCTGCTATGCTCTGCAAAACCCACCAATTTTGTTCTCATCCATTTTATAGAAATGCTTTACATCAAATCTTTTGTTTATAGAAATCTGATTTTAGAGTAGATTGAAAGTGCATACTTGGATATGTGAGTTTGCTCTCCTTTTTTTCATTTGGCCTAGAACATCTGGTGTATGCTACAAGTGTAGAATTAGTTAAATTTTAAGAATACCAAGAACTGAATTTATGCTAAGCAGGTCATTCCTGTTAAGGGAAGCAAAGCTTAGCACATGGATAAATGACTAGCAGGCCTGTACAGTTTATTATTTAAAAGTAAAAACAATAGACAAACAAAGCTTCATATTTATTTAGATTTACAACATTTTTAGTGTTGAGTAGTTGGGGGTTTTTAAGTGGAGTTTTCCAAATTAATTTCTACAAGTATTTCCAATTCCTAGTAAGTTCTGATTTTCAAGCTCAAAATTATGTTCTTCCAAATCTTCGGTTTACAGAGAAAATTTTTAAAAATTAAGCTGGTTAGGAAGTGATAGATATCATCTCTAGTGTGTACTTCTGCCAAGGACAAGTCTCATTCTTGAGAGATTTTACAGCTTCTCTGAAGGCAAATATAAAAATGAAAGGCCTATAGAGGCCAAGTAGGAAAGTTACTTGATAACATGAAACAAATCAATGCATTTAATTGTTGTTATTACTAAATTATTATTTGCTCTCTGACTCAAATGACCTGAAGTAAAATAAAATTCAACCTTTCTTTGATTTCCTGAATGGCTTGGAAACTGAATCTTTGACTGTGTAACAAAGCGTGACACTTAGCCACATTTTGTTTTTGCAAGGAAGTTAACAAAATACTATATGTTTTTCAGTAAAATGTGTGAGAGCTGACAGAATTTGCCACCATGAACACTATTTTTGGAAACTTTTGCTTATAGCCCTTGAAGTAAGAACTAATAACATACTTTATTTGCAAAAGTTCTTCTATCAAGCCAATGAAAAGCAGATTTTGTGCCACATACTTGCCCTGTGCATTATTGACTGAAGGAACATAAAAAATCTACATCTTTGTAGCAGTGATTTTATTTAATTTTTTTTTCTTCTCAGGAGCAAGCAAGTAAATTCAGAAGTTACAGAGCAATTAAAAATCAGCTACTTCAGTTGCAGACATGTTTAACTTTGTTGAAGATGTTGTTTTTCAAGCTCTAGGTATGAAGAATAATTTGTAATCATTCATTAGTGCTCCTAATAGTAATTTTCATTGATGCATGTAGGGACGGAAGGAGATTTCAATGGTATTTCCTTTTTGAAATACCCTTTTATCATGCATGGACATTCAAAGTCATCTTGTCCCTTAGCTGTGTGAGCAGAGTTGGATGAAGAGAAGACAAGATCCATCTTGTTCCAACTTCCCCTGCTGTGGCCAGGGACACCTTCCACTATCCCAGGTTGCTACAAGCCCTGTCCAACCTGGCGCTGGACACTTCCAAGGAGAGGGCAGCCAGAGCTTCCCTGGGCAACCTGTGCCAGGGCCTCAGCAGCCTCACATGGAAGAATTTCTCCTTCATATCTAATACAAACCTCCTCTCTTTCAGTTTGAAGCCATCCCCCCTTGTCCTGTCACTCCATCCATTGTCCGGAGTCCCTTCCCAGGTCTCTTGTACCCTGTTTAGGTACTGGAATGTGCTTTAAGGTCATCATGGACCATTCCCTTCTCCATGCTGAACAACCCAAATTCTCTCAGGCTGTCCTAATAGGAGAGGGGTTCCATTCCTTAATCATTTTCATGGCCTCCTCTGGGCTTGCTCTAAAGCATCATGGAGTTTTAAGAATAGGTAGAGATTGAGAAATAACAACATGAAGTGGTCATTTGTCTTCATTAAATCTATGCTGAAGCAGAGTAGGCAAAACTTGTGCCTTTACCCCCCTTGACAGTTTCCCTTTTCAAATTTGATGGTGAGGGCTGGGGAAGAAGCCGCTCAATTTTTTGCATTGCCATTGTTGTAGGAAAGGCCAGGATGTGGTAATTTTATTATTTAAAAATGCTATCCAAATTTTGAGAATATCCACCTGACATTGGTGAATTTAAAGCCCTTTGTCACCCTTGTGAAAAGTTCTCCCAGGTGCCTGTCAGCCTGCGGCTTAGGATGTGGGATATGAGGCAGGGGAAGCAGGCAGGGTATGCAAAATGGGCACGCACTGGGGCTGCCTGTTGTCACCCTGTAGTCCTTGCATACATTTTGGGTGGGTGACCTCTCTGGCTTGTCCTCTGGTGACACAGCAACTCAATATTGTCAGTGATATTGGTGGCCAAAAGTAAATTCTCTGGGCCAGATTACGAGAGAAAATGTAAAGTCTTGGTTTTGAGGCATTTCATCAGATTTTGTCTTATAAGTAGTAACCTCTTGGTTTTTCGTGCTTTTTCTTTTCTTTCACATTCAAGGCAGTTGTCTCTCAAGAGTCTCTTATTGACAATTAATCAGTAGTAACTGTATTACAGAATATGCTTCTGTATACATAAACATTCAGAATATGCTTCTGTAACGTCTTCAAAGCGCTTTTTCTAAAAACTTAGCGACTTTTTTTTCCAGAATATAAGATGATATAAGGCAAAATTTGTGGTAGATAATCACTTGCCATTTCAGCAGTTTGATATCTGAAGGTAGTTTTATTCTGATTACTCTATTCCTCAGTGATTACTCTTTACTAAAGTGCTTCAGAGTAAAAGAACTTAAATATAGTAAGGAAAAAACTGCTCTTTGTCCTGTTCAGGATGTGAACCTCTTAATGATCATAAAAAGGTTTAGAGTATTTGTAGTGGCAGTTTCTTTTTTTCTTTCNATTGGATTTGTGGAATAGATGCTTATGAAAACAATTATATTTCTGAACGTTGTTTCAGTTGAAAAGGGGAGAAGGTTGAAATATGAAAGGAAAAGGAAAAAAGATGAATTTTGCTTTGCCTGACAGCTGATTTTGAAAAGTTTAATGCTGGCAGGCAGTATGAGCCCTGCTGGCTGATTGATTGCCTTCTGAGAATGGTGTCTGAGTCCCAACAGTGCAAGGGGGTATTTTGGTGACAGGATTGCAGTCTGTAGCTCTAGCTGGCACACAGAGGGCTTTCCAGTGGCATTTCCCACTTCCTTTCCCAAACTACAAATTTTCTCCTAAGATTTTAAAGAAATTTCCTCACAGTGCAGCACAGACTCCTTTGTCTCACCCCCAGTGATACCATTGCCTAAAAATCATGTTACAACTCATTTATTTTATCAATGAGCATTTTTTGAATGAACACATGTGATGTCACATGGATTTCCCTTTGGAAAGGTATATTTTAGAGCAAAACAAACATCTTGAATAATCTTGGGAGTCTTCAGAAAGCTGAAAGGGCAGGAGGATCTTCTTGTCCTGAGTGGAGACCACACACACAAATGGTCTTCAGGTCATATTTACTTAGCGGGTTCTTCACTGAGGGCTTTAAAAGAGGTTTCTCAAGAACTTTTAACATCTCCCCTGAATTGTATTTGCTGCAAAGCTTTATAGCAGTGCCCGTTCCTCCCTGGTACTCCAGTAGAGCTCAGGCCTGTGGGTTGTCAGTGTGTTTCCTCTGGTGAAGTGATTATAGGCATTTACACTCTGTATTGAATATCTGTTCTTTATGGCTTTGGTCAGCAAGTTGGTTCTTTTACAATGTTTTGCAGTGCCAGGCATGGGAACAAGGTGCTCGTATGTTATAAACTCAAAATGATACAGTATTTTTTGCCAAGGCTGACTTTGTTAGGGCTTGTTGGTTTCTCATATCGAGCTTTTCAACTCCTAGCACATGAAAGCCTCACAGATACTCTAAACACCCTGGATCTCTGTAGGGATGCTAATGAGACAGTAGTTAAGAGATTAAAGGCCTTTGGAGTGTACCAGCTGGATGAAAACCAAGTCAGAAAAAGAGCTAAACAGTCCCCTTTGTATCCTCATCTAACCTGATTTGATTTTGCTTGTTGTAAACTTCTGTGTGATATTTGGAGCTCATGCCTGCCTTGTTCCTGATAAACATGAGAAACTACAACAGTAATTGCAAAACTTCAATAATTGAGACAGTTTTTTTTCTCCTCTCCTGTATTAATTTTAGTGAAGTATATTGTTGGCAATGTGTAATGAAGATTTCTGTGATTCTGCATTTTTGAATATAGATTAATGCCACTATTCCAGTTTTTCCAAGTTGTATACAAACATCTAACACTCAAATATGACCACAGCAAGTTAATACATATTTTAATATTGCTGGATTTATATATGCATGGATTGAAGTTGCAGTGGAGGTCATATTCTGGAAGACATGAGTTGATGTATTTTCAAACTGAGTATATTTTTTGAATTGTAGAAACTCATCCATCTTAGATTGCAAGCACTGAGAGTGGTATCTGTAGTATCTGAAGTGACAGACTTAGAGGGGTACCCTCAGTGTTAAGAATAGCTGATGCAATTCAGGAAAGGAAAGTTAAAACATACAACAACTGAGTTTGGAAGAAATAGGAAATAGAAAAAGAGTTTTTTAGAACTATTGCTATGCCAGCTAAAATCAGTATAATCAGCTTCATTGTTTGCTAAAAGCATGATCTGTAATGATTTTTTTTTAAAATGCCTTATATATGAGAGCTTTAATTGGTGATTCAAAATATTCTTTTATTGAACTGAAATATCATGGCTCCCCACATTCAACATGATAATCCACACCAATGTTTCCTTTGGGCTTTCAGTTTTACCTGTATGGCATTCCATTAATTGGAATATAAGAATGCACTAGAAATACAGGGATGTGATTGTATATTAATTGTGCTTGCACATTAATCAATCTCACCAGCAGTTCTCGTGTGGTTTTTTAGTTGGTGAAAAGCCATCTGAAGTCATATAACCGTATTTCCTACATGGTGTTTTCCTAAGCAAAATGCCCCTGCTTGTTTTATTATACAAAGGAATTCAGAATTAAAATCATATGTAAGGACAGTAAAGACTAAATGCTGTTAGTCAAGTGTAGTGGCTTGAAGTATAGCTAACAGACAACTTCCATGAGGTTTATTTTGAACCAGAAGTAATGGTAGGGGCAGTACCAGATCTTGATCATTTGATGGGTGGACTCATGTGAACTGTCTGTGTTTTAATCTAAATACTCCTGTCTGGCTTTTGGGAATAGAGGGGTATTGTGAAAATAGTGGCTGGAATGATTCCAAATCATACATAATTTCTTTTTATTCTCTCATTCTGTGTTTTATAAAATAGAATGTCAGAAGGTACTTGGCCACCATGAACAGGGAAAGTTCAGGTCTGTAGTCTTACAGAAAAAGGGTTTGAAATCAGTGTCCAGTTCTCATACTGTAGAGGTCAAAATCCTTTTGGAGTTTGTGCAGCCTAAAGATCTGGTCTTTTCACTCTGGTATTGACCCCGCCTATATTGGCTGATTGAGTTGCTGTCAGGATTCCAGTGGCCGCATTGACTGAACCTCTTGATGAGTCACACAATCTCCCACAAGTAGGATAGATACTGATTGGAAACTGAAGCAAGGTAAATTAATACTAAAATCAAAGCATATTTTTAACAGTGAGATAGTCAATGGAATAGTTTAACAGAGAGAAGCACTGGTGGCCTCTTCATCTACTTAACCTTTATGGTCAAATATGTCTAAGTCTTTATGAAGTAGAGCACAAAAAATGGCACCTGTGAGTATGGGTTGATGCGCTTTATGTGAAACCTCTCCCTTTACCAGCTGGAGGTTAGGGTGTTAGCTAGAAGTCTTCCTGGTTTCTTGTGGTCTTTCTGTCTTATATGTATAACCATAAAAAGAGGAAGGATAAATATGAAGGCCACACATTTATGGTACAGGGTTTTTCTTTTGTGTCAAATGAACAGTTTCAATATTATCAATAATCTGGACAAGGAGATCAAGTGCACACCCAGCAAGGTTGTAGACAACTCACGTTGGATGGGACTGTTGATCTGCTGGAGGGCAGGAAGAGTCTACAGAGGGATCTGGACCAGCTGGATCAACAGTCTGAGGCTAATTATGTGAGGTTCAACAAGGCCAAGTGTCCGGTCCTGCACTTGGGGCACAACAACCTCCCTCCTGCAGTGCTGCAGACTGGGGGAAGAGTGGCTGGGAAGTGCCCAGTGGAAAAGGACCCGGGCGTGCTGAACGTGACCCAGGTGTGCTTGGGTGGCCAAGAAGGCCAATGGCCCCTGGCCTGTACCAGCAATGGTGTGGCAGCAAGGCCAGGACAGTGACTGTCCCCTGTGCTGGGCATGGCTGAGGCCACAGCTCAAATCCTGGGTTCAGTTCTGGGTCCCTTAGGACAGGACAGACATTGAGGGGCTGGAGCATGTCCAGAAAAGGGAACAGGGCTGGGAGAGGGTTTGGAGCAGATGAGGGAGCTGGGGAGTCAGTGGTCAGCCTGGAGAAAAGGAGGCTTAAAGAGCTTCTTGCTCTCTACAACTCCCTGTGAAAGGGGGTTGGAGCCAGGTGGGAGTTGACCTCTTCTCTCATGTAAGTGATAGGACAAGAAGAAATCACCTCAACTTCTGTTGGGGGAAGTTTAGATTGGATCTTAGGAAAATTTTCTTCACAGAAGCCATTGTCAAGCATTGAACCAGGCTGCCCAGGGAAGTGATTGAATCACCATCCCCGAGAGGTTTAAAAGATGTGTAGATGTGGCACTTGGGGCATGGTTTAGTGGTGGGTTTGGCAGTGTTGGGTTAATGGTTGGGCTCAATCTTTCCAACCTAAATGATTCTGTGACTCCAGATGGTGTCAGCAAGAGAACAGTAACCTTGCTATTGCTGTACAAATTTATGATATTGAACCATGGGAAAGTTTGAGGGTTAGGAGAAATAACCCCTTGATAAGGAAGCTCCATTCAGGTGTAGGTGTTCACATAACTATTAGGTAGTTTCAGTGTAAGCCTTCCCTATAAAGATAAACCAGGGCATTTTACAGTCTTCTGTCTTTGACAAGCACATAAAAGAATCATGGTTTTGTCAGTGCAGGGTGTGGGAGGTTGTCTGTTTCTGATAGTGTTAATGCCTGCAATTTTTGGCAGATATCTGTTTATTTTTATAAGCACCCCATTTCCCTGCAAAGCCTTTTGAGCTTCCCTTGCTTGATCAGCAACTCAGTCAGATTCCTAGAAAAGAAACCCTAAGTCTCCCATTCCATCCCCACCCAAATAGAAGCAGAAAACCTCCTGTTGTCATTTGGTGAAGTGTCTGCAATACCAGTAGCTCAAATCTTGACATTGCTTTGTGATAACATGAGCTCTGTAATGCTGCATAATGCAGTTTTCCTTCACCCTCTCTCCTTGCTTGAGCTTCTATTTCCTTGGCTGGGTTTAGAGAAAAAGACAGAGGAAGGATGCCAGGATTTGGCTGGAAAACTTACTGATAGAAATCAGGAGCTGGAGAACTTGGGGAACTGTATCTTTTTATTTTCTCTTTTGTCCCATAAGATATGATGTTCATTTACTCTTGTGCCTTCTGGTCCCAATTCATTTGAATTGGAAGTTTAAGCAGATAGTTTTCTACAGAAGAGGAGGACCCACTTGTATAATGTGGAGATCTTTCTACTTCCATAAAAAAGATTTTGGGGGCTGTGGTTTGCATACACAAGCCATTCACACACATGCAGGAAGTTTTCTTGACTTCTGCTAATGACAGTAAAGTCAATGAAATTAGAGAATAAATGATTCGTTGTAAATATTTAGTGAACCGTGACTAAGCACCTTTTAATAGAAAGTGTCAGTGTGTTTTAGTTCCAGAGGCTAGACTGTTTATGAATAGTTGTATTTTATAAGGTACTTTGTCATGGCTTGTGAGATATTTACAGCAAATCTTTTTTTAGTAATTTTTTTTTCATTAAGAAAACTCATGAGAATTTCCTGAACATACAAAGCAGGCTCATAGTTGCACAGTATGTCCCAGAAAACAGCTTTCCATGCAGTTTGCATTTCCTTCTATCTTAAGGAACTGAGGTATCAAGACTAGAGTTACTCCATACCTACCTTGGTAGATAATGCCTTTATTGGAAAGGAGAGGGAAGAAAAGAGAAGGAAATCTTTGCGAAATTCTAAAATCATATTTATACTCCTTACTTTCCTTAAACTGTCTGGATGGATGCAAGGAAAAGTTCCTGCCAGTCAGGATATACATATACAAGTGAATAGGGTTATTTTGAATAGAAAGAAAAAAACACCCCACCTTATTATTTTTGTTGCTTAATTCTTAAGCATTATGGTCTGCTCCCTGTCAAAGTGATGGAAGAATAGCAACCACTAGATGATGATTAAGCTTCTGGGGAAGAGAAGAGAGGAAAACGCTAATACATGGAAGTGATTTTTCCATCCAGTTTCATGCAATTTTGTGTTTTATTCTGTCAGCCATTGATGAGCAAATTTAGTTTCCCTAAATCCTTCTTAAGCTGAGGTTTAGGAAGGCCCTCAGTTGCAAAGTCTTGGAAAGAGATTCAGAGAGACTGCTTTACTGAAATCTTACAGACATCTAAAGCCAATAAGGGATTTGGTGTTTTCCAGGCATCAGGGAAAAGCTTTTGAAAATTGTAAAAAATACCCTTGTCTTACTTGGAGGAGGCGAGAGATGTAAGGAGCCTGAACTCTGCTGAATTTCAAAGGGAGGCAAAGACACCTTTAGATATATAAAATCCCTGTCTTCAGGGACTGTTTTCCTAAAACAGAGGGTCACTCACTCATGGGCATCATTGTTAGTTACCAGAATTCAGAAACCGAATACTTTAAATTGTAACTTCTCAATATTAGAATTTTTTTTTCTTTAAAGGTGATGTAAACTGTGCTTGCAGAGTTAGGGACTGACTGCTCTCAGCTGGACCTTCATGAGCAAATTGAAGTCAGTGTAGTTTCATGGATAATTAAATAAGAATGAAAATTTTAAAAGTATAAAAACAGACTTTTCTTTGTTCAGCAAATATTCACCATTTAATATTTTTATATAGCATTATTTAAATTGTCTCCAATTGATTTGATGAGTCTCTTTTGATTAGTCAAAGGCCAGATGAAAGTAAGCAAAATGAATTAAGGCAGTGGAGGCTAACAGGGAAATTTATTTAAATACTAGAAACTTCTCCATTTTTTTTCAAAAATGAACATTAAAATAGCACAATTCTGCTAGGTCATGGCCAAATGTATTTTGGAAGATATTTTTCTGCTTTTTAAATTGGCGAATTAACTGCAAAAATTTGTATTTTTCCTTCAGGTGCTAAGATATTAAAGAAATCAATGAATTGCAAAACTCAAGGTCAGAAATGCCACATATTTTTAAAACCCATTTATACCTTGTTTGTCTTTTTTGTAAGGCTAAAAAGTGCAACTTGTTGGTTTGTTCCTTCCTCCTCAGTGGTATTCAGCACAATTTTCTGAAAAAAGAACAATTAAATTTTTCACTCCAGTGAATGGAGAGATGGAGGTGTTAAGACCACGGCTCTTGGGTGGGTTTCCCTCACCTGAGAAGGACATTGTGCTTCTCCTCCCGTGCTCAGTTGACGGACCACCTCTTCTCCCTCTGGCAGCCAAATACCACTTCTGCTGCCATCCCTGGTAACCACACTAATTGCTTACATGGAAAAGGAATATTAGGAAAATATTAAACGAGGCTAAAAATACATCAAATATGATATAGCAGCTGGAAACAGGGAAAGCCAGCACCTTCCACTGGCCAGATCTCCACGGACCACCAGCAAAGTGCTCGTGGGGCTGCTGCAACCGGACCACATAACGTGTGCTGGAACATTCATATCAAATATCACCTCCCGCTTCTTACCTTGACCTCAGAAGACTTCCCCGGCGAGGGATAAACAATAAACTTACATAGTGTGCCCGAGAGACTCGGGCTCTAAATAAACTCTGTTTGATGCCACACATTTCCGAGGAAGCAGAGCTTCCCTAGACCACACAGATCCCGACCACGAGCACCGTTGCTGGGCTCGCCAGGGATGCCAAGCTGCAGCTCTAAGAAGCAACAACTGTGCCTTGATATAGAAGCACAGTCAGGGTGTTTTAAAGAGGAAAAATACCAGGGAATAGCTCAGTGTTGTGTGGGTGCCTTCTTTGTGGCACACTGGGATACCCTGAAATGCAACTCTTGCTCTTTCCACTCTGAAACTGAAAGGAATGCAATGAGAGGTGCTCAGTAACTGCAGAATGGAGACGTTAATTACTCTCCTGTAACAGATGGTTCTGATACCAAGGATTACATTTGCCTTTCCCTCTCTAGTGTCTGATTCAATGAAACCACTGAATCCAAGCTTCTCTTGGAGAATTTGTTCTTTCCCTGTGTCCAATCGTTGGTCCCTTTGCTCCTAAGGAAGAAGAGAAGAAGGAGATAGGATGCTGAACGTCATTCCCTTGAGGATGTCAACCCCTCGCTTTTGTCCATAGAGATTAATTCTTGTTTTGGAAGTTTGATTCTTTTTAAAAGCTGCTTGACACTGAGCATCTGTGAATTTTGTTTAGGATGCTGCTAATGTATTTAATCTTTACAAGATTTTTTTCTTCTGCAGTCATAGAAATGTGCATTAAGTAATTAAAATGTTACTTGGAATGATTTTCGGACTATGGCATAAGTTTTTTTAAACTTACTTTGCCTGGTTTGTCTGCTTTGATAAATCAGGGATTTAGGATTTTACTTGTTATCATTTCACATTGTGTTTTGCAGATACAGAGAAGAAAGCAAAATACAATATCCATGGTAATGATTTACTTCAACTCATGTACTGGGCATAATGCCGGGTGAACTGTATACTAAAAAAACAAAGAAAAAAGATCAGAACAAAAAGCTCCAACTTTTTAAATGCCTATATTTGATTGCTGATTTTGCCTCTATTGAAGCAGCCTGAGATTCTTAAATTAATAACTTGTGTATTAATAATAATAATTCAACCCACCTGTAATTTTATAGCAAATTCACTTCAGATTTTCAGTTTTTTAAATCTAAATGCTTGTCAATAAACACCAAGTTGTGCATGTTTCCTCTGAATGAGCACAGCTCATGTTCGTCCTTTTTTTTAATTGAGAAAGCTCAGAAAAGAGTATTTTTTAAAAGGCAAATTTAAATGGATGCCAACTTGTGCTTTACATTGACTGCTTCTAAACTACTATCAATAAAGTGAAATAATTAACTGAATTTCTTCCCTGGGATGTTCCTTTGAGCCCTAAAAGAATGCCTCTTGTCCCCTTTTTTGTCTTTTATTCTTGACTCATGTCAAACTATATATAACTTCACATCCTTCTTTTTAGTGTTATTGTATTATTATTAAACAGTTAATATTTGATACTTTCAGGTTTGCTTCTTTGTAAGCAAAAGGCTTTTCATATATTTGAGCATGAAATTTTTAGTGAAGATCGTGAAGTGCTCTCGCTGCAGTCCTAATTTGCTTACGCGAAAATATTTCTAAAGCCCAGATATTGACATCTTCCCCTTCCTGCTTTCTACTGAGCCACTTTTCACTGAAAAAAAGAAAACAATTTATTTTGAGAAACTCAAGAAAGCTGCTTCTTATTTCCTTTTGTTCATTCCTGCACTCAAAGTGATTATTTAATAATTTTAGTGCAAAATAGGGCGGTCAGTGCAGCCTATTGTGTCCCTTTGTTTGTCCCTTGGAGAGGTCATGGGGATCTTGGACAAGTCATGGGGGGAACCTGGGGTGAAAGCAGAGAGGGCAAACATCTGCACTGTCCTTTGGACATAGGGGAAAGAAGGGTTCATCTCTACATTGTGTTTACAGGAATATCTTCTGTCAGTATGCCCATTTGGGTTTGTGTTTTGGGGTTTTTGTTTGGTTTTTTTTGTGGGTGTTGTGTTGTTTTTTGGTTGTTTGTTTTGTTGCCTTTTTTTTTTGTTTCCTAATATCACATGTATTTATTTAAAAAATATATTGTGCCAGTAAGAAAATAAGAAGAATAACTTGCGTTTTTTAATGAGACATTAGTTGTCTAAGTGATGATTTAGTGTCTACTCAGTCTAGCTTCTAGACAGCTCATTTTGGACAAAATAAAAAACTAAAGTATAATTAGCAGACACGGATGTGGTCATCTTCCAAAGTCTTTGCTTTTGTTTTTGTAGCGAGTAGATCAAGACTAGGGTGACTGTAAAACATCAATATTTTATAAATCTCTTCTTTTCTTGTTCCAAAAATCCTGCCAAATTGTGCTTAAATGAAGTCTTCGGAGGAAAAAGCCTGTAAGAGTTCTTTACTATAAATACATTTTTGTGATTTTAAGAAGAATGGGGTATTTATAATGGATTGAGCCAGAGCTTCTCTGCTCTGTGTTATCTTTATAATGTTTGCCATAAAGTGCTTCCAGGCGACATCTTGACTTCTGTAATTTTTTTCTTCCTTTTCGTTGGTGCCTGGAACAGATTATTGTGGGTTATAACATTTTAAAACATCTAAGTAATCCATTTGAAAGCAGGAAAAAGAGCACACCATTGATATGAAATTGCCCTGACTTTCCAGAAAAGATTTTATCAGAGAACTTCCAGTTTCTTACTCTAGGGAGAAGGTTGCGTAGTTTGATTTCTGAAATAAAATAAGTTTTTAAAGCACTGTCCTATCCAGTAAAATTGATGTAACTTATGGTAGAATTTTACTCTCAGATATTTAAGAGTATTGGTGTGTTCAGTACTTCCTGAAGTTAAACCTAAATTCCTGAAGTTAAACCTAAATTAAACCCAACTAACCCAGATTTGAAAGAATTATTCTATATTTTAATTATTGTGCCTCTTCTTACTGGTTATGTTTTATCTGTGCCTAGTGGGGAAGTAGTTTCTACATTTGAGTCACGGGTTCACTTATAACACAGAGTAAGCTCAGTCACAGCTCACAGTGGGTTTGATTTTTGGGGGCTTCTGGTGCTTCATAGCTGTACAAGGCTCTGCCCCAAAGTCATCATCTGTAATTTAGAGCACAGATGTACAAGGTAGGATCTCTGAATACTATTGATGCAAAGGTTGTAGTAAGTATTTTAAAGTGGTTTTGTTTTTTGTATAATATATTTTTAAAATGTAAGTGTAGGATACTGTGAATATTAATTTTATGGCTGGGTTTTACAGTGTTCATGAGAAGTGCTGATATTTTTAATCTTCTTTTGGTCTCAAACATTTCCATATTTTTGAGATCAATTATGTTTTTTGACACCTTTTTCTATTTCTCCTCACTATTACAGTGAAAACTGCAACAGTTGTCTCACACAAATACTGCGAATGAAAATAATGAAAATACAAGCTCCCTACATACATGGGTGGACTTTTCATAGCATTTTGTTTTACTATTAAAATTAAATTTAATTTGCTAATTTACTATTAAAATAACTCTAATTTGCAAAGCCTGATTTGTCAGTAGAGCACTTGTTACTCTCCTGGCAATGCGAGGCCCAGGGGGAAAACTTGCTTTTTCTGACACCGACCACAGTGGACAAGTTGCTTCCCTTCTCCAGGCACTGACTACAGGAAGGGTAGTAAAATATGAAAACTGATGTTATAAAACATGTTACCATCTGATAAGGAAGTGTGTTGTTTGAGGATTGGATATAATTATCATCATTCAACACCCACACATCTCATTCATAAAATTGTGACGTGAATTTTTAAAACAATGAAAAGTGCCCTTGAAGTTCTGGAGAATATCAAAAAGAATAATATTATTTCTCTAAAAATTTGCATAAAACATTCATCCTCATTTATGTTTTGTATCTTGTGGATTAGTATAAATTGTCTTGTGGCTTTAATCTAGATTTAAAATAGCAAGGGGTTTCCACATTTGGTTAACACTTATAATATATATATATATATATATACAGTGAAATGATGTTTTGACTTCCTGCTCTCCTCATCACTTTTTTGCCCTGTCCTCTTGAGAGCAGGCTGAAAATTCATCTTGCTTGGCATTGTTAAATTCCAGTTGTGTTTGGGTATTTTGTTGAGATGAACTTTTTCCTAGAGCAGAAGTGACTGATCATAGTCCAGTCTGCATGGTGGAGAAAGACGGTTGTCTCATTTGTTTCCTGAAAATCTGAAACCCTTCATGAATGAACAAATAGAACATACTATGTTATACAACTGGAATAAATTATATCTTTTTTCTTGTCCAGTCATAAGGATATGTAAAATTAATCTATGTTTAAGACACTTAAGTATTAGAGTTTGGTGTATTTTGATGAGTACACAAAGGCACTCACTGAAAAGGGGTGTTGCCGCAGTTTTGCCTTGGGACAAATCTGCAGATTTTCAGCATTAGAAAGTGTTTACTATAAGAGAAAAAAAAAAAACAAAAACAGAGGGTGAAGTCTATTGTTTTTCATTAGTAACAGGATTTCTAAAAGCACCTACATAATGTGATTGTCCAAATTCAAGCATTTACTTTTTTACAAAATCACACTGCCCCTCAGCCAGTGGATATTGTACATCCCACAGTTTACAGAGGGTAAGCGAGGTAGTTCAGTGAAGACCATATGTAGAAAGATTATTCTGCAGAGCTTTTAGCGAAACTTAGAAAATTAGGTTTGGATGGACTTTATCCATATTCACTCTGAAACATAGTTACCTATAAATAGTCTGTTGAAAGTAGACCTCTCTAGCATCTTGCATCAAAATTGACAACATTTTGCATATTGACCACGGAGAAGGAAAAAGTATTTAAAAACCCTTTTACTCATATGTATCTTCTGAGTTGTGTTTTTATATACACAAAATCATTTTTCATGCCTTAATGGTAGTCATAAAGTTTAAGTGCAGAATAATCTTCCTACACTTTCTGATTGAAATCAGACTTTAATTTACATATTTGCTCTTCAATGACATAATATACATGGTCCTGCTTTGATTTTATGTATGATATTGCTTGTGAAGAGAAGTCATGGCAACTGGGGGAAGTTCATTCCTGAAGCGTGGAAGGAAGAAAATTCCATTTCTGTCCCCAAAATGAACAAGAAGGATGATTTGGGGAATGACAGACCAGTCATCCTCACGTTGACCCCTGGGCAAGTCATCCTAGAAATCATTTCTGAGCTTGTTAAGGATTCAAAAGTGATTTAGAGTTTTCAGATTTTGAAGGGGAAATCATGTGGCCAACCCAACAACCTTGTGTGATGAAATAATGGTGCAGTGCATCAGGGATGAGCAGAGAGTGTTGTTTGCTTTACTTGAGAAAGCTTTTGTCCCTCTCTCCTGTCTATCCTCTTTTGCAAGCTGATGAAAAGGATGGACAGAGGGGTGTGTTCCTAGGGTTGGTACTGGCAGATGAAGTCCCTCTGGAGGGCTGTTGCTTCTGATGATCCCTGGGGTTGATCCTGGGCTCAGCACTGTGTAATGTCTTCATTGGTGACCTGGGTGATGATGTGGGTGCACCCACAGCAGTTTGATGAGGATACAAAACCAGGAGTGCCTGATGGACCCTGTCATACTGCTGTCATTCTCACCAGGCTGGAGAAATGTGCCAACAGGAACCTCATGAAGCCCCATAAAGGGCAATCCTAAGTAATGACCTGAGAGAGGAATAATCCCAGGCACCTGAACAGGCTAGAGGTGGTAGTGAAGGACTGGTGGCAGCAATGTGTTCTTGGACAGCACCCTGGGCTGCAGGAGGCAGGTGAGGGATGTGATCCTTCCTTCTGCACTGGACAGACCCATCTGGATCTCTGGGGTCACTGCTGGGCTTCCCAGTACAGGAGAGACACAGAGATACTACAAGTGCAGGGAGGGGCCCCTCAGATGCTTAAGGGACTGGAGCATCTCATAAAAGAGAGACTTGAGAGAGCTAGGTCAGTTCATCCTGGAGAAGAGAAGGATCAGGGAAATCTTATCAATGTCTATCAATACCTGATGGGAGGAAGTAAAGCAGAAAAAGCCAGGCTTCCTTCAGTGGTGGCCAGTGACTGGAGAGGAGCCACTGAGCACACACTGAAATACGGGAGATTCCACTTAAAAATAAAGAAAATGTTTTTTTTACAGTGAGGGTGGCCAAGGATGTGGGAATCTTGTGCAGAGAGGTTGTGAAGTTTCCATCATTGGAGAAGGTCAAAACTCAAGTGGATGTAGCCCTGAGGAAATTATTTGAGTGGGTATCTCCACGCATCCAACCTCAGCTGGTCTGTGATTCATGGAGTAGAAGTGATACAGTGGTATTTTCTTTTTTACCCCTTTTTTTCCCTCTCTTCTAGCCTGCAAGAGTGATTTTGCAGTTGTGAAGATGAGTTTATTAAGGAAAAAACTGGATAGACATTTCTTACTGCCTACTTCAAAGTGAATGTAAAGGAACATTAACAAAAGTTGCCCTTTTTAAGGGAAAATGTAGGATATTATTTTGTCTCCACAAGTTATTTAAGCATTCAAAATCAGCTTAAGAATATGATTCAGAAGGTTCATGCTTAAAACACTTTGTTGAGTCAAAACAAAATGACCTCCCATGGAGCTGGGAGACTTCAGCATCTCTGAAATTTATCCCTGAGGATTTTGTGTTATTCTTGATTTATGGTGGCGTCACTGAGGGCAGGGTTTGTCTTTTTGTGAGAAGAATTGGACTTTTCATTTGGCAGGATGTTAGGCATTGTTAATCCTGCTGCCCTGCTGCCTGGTAGACCTCACCATTTAAAAACTCAGGGTGTAAACAAACTACTTACATTTTCAGGTAAACAAAGTTGCTTTAACAAAGGTCTTGCCTTGTTTCGGTCTTAACTCAGAGGAGCAGTGATTTGTTAGGATGATGCTTTCCTCCCTGGTAATCAAGAAGTATCTGCAGGGAACCATTATGACAACATTATAAAGTTTTCAATAAGCTCAAAATAATTATTCATCATGAAGTCTTTTCCTGGTTTCAGAATTTTAATTATTATGAGCATCAGTGAAGTTTATTTCAGACTCCAAACACAGAATTGCAGATGGTGTACCATAATAGAATGGGGCTATATCTCTTTCTAAAATATTTTAATTCACATAATCAAGATTTCTTTTGTGTACTTGTTTAGCATTCACAAGACCCATCTCCAGTTCTTGGCTACGCTTAGTTTTTTGTGTCTCCTGGAGTGAAGATTCTCTTCCTTCTGTGATGGTTATAGAGGGTTTTAATTCTTGTTTTCAGATGTTTTCCTTCTAATTTGTCCTAGATGTTCCTTTTCTAAATTTTATCTCTTTACTTCTCACTATGTACTTTTGAATAATTAAATGGTATTATGTAATGTTTCTCTTCTTGTTGTTTATGCTTTTCCAATCTCTGCAGACATCATTATGGCTTAATTTTAGACAGAAAAAAGCCCCATTTTGTAGCTGACATATCAGGTTCTTCCTGTACTTGCCCTTCTCACAGCCATACACATTTGAGGAAAAGTAATTTCCTTTAGCTGAGTTTCTTTTAGTAATGATTCAATAATTTAATCATCAAATGCTAAGAGTTAATCGCATTTAATAAGGCAGTAACAAATAAGGCAGTAGGGTGTTTCCACTTGCTGCATAAATAGGTGGTAATTAGTTTTTGTAACTTTCTGTAGCATCTCTAGTCTTTGTTCTAGAAGCAGGAAAGTGGGGAGTTACTGCTGTTCGCATCATCAGGGTAGTGAGATGTTTGAGTCTGCATGTCATACTTGCACTAAATCCTGGTAAAGAACCATGCTCAGCGTGTTGTATGAAACCTCTGCATACTTGATTTCATTAATCCAAGCAGATAAATGAATTTTAAATATATTAGCTATGAACTCTGATGGAATTATTACCTTTTCTTTCTAAAAGGGCTTTGGTGGAAGTTACCTGATGAGCCAACAAACATATAAATAGCAATATAAGTTCCAGTGCTTTTTCAAGTAGTGCTGGTAGACATTGCTGGTTACTTAAGCTCAGTGCTTCAAATTGTTCCCTTCTTCCATAAGCTCAGGCAGTATAGCAAATAAGATTATTTGCTTTTTAAATTAATGTCTCAGTAAGTTTACAGACAGTATTAGGAGGGAGGGAAGTCTACAAAGCAGCAACCTCACCTTTCTCTCTCCAATATAACATATCTTAACACAAAAAGGAAATTACTTTGAGGCTTCATTTTTAATCTCTCTTTCCCCTATTGAAATCATCCTATTACTGGGGGAAGTTTCTTCCTCCTGGATTTTGTTCTTCCACTCTCCATACAGTGTGTCCTCCTGTGCGTGTCTGATCAATTTTCTGGTTTGGCACCAGTCATCTCTTTCCTTTCAGTCTTTACTTCTGCCTAATTTGTTCAGCAGCAGCCGTGGCAAAAAAAAGCAGAGACAGGAGTTATCTTTAGCTTTTAAGAGTTTGAAAAGGTACTATCCTTATGCCATTTTCTCTCGGTTGTCTGTTGCAATGGCAGGCTCATTCCCATGCTCATCAGAGGAGTCTCCTAATTTTCTGTCATTTAAGGGACCTGATCTCCACAGTTTTATCTTTGTCTTCACAGTTGGCATCCTCTGATATGAAAGTGAATTACTTCAAGATATTGTATTACTAATTTTCCAAAGCTGCTTTTTTTCTGTTTTACAGTCATTTGCAATGCTTATCCTTCAGGTGTTCAAATTGCTGGAAGTTTTCTGGAAGTTTTTGTGCCCAGTACTGTAAAACTAATTTTCTTTGTCACAAACTGGCTGTCAGGTTTCCAATATTTCATATATTTCAGAGAACACTTCCTTATAATATGGAAACATCTGTGAGAATTAATGTGCTGCATATTCCAAGTGCATTCCTGCCAAACAGCTGACAGAAGAGAAATTTGCTGTGTGTTCTTACAACGCTGAGGAGATGTGAGCCCATAGTCCAAATATATCTGGTAGCTGTCTTTTTCTCTGTGATTTTATGGGATCCTTGGCTGGTTTTAGACTTGATCACAATGAATCAGCTGGTTCTGTACGTGATGAGCACCTTGGTCATTGCTAAATCCAGTAGTCTCAAGCTCAGTTGTGCTGGAGAGCTCAGTCCTCACCTGCAGAGACACAAAGCAAGTGTGTCTCACAAACAAACCCCACAGCCTCCCCAGCAGCTGCTGTGGACCTCCTGGTCTAACTCACAAACCTCTGGTCTCTCCAATATGCAGCCCAGATTTATGTCCAGATTGTTATGTGTATCCCAAACCTCTCATCCATGGGCTACACTCCCCCATGCACAGTGTGCACCCTCCCAGGTCACTGTGGCATGGCAGGCACATGGATCCCTGTGATCCATACACCCAGTCTGGTTGTAGGCAGGAGTAAATACATACCTCTGTGTTGAGGACAGAAGTATTTGCTTGCACTATGGCAGTTTGGATCATGGAATCCCTCTAGCATTGAGTCCAACCACTAACCCAGCACTGCCAGGTCAGTCACTAAGCCAGTGTACCTCAGAACCACTTCTACAAGTCTTTTAAATCTCCAGGATTGGTGACTCCACCACTCCCCTGAGCAGCCTATTGCAGTGATTGACCAGCCTTTCTGTGAAGAAATTATTGTAATAGCCGATCTAAACGTCCCCTGACACAAGTTGAGGCCATTTCCTCACATTCTGTCCCTTGTTACCTGGTAGAACAGACCGGCCCTCACCTGGCAGTCCCCTCCTGTCAGGGAGTTGTGCAGAGCCAGAACCCCCTGAGCATCCTTTTCCCCAGGCTGAGCCCTCCATGTCCCTCAGACGCTCCTCGTCAGACTTGTGCTCCAGAGCCTTCCCCAGCTCTGTTCCCTTCTCTGAACATGGTTCATCCTCTCAGTGTCTTTATTGTTGTGAAGGGCCCAGAACTGGACACAGGATTCGAGGTGTGGCCTCACCTATGTCCAGCACAGGGACAATCACTGCCCTGGTCCTGCCACACTACTGCTGACACAAGCCTGGTGTCATTGGCCTTCTTGCCCACCTGGTCACACACTCATCCTTTACGTAGAAACAGAAAGGAAGAATTGTTAAAGATTTCTAGAAGAGAAAAAAGAGCCGTACATATTTCCCACCAGACTACCTGGCTGCATTTATACTTTCCCTAGGCTGGATTCATCACATTTACTTGAGGTGGTAAATTCTGAATGCGTTGGGGCAGCCGTGTTACAGTGTGAACTCAGTAGAAACCCCAGTGAGGGAAATCGTTTATTCTAGTTCAGTGCGCTCCCAGCCACCCTGGTTACAGTTCCTTTCTGGCCAGGACAGCTTTTCAGGGCTGTGGAGGACGGGAGGTTGCAGCAGCTCTCTGTCTCCACAGTCTGCTCTCCTGGTGGTCTGGCCACCTGGAGAGCCCTGCATCAGGGTTTGAACCAAGCCTGTGCCTTGCCTGCCCCCATACCTTTCTCAGGCATTTAAACCCCCAAAAATATAGCAAAAAGTGCTTTATCTATTTCTGTAGCTGCCTATTTTGAAGTTCTTATAAATGTCAGTCCCTGCATCATGAGCAGCAGTCGGACCTTAGCATGTGCCAAGTATGACCGTGTGTTTACACATAGTACCATGATACTTCATGTAGGCATTTAGTGGCTTGGACATTTACCCTTTTGAAGAGCCTGGAAACATCATTACATGAACTTAAATAAATTACAAATAGAAGCTAAAAGTAAACAATAAAAGCACTGCAGCAGTCTTCTCTTTCTCCATGCTACTATTTTAATCCTCCTGTGAAAATCTGGGTAAACTGATCCCCCCCTTGTAAAAATGTTTCCTTAAAACAGACAAACCTTTGAAATAGGATCTTCTAAGAAGACTTTGTTATTGTAAGACATGTCTAATGGGTTGATGCTTCTATTACCAGGACTGTCTTCCATAATGCTTTACTGCTTTGATGCCCTGCTAATGTTGTATTTTGATGTAGTTCCTCTTCAGTATTTACCTGTGGAGAAACAGCTTTTTTTTTTGTATTTTCAACAGAATTTTTATGTGTTTCATAAGAAGACTTATTAATATGTCTACTGAATAGAAGGTTCTTTAAAAGACTCTCATGAACCATAAAAGCAAAGCATATGCGAAATGAAATTCATAACTTATATTAAAGCATCAAGTTTGGCTTCACTTCCCAGAATCAAGGGCACCAAATTTGGGGGTCTTTTTTTTAAGTGTTTTCATTTCGTTCTTAAACTACTTTGTATTCTGCAACTTGGGAAAATCTGATCCATCTGACTCATAGTTTAGTGTTTATTCTGCTGTGGAGAGGTACAATGCAAAAGTGAAGGAAAAAAATTAAAGAGTTAAAGTTATAAGCTACTCGTGCATTTTGAATTATTACCTCTAGTAGCAGAAAGACGTAAAAAAAGGCTGTGCTTGGTATCTTAAGGAATGTTGTCCTAAAAGCATGTTAGAATCAAGAAACATATCAAATGCTATACAAATACAATTAACGAATATAGAAGCTTTACTTTTATTTTAGTGTCTGAAAATCCTGGATTCATTGCAAAGAAAAAGGAAGCGGCTGTGGGTGTGGTGGTTTTTACTTTTTGCTGAAACCACCATGCCAGTATCTAGTTTTCTGTGTGTGGGAAAGAAGCTGGCAGAAGCTACGTGGGAAAACAGTGAAGGCAAACTGAGATGGAAATAGCTTTGGAAGGTAGAAAACATGGAAGTGAGGGAGGAAGAAAGTAGATGCATCTGGAACTTGATTCTCTGTTTAATCAAGAAGTGCAGTTGACTTTACCTTTTTTCATGTGTCAGTATCAACTCTGGTCTATCACAGAATCACAAGATGGTTTGGGTTGGAAAAGACCTTAAAGATCATCTTGTTCCAAGCCCCTGCCATGGGCAGGGACACCTTCCACTATCCCAGGTTGCTACAAGCCCCATCCCTGGCCTTGGACACTTCCAGGGATGGGGTAGCCAGAGTTTCTCTGGGCAACCTGTGCCAGGGCCTCAGCAGCCTCATGCAGAAGAATTTCCTCTTGGTATCTGTTCTAAATCTATCCTTTTTCAGTTTGAAGCCATTGGCCCTTATCCTGAGTGTTCCATAAAAATGGACCAAAAAGATTTGATGTTTGTCTCCTTTTGGATCCATGTGCTGTGTCATGATTGCAGCTCCTCTGCCCCTTCTGCCATTTAGGGAACTGTGAATTACTTGTGAGAGAGATTTCTGAATGCAGATGGGAGGGCAGCTCAATGTAGACTCAGCATCTTCCCTCAAAAACAGATTTTGGTTCTTGCACTTCTTTGTCTTCCGAAAAGAAACCCCAAGCCCTTTAATTTGTACATTTAGGGTGGTGAGTAAAACCGTGATCGTGAGGAATGTGTATCCAAGCTGATCATGTTGGACACCAGCTGTTTATTACTGTCTTGCGTAGTTGATTTATCTTGTATTTGAAGCCTTAAAGAGAATAACTACCTTTAAAAAACAGAAGACCAGCACTTAAGAATGACAGTATATGTTTGTGATAACTCTTCTGTTTGCTTTGATATACCCTGTGTGATTAAAAACAACTATTAATTGTGGATTTCATTTACTTACAAACCTTACTGCTAAAAAAAAGAAAAAAAAAAAAAGAAAACCTTGAGCTTTATCATGTATGAGCACTTTTTTTGAATCTGTGATGGTTTAAATGCTGTTTAATCTTCCAATGTACTATGATAATAAATATTTCTATTTATATGTATTTCCTGTATCATGTCCATGCATTTTCAGTTTATAAGATATTTAATAGTCTCTGGATTGATTGCTGTGCTGTCCCCTAAGAAGTGCCTGACATTCTAATCCATATACATGTGCCGCCTGCATAATGGAGAAAACAATTATTTGAGTTGTGCTCATTTTAGAAATGTACAACGTGTTATAAAACACAACTTTGTCTTTAAGGTGCTGATAGTCCAAACAAGAGAGACAAATGATAAGGGACAAATACAGAGTGTAATTTCCTCATGCTATGACAGTATAGTACAGTGGATTATGCTCAGATTTTGCCTGAGCAGCTCTTGCTGTGCTCTTACACCTATCAGGCTGATATTAATTAATTAATTAATTAATTAGAATTTGAAATGCTGTTTGTGGATCCCTGGAAGAAATTTCATTATTAGATAAAGGAAAAGAACCCTATTATGAAGATCTTTAGTTGTTTATAGGTAAAATATTGTTTTACTATATTGCGAGGTAGACTAATATTTTCATAAGGAAATAATTGATATATTCAGTCACCTATAAAGATCTGAGTCTTGCTTGTAAATAAATTTTCATTCTTTTTATAAAAAATTGTAGTGTTACTGTTGGCCTGTGCTATTTAATTTGCAGTGAATATATTTTACTGCACAAGTTTTTGTAGTTTAAAAGCTCAACTTTAGGAGGAGAGAAAATGTTTTATTCTCAGAAATGCTTTGAGGAAATACTAAACCGTATAGGAGTTTTCTTTATCTAGAATGATGTAAGACTGATATTTCTTCGAGAAGAAGAACTAGGAGAAAAAGAATTATAAGAAAAGTAGGAAGAGGAAAAAATACCTTGCAAAGCCCATTGTCACAGTTCCTCATTTTCTGCTGCTTGCTGGCCTCACCTTGCTTTTGTTTGTGATATTATACGAACGCAATAATCTCTTTATGACCTCCTGCCATTTCTTGTTGCAGTGTAGACTTTAGGAGCCTCACATACGTTATTATGTATAAAAATATTTACCCTTGATTTGTTTTTTCCACATCTTAGCCCCAGTATTTAGCTTTGGGATAAAAAAGCTGCTGGCATTTCACCTTTTCAAATAGTTATTTGGTAATTTTGTAAGCAAATGGGGCTGCAAATGCAGATTTAGCAGTGCACATGCTGCAGCTTTGCCTACTATTTTCTCATACAATTATAGAATTATAGAATATGTTGGGTTGGAAAGGACATTAAAGATCATCCAGAGAAATGTGAGAAGGGAGGATGTCAGTGAAGACTGGGGCAAAGAAGTGGAGTTTGTCAGTCTTCTCCTCATCCATTGTTACAAGTTTACCAGCGTTGTTTATTGATGAGGGGTGTACACAAATGTTCCTACAAATTGGATTTTCCTCTGTTTCCTCAATCTTTCATTTTGTTTCCTTAATCTTTCATTTTCTTACACATGCTTTAGTGTACATTCTTGCAGCTCTTTTGTTCCACTAACCACAGGACTTTGGTATATAACCCTTGCACCAGGCATAGTGATTCATTTCTGTACATACAGGTGTATTAACGTTATTGCTGTTATTCATATTTTCTGTTTTTTATCTTTCAGGAGACCAATAATTCTTTTCTTTTTAACTAATTTCCATAACCTTGCAATGAACATCTTTGTTTCAGGTTTTCCCTGGGAGATGCTCGCAGGCCACTCCATGAAACCGCAGTTCTGGTGGAAGACATTGTCCACACTCAGCTGATAAATTTGGTAAGATAACTGGCAAAATACTATGCACTCTTAAGGTCCTTCAATCCTCATGATATTTTCATGATCTAATGACTAATAACAGATTGTCCAGGGTTTAGGAACAAAACACAGAAACAGAGGGTGATGGTCTGACCTCGATGATCTGTAGAACCAGATGTGTAACCCCACCTAACCCAGAGAAGAAAAGTGATGGGATTTTCGTTAAAATGTTTAAGTTGCTAAGAAGAAAAGAAATGGCTATTCTTCTAAAGACTGCCTTGCTGTCTTTTTATTTTGTGTTCTATTATTTTTGTTAAAGCAATTTATGTCTTAATATTCCTTCTATATTTTTTATTTCTGTCAAAAAATAATGCCAAAATATGGTATGCTTTAATATATTGAAAGCCAATGAAAGTTTTATATAAATGAGATTGTTTTGAATCACATCTGTCAGAAACAACTCTAAATTTGAACCTCTCTATATTTTATTGAATTTCAACAGCTCCTCTTAAAAAATAAATCATGGCATTTTACACCATGGCATGAATTTGCCATCTGACAAATGACTATACCTTTGTATAGAAAGTTATAATCTGACATGCCACCTGTGGGTTTATAAAAACTGTGTTTTTCTTATTATCGCCATTAAAAGACGTGTAGATGTGGTGCTGAGGGGCAGGGTTTAGTGGTGGTCTTGGCAGTGCTGGCTTAATGGTTGGATTCAATAATCTCAAAGATCTTTTCCAAACTTAATGATTCTGTGATTTGAATGAAATTACCAGCATGTGTGAGAATGCACATTATACGGAACTAATGTATATAGATTATAGTAATACATATTATAGCTAATATTTACATCTGATGAGTCCTTGGATCAGCCAGAGCTTTGACCTGCAAGTTCCTACACCTCTTCTTTGTAATAAGCCCTTTTAGCAAGGCTTTTTAAGTTTCAAGGTAAGATCTGGTATTACATTAGCTAGGACTAAAAACTTCTGAAAAATGATGAAATTCAGAATGGGATACAGCACATATTATAAATATTTTTGTGTGTATAAAATTTATGTTTTATGTATATTTCTACATATTCATGCATATAAGACATTTATATATTTTTAATAGAAATATACTAAAATTAGACTTCCCTTTGCCCACTGTTTGCCTGCAACAGGTGTTTTCCTTCAACTTTGCACCTAATCCAGCAGCCGTTTGGTAGTTTCCTGCATCTCAGCAAATGCCTTGGCATCTCTTCCAGCTCCAGGCAGTTTCTTCCTGCTCATACCTCTTCAGCCCAACAGTGTATCCCTGTCTCCACAGTCTCCTGGCGTCTTTGTGGATTCTTTCCTTATTACACTCCTCTTGCGCTGTCCTGAACGTGCCCCGTGGCTCCTAGGAGGGGACAACCTCCCCTCTCTGCAGGATTCCCTCTGGTTAAATACTCTGCCCATGGCATATATTTTTAGTTCTTATTTCAGCTTTAGCTCTGACAAAGTAACATTTTCCCTTTGTTAATGACCCCTGTAATTTATGCAAACCGATGGCTGCGGCTTCTCGCTCTTCCCTCAGCAGTGCTGGAGTCTGGGCTGTTCTGTCCCACCGAGGCTTCACTGACCTGAGCTTTACCAAACCCTGCAGCTGAGAAAGTGCAACCTGTGGCCATGTGGTCTTTGCACTTTAATCAAAGCCGGGAACTTACTCGGGGGCTGGACGTGACCCAAGGTTAACCCTGCGTGGGGTGCGGGAGCTTGTAGGATTTCCTGACAGAAGGAAGAATGGGAATGAAGCGACAGATAAACAGCTTTTCTAACCTTTCCCCTTCCAGCCCAAGACAGCACTTTATTTCTGAGGAAGTGAAAGTATCTTTAATAGCTTATTGCTTTGACCTCTGACATTCACATGCCGGAACTCTTAAATCAGTAGCGTTTTACATGCCCCGGGCTTCTGATACGGAATTTTGCACATTTTTCATCCTCAACTGCACATCCTTATTGAGTTGTTCTATGCAGTTACATGAAATTTTCACTTTACGTGTAGATATTTTTGCTGGTATTTACCCAGTACTAGAAAAATGCTATTTTTATAAATGAAGCTGACTGCAGAAGGAAATTTATTGCTCACCACCTGGATTTTGTCATGTTGCTCATGTTAGTGGACTATGCAGTTCTCACTATGTAATTTAATAATTTCTTGTTTAATTCATGTCCATTTTTCCATCCATAATACAGGCATAAAGCTAAACTGTAGAAATTACTTTTATACCTGCAATAAAGCTGGCATATTGCACACATCTTTCATAGTAAGCATTTGTAAGAAGAGTTTCTTCTTGTTGATTAAGTCCAGGTTTGAGCCTCTGCATTAAAAAATAAGTTTCCAGCATGATTACCTTTGATTGGTTGACTTTCGATATCTCACAGCTTTATAGTTTCGGCTTCCTATTTTCAGTGTTGATCTGAACTCTGTTAAATCAAGGTCTGGTTTGGGCAGATTTATACAGTCACTGCTTCAAACCACTATGCACTTCATGAAGTCTGGCTGCTGTAGCAGATGAGTGGACTAACAAGGCAAATTCCTGGAAAGCAGATTTTTAACAGTCTGCATCACATTCTGTGATCGATTTTTGTGTGTATTTTGAATAATATGCACACTGCTTTACATAAAGGGAAATTCTACTAAAAGTATATTGCAATGTATAGGAGGAAATGAGCATCTCCAGAGGAAGATTCATTTCATCCTAAGATTACTTTCTGAGTTAAATGGACTTGTATCTCTCAAAGAATTTATATTCTCAGCTGACTAAGAAATGAATCCTTTGACAGCTGGCTTGGGTTGGATATGTACAAGATAGGTATAAAAGGTGAGAGATAAATTCCTTCATATTTGTGTCATGAGTTTGAATTTTTTGTGCCTATATTGTAATTACTGTACCTTTTGGGTTTTTCTATATCAAGCAACAGAAAATCATAAAGCCCCTACACTAGGAAGTTCTGTACAGTTTTTTGTCAGGCATAATGTATTTGATGAGCACAATGAATTTAAGTTTTAATTTGAAATCAAGTTCACTGTTGGCTGGTAGTATTTAGTAACAGATCTAAATGTTCATTTATAGGTCAATGTTTAAGGAATTTATAGATGCCTTCATGTTACCATAAAACTGTACATCTTTGTGTGGGCTAAGACTAGAGGTTCCAATCAAAGCCGTATTTTCTTTATGGTTAAACACAAGTAGTACAAGGAAAGTTGTGCCTGCAAAAACTGTTCATCAGGGAATGCAAAAAGGTGTTAATCAGAAGGGGACAAGCCTTTCAATTACTGACCATTTGAAGTGGAATGAGACCTCTTTTATTCCATTCTTCCATCATATCCGATACAATCTCCATGTGCACTAAGAAAATTTTGAAGCATCATCTTCTATAATAACCTATTCATATCTAGTCAGACCTTTAGAAAGGGAGCTTGAAGATCCTCCCTTAGGGCAAATATAATATTACTCACCACTTTATGTTTAAAAAAAAATGCTCTAACTAAGAGGAATGGAATAGGAATTTTTGCTCATCATTAAACTATAGTTGAGCGGTTTGCCATCAAAATAGCCTAAACCTTGCACATATACAGATATAAAACAAATTGGAAATTGTTTTATATAATATTTAAAAGGAGGAAAAGTCCATTTTCACCTTCTCCAGCTCTCTCCAAATTTTTTATCATTCTGGGCCGGTTCATAAGAAAATGTAGTATTATTAAACTAATATTAAAAATGAAATATTATTAGTATCTTCTCTTGAGGGCCATAGCTCCTTGTTCATGCTCCAGATGTTGTGTTCAAATGGAAATAGATGATCATGATGCACTAATTAAATCAGAAGAGCTAGTAAGGAATTACTTTCCTTATGCTGGCAAAGTATCAGCTGAGTGTTTGTTATCAGAATGAAATACCAGCAGTTTGTTCTCTAGGCACACTGGGTATGGCAGGAGTAGTGCAGGCACCTGTTTTCACAGAGTTTGGTTATTCAGTATAGCACTAGATTTGAAGTTCAGTCCTTTACATTTTGTTTCAGAGATATCAAATATCTTTTGGGAAGAGATTAGGTTTGATTTTACAAAGTGGAAGATATTTTAACAGTAGGACAAAGTTCAATAAAGGGATAGGTAAATTACACATCTAGACACCAAAAGATACAGGTAACTAACCTTGTCTGTCCACAAAACAGTGGCTGCTCAGAGGAAAGGCCACAGAACATCACAACAGCCTTGGACTGCATCCTTTAAATGTTTTATCTTTGTAATGTGTGGTAAGTTCTTACAGAGACAGTCATGAATGTTAGAATTCATGTTAATAGAATTGTGGTTTGCTCCCTGTCAGCCAGTGTGTGTCTGCTGGAAGATGGACTCTGATCTCTCCAATGATTGAAGTCAGACCCACTCCGTTGCCTTTTTTTAGAATTCAGTAGTGTCACCTTAAAGGAACTTCAGCTGCCCAGTATCATATTGTGCATGATATCTGTTGGAATTTCTTTCATCATTTACTTTTATCTTCCTATGTTATTTAATTTCATACAACTTGTACTGCTACCTAATGCTATTAATATTCACCTCTTGCTTCCTGTGTAGGAGCACGATTTGGGTCCTGAGTTACATATATGCATAAATGAACACTTTAAATGTACACATGGATAATTATTTTGGGGTTTTTTTTGAACTAAATTATCTCTTACACGCATAACATTTAATTCAGAATTAGTCCTTTGGTCTCAACCAAAACGCAAAGCACAGGTCAGCAGGTGAATGGTCTGTACTGGTATTTGTAGATTATATTAAATTGCAGCAGTAATTCATAGGTAGAAAACTTAGAGTGGGATGCAGAGATTGAGCAGTGTGCCTGAGTCCTGAGTAGATCTGTGGTAAATCCATCCTGTGGAATAAATTGCTTTTTATAGTGGGTTTAGTAAAGATTGGGTAGTTATTTGCCACCTTTTTCTTGGAAGAGGAGTGGTGAAAATACAGAGAAAAGCATAAGCATAAGCTTTTTGATACAAAATGCAAAGTTATCATAAGCAGCATGAATTTTATGTTCTCAAAGGGCTGTATATTTTCTGGATCAACGTGGTGTACTTTCTTCTCTTCCCAGTCTTATTCCTGCAGCTGTTATTCTTTTTATTGCAGTTTAAAACAAAAGAAGGAGAAGAGAAAACTCAACCTTCACTTGCCCTTCCAGAGAAAAAGACTGTGACAATGAGAGAGGCGAGGAGGAAAAATGAGGATTTAAACAGAAGCAAGGATAAAGCTTTCTTGGTCCTTTACAGTTGTTTTTTTTTTTGCTTGTAGAGCTTCTTGGGTTTTTAAAATCAAATCACAGTTGTTATTTGTTCACAAACTGGATCAGCCACTTTAATGTGTGTAACCTCACAAGCTCCATGTTTGTTTACTATCTTTTTGAACTGTTCGACTTGTAACCTTTATATGCATAATGGTAACATTTCTGACATTCCTTTTAAAAAGGAAAGAATTGAAAGCAGCTCCTTCATGAGCAGGAATTGCCCACAGATAAAAACCAACAGTGTGAAGCAATGTTCCCTCTTGATCCCAAAGTTACGTGCAACTGTCACTTATGCCACCCCAGCAACAGGAAAAGTCCTTGTTTTATGAGTCCATTTTAAAACAGTTATAAAGTTTCCTGTGCAGGACATTAATTAAAGGGGTTATCAAAATAAGACAAACTAATATAATTTGTGATTGTACAAAATAAAGGAAGTCGAGGGTACCATAGGGACCTAATGAATCACAGGATGGAAACAATCTTCTGGCTAACTAAACATTCAGACTTTGTACTAAGTCACAGGGTGGATGTACAGCCCGGCAAGCCGGAACACGCTGTGTGTTTACATGGATGGGATAAAGGGAGTTCACAAAAACCATCTGGGAGAAATCCTGCCCCTATTCATTCTATTCCTACTGTAGAGTCTAATAAACAACATGCATACATTTGCAGCAAACACATGTCACACCTGCCATGGAAGAAATCAAACAGGAAAATAAGTCTGTAGTGTAAAAATTTCCCAGGGTACCAGTGCTGCGAGTTTGTCTGTATTTCCCATGTGGGATGGAAAGGAAAGATGGACCTTTATATCTAGCAAGTGGTTAATTGTTCCCTGTGCATTTGCAGCATTTAAATGAGGTCAGTATTTAGATTTATATGATAGATTTATATGGCAATTTATATGAAAAGACATGTCCTGAATGTTCTACTTTAAACATTATCTGCCCCTTGTTCACCGTATTCAGATATATTTATTTTCAGGCACAGAATTTACTTCAGAAGATGATTCAGGAATCCCAGTTAGGGATTCTAGTCTCTCTCTGTGCTTTCTCTTGAGACTGAGGATTTAGTGACTTGGTCAGATTTTTTTTTTTTCCCATGGATCTCTGTGCAGGGTCAGGATGTGCTATAACACAGAGCTGCTGCTTTTTTGCCTGGTCATGCAGAGATGCTGCTCAGCATCCAGCAGTGATGAACTTCACTTACAAATGGAAAGAGACTAAGATACTGTTGTTAAAACCCTAAATTACCAAACAGAAGGAGATGAGTAATTATACCTACAAAGTTGTACCAGCATGTTCAATAGTGAAGAAAAAGATCCAAAGCATTGGCTAGATTAAATGAAAAACAAAAAATCATCAATGCTTAAAGGTTTGGTTGTAACACATAAAATACGAAGACTGAAGGTAGTGCAGGCAGCAATAATCCCAGTATTTTCTGGTTTTCTATATCAGACTGGACCTTTAATAACAATGTCATGGATTCATGTGTACTGTGAATGTATAATGTATAATGTATTTCTCTATATGTACATGGTTGTTTTTTCCACCCTTCGCACATCAAATTCCTGTTTAGGCTGTTGGGCTAGAGGAATGAAGTAGGTATGAAATTTCACTCATGGGGGCTTTGGAATCTGTGGCATTCTTGAATATATACTCAATTCCCTTGGCTTTGGGGCTCTTATGAAACAGTTAATAAGCTGAACCCAGCCCATGTTTCCCAAAACACAGATATGTCCTTTATTTAATTTTTGTGTAAAATTCTAGGAGAATAGTAGAGTTTAACAGCTGTTGAGGTCTTGGGTGAGCTGAGGTGAGCAGGGACAGTCAGTGTACAGATGCTGTGTTCAGGGTCTTTGCCTACTTCTATTGATGTCACTTACTAACAAATCAAGAAGTTAAGAAATTTAAGAGTAATCATTAGATTTGTATTGCTCAATGTGATGAACTCTGGTAAATCAATATTCTGATTATGATTTTGAGAATCATAATTGCATACCAACTCCAGAAGCCAAATGGAAAGTTGATGTTCAGGGTTTTATTCTTTCTTTAACTTCTTTGTATGGTATAAATAGAATATTATATGAAAATGCATGTAAAGTCTGTCCTGCACACAAAGACCCATCTTGCCTAGTATTCTAATTCTGACAGAAATTAGTACATTAAAGGAAAGCAATCAGAAATTTATCAATGGTAAAACATAAAAGCAAACAAACATGATAAACATGTTTTTCTAAAACTGAGGTAATGATGCCAGATTGTCTTTTGTGTCAAGAGAGGTAAATGGGCGCTTAAGGATGTTATTCTTCATGTCCTAACATATTTATTTAAAATTATGGCCATGCATTTTAAGTCTGGACCTCTCAAGGGAAGTGGCAGACACCTTACCTCTGTGACTTCAGGCACTAGCTGTGTTTTTGTTATAGATATTTAGTCTTTCATTGATTCTGAGAAAGAAAAAAAAAAAAGCTACCTGTGAGCTTTTAAGTTGTGAAAGACACGAACTGATTTATGGATATCTGTAACGGAAAAAGAGTAGTGTAAAACTCTGCATGGTCTTTAAGTGTAACTCATAAACCTTAAAGGCCATCTCAGAGTGGTTAACAGAGCAAATTAATTGTAATTTTTAGATCACCTTATCTGATTTCAAGCAAACCTGATAGTTTCAGAATAACTTATTTTAGGAAGATTGGCTTGTTAACAGTGTTACGGAGTTACAAGGAAATGTGGTCACAGCTGCTTCTGGTTTCTTAGCTAATCCACCTGATTGGAAACAACAGGTTTTTGATATTTTTCCATTTCTTACACTGACACCTAGTGTTCAGAGGTCCCGAGTTTCTAATACTGCACTTGGTTATTAATAGACAGCTGTTGATACCGAAGTTCTCAACCTTTGTCAACATCTTCCAGTTCTGTTCTTCTGCTAAAGGAAACAGTAGCTGAAGGCAAAGGTGTTACCATCATTCAAAACAATCTTATTTTGGAAATACAAATAGTGAACAACTACTGCAAAACTTGGCAGAAGCTATTTTACTTCTTGAAGCGCTGCAAAATCTGTTTTCTTAAAGTTTAAGTGCTTTAGTTTTGGCAAATGCAGCCCTTTTGTGTCTGTAAGTGTAACTGGCCAAGAAAAACAGTGATAAAAGCAGGAACCCTTAGATCAGTATTTATTTAATTGTGGGAGATGTCGATGCTTTTTATTTCTGTGCTCTTTTATCTTCAAGCCACGAGTTCTACCTGATAGGAGTGTTGATGGCTGCACAGTCCTTGAGTAGACAGAAAATAACTTACACACAAAAACTTGCACAGTCTTTTATCTCGGACTTGCAAATAAACGTTGCAAAGCAAGTATGAGCTGTAACCCGTTCTTGACAAAGATGACAACTGAGAGTGAAATTAACTCTCTGCTTTACCTGTGATTTTGCTGCATGTTAGCAGAAGAACTTTCCATTGTTTAAGGTCATATATTAGGAATTTTGTATGACTGTATCCAAAAGGGATTTTTTTACTCATGGGTTCCATAGAAAAATGAAAGCTATTCAGCACAGAAAATGTATATTAATCTTCACTTTAATTTGATGATTTTTTCCCTTTTTGGTTTTAAGACTTTTCTGGTAAATGCACCAAGAAACTACCTTTTCAGTGCCTCACCACTCTCACAGTAAAAAACATATTTCCAGTACCTAATCTAAACCCACCTTCTGTCCATTTAAAGCCATTCCCTCATGTCCTGTCACTACATGCCTAGACTGCCCATTTTGTTATATCTGGGGTAAAGGCATTGTACCCTCTGTATGTGCACATGGCATATGAGGTACTTCAGTACATTATTGATTATCAATAGTTGATATTCCTGTGAATCAGAGTGTGCTTATTGGAGAAATAGTCAGTGACAATAGAGAGAAATGTTGCATTTAAGTGTGAGGGTGGTGAGGCCATGGCACAGGTTTCCCAGAGAAGCTGTGGCTGCCCCATCTCTGGAAGTGTCTTAGACCTGGTTGGATGGGGCTTGGAGCAGCCTGGTCTTGTGGAAGGTGTCCCTGCCCATGGCAGGTGGTTGGAACTGGGGGATCTTTAAGGCCCCTTCCAACCCAAACCAGTTATTGTTTCTGTGACTTACTTTCAGGGCGAGGTGAATTTGGACCCGAAAGGTGATTTTTGTCTAGTGACTATAAATTATGCCTTGGGTGACCAGCTCAGATGTAGATTCCTATGTTTAGTCAGAACTCCCAACTGAGAGAGAACTCCCCCAAGGCAGAAGTCTTAAAGCAATGCCGGAGGAAAGGAGGTAAACAGGAATTTCTCTGATGGCAAAAGGAGATGTTAACAGTGTTAAAAGCAGAAGAAAAGTCAGAGAAAATAAAGGCATACTGTAGGCTCAGGTTTCTGGCTAGGGAGAGGCACATAGTGTCCCAAAAATGAACAGTTTTAAGCAATGGGATTTATGAGAAGTCATATTGGAGCTGATCCAAGACACAGTTAGAAGAGGGGAAGTGCATTAGCTGAAAACTTCATGGTCTATGTTTTTTAATAAATGAAGAGAAAGAATCAGATTGGAAAAGATTTGGAGAGACTGGCTGGATTGAGATAGTTTCTTTAAAAGACAGGGTGTCTTCCTAGACTGAGGATGCCTGTACACACTGAGGAAAAGTACCAGAGAGCAAAGAAAAATTGAAAACTAAGTGGGCAGGATATGATGCAGCTACTGAGCTGGGTCAGAGTTGGGAAAATGGCCAAAGATTTATGACAAGAGAAGGTGTTCAGGACAAAAACTTAAGAGCTTCTCTGTGGAATGCTTCTTTTCCCTCTTGTAGCAGAAGAATTGTGGAGCTTGAAATGGAAGCCAGGTTGTGAATGAGGAATGCAAAGCCTGAGATTCAGCAAAGAGTTGTTTAAAGAAGTGAGATAAAGGAAGATGAAAACAACCTTGTAGTGGAAAGTTTGGAAGAGCTTCCCATGACTCTTTCTCAAAATGTTCAGTAGCCAGAGAATGGGAATAATTGAAATAAGAGGCAGAGAGGTTTGAAAGAGAAACTGTGGCTGGTGCATTGGAGCCTGCAGAAGGTCTGGTCTGGAGAATGAGTTTGGGAAGTAGCTTTACAAGACATTAAGTGCTGATGACAGAGAAGTCATCAAGAAGTAGTAAATGGAGTAAGAGTCAGCATATGTGTTACCTCCAAATTGAATTTTGAATGAGGCCAAGAGAAACTAAGTGGATAATGATGTAAGAGGTGCAATGTGGCTGCTGATGTTTGTGTGAAGGACAGCACAAGATGAAGAAGAAAGGGAAGAGGCAGATTCCACATTTTAGGAAAAAATTCATGGTAACACGGCGAGTCTTGTGACAAATGCTTCTTCTGTGGATAGTATCATACACATGGAGCTGTGAATGCTGGCATCTCTGCACCATCACATACAGGCGAGCATATATCTTATATACAGATCAATAATGTACACTTGTGTAGTTACACACAGCCTGTTGCAAGTATATCAACTTCAACACACTCAGCAAATATTGCTACTATCAACCATTCTCACTGTATTCAGCAACTACATTTTTTGTCATCTCTAATTCTTGAGTGTGTTTTTACATTGTTAGCCATTTTTGTCTTATGTTATGCCATCATCATCATTCCAAATTTGGGGAAAAAAAATTGATCCCTTTACTGATGAGAAATGAAAGTACAAAGAAGACAAAGTGGATTTTCCCCAAGTCATGAAACAAATTAATGACAGAACTGAAAAAAGTCGACTGGTTGTAGCAAGAGGGAAGCTGTGCAAAGCTATTTTATACTGACGGTCTGTGTCTCAGCCAATTGGATTTTTATTTGACAGTCCAAAGGTGTAATAACTTTTATTGTAAGAGGAAAAAAAATATATCAAGGCTAATATATAATGGAGGACCTACTAGGGATATGCATAAATGCATATCCTGTTCCTTGTGTATACAAGCTTAATTGTGTCTCTTTTAATTTTCCTGTTTGATTCAACAGGGTTGTCAGGTAATCGTCCTATTGAAAGTACAGAGGAGGATAAAATTTCAAATACCTTTGTTAATCTCTTTTGGCTGTTAAAAGAAAAGATTTATTGGTATCAAATTTTATTGCATTCTTAGAATTTAGGGATTGATTGGCTGCTAGTTTAGCTTACTTGTCTCTTCCAGTTAGAAACCCAAACACAACAGAAGAAAGACATTGCATTGAAGCTGACGTGCAACAAGTGAGTGAAAGTTCACTTGGCTTTTTCTCTCAGCACCAGGTGCAAAAGTTGGCTAAAAGTGCTGTGGCAGGCAGTTATTTGAAAGCAGTTTCTGGTTTAGTGTTTTATCAAGCCCAGGAGTGAAATATTCTGCAACTACTGCAGTTTCACAAAGCTGCTTTTTAAGGTAGAACTCTGAATTGTTTCACTAATTAAAATGGCCCAATACAAACATTAATCACACAGTAACCATTAATGGGAGGGGTTTGGGGATTTATGGAGGGCTATGGATGATATTTTAAGTGTGGATCATTTCTTTGTTTAATATACAAAACACTTGCAGTGTCTAACTATACCAGAGGTTCTTGAAATCTTAAGGAGTATTTGTGACTTTCTGCATCGCCTCTTATGCTGGAACGAAGTGTATTCATTTCTGGTGTAAACCAGTTTAACAGTGTCCCTGTTAGTGACTTGGCTAAATAGGATAGTTTTTTTTTCTTGAATAGCTGCCCTGTTACCACCTTATATATGCTTTAAAATACTAGTTCTCTAAACTGCAGCTTTCTCAGAGTGGAAGGTGGAGGCTCAATGATGACATAAGCTCCAGAAGTGTAAAATTCAAGTGGTTTGCATGTGGGATTGCCAAATAACACAGGTTTGGTTTGTTTTCATTTTATTACACCGATTCTCCTCCCCAGATGTCTTGGATTTCTGTGGTACCCCCCTTGCTTTCGTTTCTTGCTCCTTGTAACTAACCATTTTTATTAGTCATCCCACTAATACGCAGCGTTTTTACTCAGCACCTGTTTTCTTCAAAGCCCTTTGCAGTTATAACTGGTTAATCCTCACACTGGTTCTGAATTTTACTGTCATTCCTGTTCACAGGTGAAAATTGAGCTCAATGACATCCCTAAAATTGCGTAATGGCTCTGACACCTGTATTAGGACTTTGCCTGTTCCATGCCCCCACTACCCAGGCTGATCCTTGTCCTCTCCAAACACTGAGTTTGTGGCTTGCCAGTTATAAATTGAGCATTTCCTTTTGGTTAATGACACGTTTTTTTACCCTGATTGCACTGGAATTTCCATCCTGAATTATGTGGAAGAACTATGCTGGAAGGAGCCTCAAGAGGTCATCTGAGCCATATCTCTGGTCTCAAACTAATTTTGACCTTCCTTCAGGAAGGCTCTTAAATATATACATATAAATGAGTGTGTATGTATATGGATATATACAATTATTTATTAAATTAACCCCCATTTCTGGAAGAATTTCGGGTAACTGCCTAATCAGAGTTTGGTGTAAACTACCACAAGTTGCTTTAAATTACTTGCACAGAATATCATGATTGATAGTGCTGTGGGAGGTAAAACAAAGATATATACACTGGAAAGGACAATTATTGTTAAATCTAGTGCTGTGCCTTCTGAAAATGTTGCTTCCTTTGTTTTAATTTTCCTTTTTTCCTTTCTTCTATTTTTTTTCCTATTTTTTTATGGACCTGTAGCAAGAAATCCATTCACTAGCCAAGTAAGGTGGTGATTTTGCTGCTATAATAAACCCTCGTAGTTTGACTATTCTTGGCCTGTCCATCTGAGAGCTACAACTTTATGGAAACAGAATGAAATAAAGTGTTCTCTAATATGTCACAAATCATAGTTAAAACTGGAAATCCAGTCTGACACTATGGTCTTGATTTGTATGGTTTGCGTACCCCTTTTTGTTTCTGCAAGGCAGTGTATATATTTGAAGGCTGGAGCTCCAGCCAGGATTTTCAGTCTTAACTGTGAATTTCCTTCCTTTAACAGGTTTAAAGCAAGCCTTTCAGATTGCTCCAGTATAGCTTTTAGGACTTGAATTTCCTTTGTGTTCATTTTGGGCTTTTTCCAGTATTTATCCATACATTTGAAACTCGTTCAAACCTGTGAGTATGGGAGCAGTTACAGTAGGAGGTGGTGGCATTTCTATTATATTCCTGTTAGACTTGATTCAATTGCTGCCTGATTTTCAGCTTAAGTACTGCAAGCCTAAAATTCAGACTCTTGCTCAAGCATTACAGGGTTTATGTCCAGCTCAGAGATCTCTGTAATTTCTATGTCTGGCTGGAAAATAAAAATTCCATTTCCTGAAAATTTTAGAGATTTCAACGTTTACTTTATTTTTTCATCAGAACAAAACGAAAAGCTTATTTTTTAAAACTGTAAAAATCTACTGAGATGAAGAGGAGTCTTGTCTAGCTGGTAGTCCTGTGTATAGGAGAACAGCCCTGAAGAGGAGAAACGAATATTCAAGTTTCTACTTGATTGGAAGAATGTAAAGTTGAACCTGAGTGTCCCATATGCTGAGTGAGTGCCATCAAATAAGACCATTGAATACATCTTTTGATTTTATTAATTTTCTATATGACCACTGAAATATTGCTGAATACTTACATACAAAACTGTTTATTTTAAGGGATATGATTTTCCCAATAGAAAGAAAATACCTAATTTCAAGGTTCTTTCCAGCACTCATGATTAAAGCATTAATATATTTCACATGTGCATTTAATCCAAAATAATCCTTAAAAGTGATTATTTGTAGTTAAAAATTTCAACTTATTTTTAATAAATCTATTGCTTCAGCTATAGCTGCAGGGTCTCATAAAAGCTTAACTGCTTTGTGTTTATTCATTTTTAATGGTAATTAATTCATATTAGTGGTGAACTTCATTATTTACAAAAAGTGATTTTAAATATTTTGCAGATTTAACTCTGTTACATTATTATAATACAGCCGCAAACGTAGCCAAGTGAAAAAATTCAACGTTAGATATATCCATCTATAGTATGGTTTGGTGATGGAGTTTTTTTCCAGAGATCCCTTCTAACTCAAACCATTCTGTGGTTCTGTGGATTTAATTCTGAAGGGCAAAACAAATGTTCTTTGTTAAAAAAAAACCCACCCAAACTTTTAAGTCGGTGGACTTGTTGCATTAATGCTACACATTTGCATCTTTTGTCACAATTTTCTACTATATTGTTTCATAGAATCCTAAGACATCCTGAGTTGGAAGGGACTCTTGAGGATCATGAAGGTCCAACTCCTGGTGGGTTGGTGACATCCATTAAAAAAAATTATATCAATCTTCCCTGTTGGAATAAAGTCAGTATTGTTAACTTTATTGTCTCCGGTACATTCTTACGAAGAGAAAGCACTTTGTTTCATTTCACAACAAATGCCATCTTCTTCCAAATTCCAATTGCAGTTGCTAAACTTCCCATCTATTTTGATATCTGAAAAAATGCCCATACCAATTGAATTTTTGAGACTGTTACTGTCCACATTGCATGTTTGTGTGTTTGTTTTGTTTGTGTGTTCTTCATTTGCTATCTCTCAGCCTGGACTCTCAGCCTGGTGTGACAATGGCCTTTTTTTTGTGACTGTATGGTGGCAAACACTGCAGTTCCATGATTCACCAGTTTCAGTAGCATATTGCTGTATGCTAGAAATAACAAAAAACAGAATAAATATTAGCAAAAATGTTCAAGTGAAATTGGCAATAATTCAGTGAATTATACTAACTGTATAATGTCTCCGAGGATAACAAAATTTCAAATTAAGGACCTCAAATGACTCTAGGCCCTCATTGGGATTTTTTGGCATAACTATGGCCTAGGATAACTAAGCTGTCAAAACTGCTTCAGGCTCTGTCTTGCAGAACTATGTGTGTTTGAATCAGCAGTTCTGGGTCATGGAATTGAAAGGTTTACACCTTGCCATTATCCATTTTGTGTGTATGATATGTGTTCTTGCAGTTGTGAAAATGTAGAAACACCTGTTTTGGGGAGCAGGATTGGGTTGTTCTTTGTTCATAGATTTAATTAGTTATTTTGCTGTTGCCCACAGCTACAGGTCCTGCAGCCCTTTTTACCCTCTCCATACAGGAGATGAATAAGAGTTACATCTGATTGGATTTCCGTCTCAAGTCCTTCTTCATGACATAATTTTGGGGGTGTTTTTTGGAGGTGGTGGGGTTTTTTATGAGCCATTAGGCCCTCCAGCAGTTAATTTAACAAAGCCTTAATGTTATACAGAAGTTGTAGCTCTGGTGGATTTGTGGAGGATGGTTAAGGCAGAGTTTACATTTCATATTCTGAGGGAAATGTAGTGCCGTTCCGCCGCCGTATGCCGTGTGTTTCATTAGTGCTGGAGACAGCAGGAGGCTATTTTGTGGAAATGTTTCTGTCACTGTCAGTAGAAACATGCCTGTCTGGTTGAAATATAGCCTGTGTCTTGCCAGTTCCCTGCTTCTAAGCAATTGCAGTAGGAGGATGTTAATCTTAACCTGTCACAAGCCATTTAAAATCCAAATTTTTATTAAACTTTCAAGTGCTTCAGTAATACAAGTATGGGAGACAGGGCTGCGTTCATACACAAGAGTTGCTGCCCTTCTCAGAGGCAGGAAACACTTTAATTAGTGTTTATTAGTGCTTAGTAGTTCGATGTGCTGGAACTCCCAGCTAGGCTCTGCCAAGGGATGTGATCCCACTAAAGTATACAGGAGTCAGCTCAGGAGCACTGGATTTTGGATCTCGTGTCTGTTTTGCTGACTGTAGACCAGGAATTTCATGCATTCGAGGAAAGGATCTATAGCATATTTGTTGTAGATATCCACATCTTTCTGCAGCTGCCCTGAACACAGCTGCTCTTAGAGTGATGCCAGGTTCATTTCTGGGAAGACCTAATTGCCTGGTGGAAAATTTAGTTTCTTGTGTCCGTAGTTATTCTTTGAAAACGTATTTGTATCAGAGGATTTTCCTGTGCTCGTATGTTCTTTTTTAGTTTTGTTTTAGGGGTTTTTGGTTTTTTTTTTGCTGTGCAAGCCTGGCTTGATGGTTACAACCTGTGTTTGGTAGATGAGCAGTTGAAAAATATATTTGGAATTAGATATGTCCTGGTTGAGAAGAGAGGGTCTGCATTTATGTGTCTTAATTTCCCCCATGTTCCACTTGAGAGCCTCTGAGATGTTTATGGGTGTGGGCTAAGCCCTTACACTGAACAAATGATGGTCCCTGCCTGAGTTGTCTCTCTGGAGGGCTAAAGAAAGATTTTGTTTTCTTCCTTTGCTCAGGTCACCAGAGCAAAGGGCTACAGGGTGCATTCCTGCAAGCATCCCTGGAGTTCTCTGAGAATCTCAGGGCTTTTCCCTTTCTAAGTCTGTAGCACCTGTATGAGGCATTGAGGTTGTGATGTTCAGCAGATGCATCAAGTGGTCTAACACAAAAATTACCATTTCACTATCATGCCTCCGCTGGAGACCTCCTCTGTCAGTCACTGCTGTTTCCTCATGAGAGAAGAATGAATATAAGGAGTTGGGATATTTTAGTCCTCCCTGCCAACCAGCGTCCAGGCAAGGGAAGCTCATTCCTTGTTGCCAAGAAAGACATGCTTGCAACATTCTTTGCAAGAGTGTCTTCCTGATAAAATTGGTGTATCCAGAGAAAATCCAATATAGGATAGGACTGCAGGAATATTCTAGAGAACCTACAGCTGGGAAGTTGTACAATTTAACCAAAGGAAGAAGTTAAGAATTAAGATACTATCACTGCTCTATTTAGTATTTGCTAGAGCCCAGCAGTCAACATAAAGCTGTCCGAACCCAAGACATTTTTATGCTGTATGTTTTGGGAGTTTTCCATAAGAAGTGCTGCAGGCAAGCTGGAAAAGATGTGTCGTGGCACTGAATCCAAAATGACATTAGAAATGCTTTGCCAAGGTGCTTTTTCTTCACAGCATATCCCTTATGTTATTCCTTATTCCTTGCGTTAGTGAGCACGATGTTCAGGGAAAACATCCCATCTGGATAGCATTACCTGTAGGATGTGCAGCTTGTATGTATCTTCTGGAGGTTAGCTCTAATGTTAAACAAAGGAAGCTGATTAGAAACATCTGTAAAACATTTCCATAGTTCAGATTTTATACAGTGGGTATTGAATTACCTTGCACATGACTGCATGTCTGAACTAAAAATAATAAGCTAAATCTTTTTCTTTTATTAAAATTAGTATAATATTAATTTTATAGTTAAACTACATTTAACTGTTTCCCTACTTGGCACTAGAATTTAATGCTGCTGACATCACTATGTATTTTACATGCCACTGAAAAATAATTGTTCATTTATTGATGCAGTATGCTACAATAAGAACATTTTAGGTGCAGTCAAAATATAAACATTAGATTGAAATACATTTTCTTATGTAAAAGTGTGGCATTTATTGAATGCTAAAGGAGAGACTTGCCAGCTAAATGTGTAATGTTTCTGACCATTAAATATATTATGTGGAATAGTTATATAGAATATATAAAATGATTGTAGTACTGCCCACTTAGGTATTATGTTGATTTATGAATTTAGTTAGAGTCCCTAGTAAATACCAAAATTGCTGATTCTAGGTCAGTATTTATTAGGTTGGTGAATTTTATGAAGAGGAAGGATTTGTGCATCCCAGAACTGACAGAGAAAGGCATTATTTATGTAGTTAGAGTGAGAATGCAATTGCAATTTCAGAGCTGAGCTGAGAAAGGTTATATAGTTTCTTCATAGTCTAAATTACTTTCTAAAATAGCTTGTAAAGCCATGCATATAACAATAGTAAATATTATTTAGTAAATATTAAGATCTAAGAGTCTAATGCTCAAGATTTACTGTTCAATATCATAAGCAGAAAATTCTTACCTTTCCCCAGTTCCCTGCAACAGCCTGACTCCAAGGCACGTATCAAAACAGAGAGGCAAACATTATTCTCTGGGAAAATATTTTGAAATTCAGCAAGTGTTTTGAAAACTATTATCATTATTGTTTATTGTAAGTGTTCTGAGATTGTGAAAATGAAGTGTTGCTCATAAATACCACGCAGGCTGAATGGCCAAGGGCAGTTCTCATCTCTAACACGCAGACTCCTACCCAGAGCAGTTTCATCCAGTTTGAGTACTTGCTTTTATAATGTTTTTACCCAAGTTCATAAAAACTGCAAGTGAAACAAACACTATGGTATGTATATGCGGTTATTTTGATTCAAGAAGACTGGATCAGCACAAAAACATTTTTTAGAGTAGAATAACATGAACAGTTTCCATTTCATCAATTAACCCTCTTATCCATCCTGAGAGGTGTCTGGTATCTTATCTGTGTGCTGAAAAGGCAATGAGGTGTTTTATCTTTTGAAAAATAAAAAGACGTGTTGTGCCGTGGTAGTGAATTTTGCAGTTTATCTCACTATTCCGCTTGGGAATGTGTGTTTCAACAGTGATAGCGTAGCTCATTAAATAACTGAGAACAAATAATGCTCTATTTTAAACGTATCTTAAGAAAAAATGTCTTGTGATCATTTCTTTTGCTCACTGAAAGCTTAATGTTTTTGCCTGTGTCGTTGTATGAGGAGTATGGAGTTGACTGATCTCGTAGCCTGAGAGGAAGCAAGGCTGCAGCTGCACATCCCTGGGTCCTGCCTGTCCTGTTCTGTGATTCTGTGATTAAGCACTAGATCCCTCCATCAACTTGGTTTACGTAGTCTCATAATTTTGGAAAATTAACGAAGCACTGACAAGACTGCAAGCAGATGCTTATTTTTAAAAAATACAGTTGCCAAAGTTGGGATCAGATAGTTATTGCATCTTAGGATCGGAATTGTCTTGCATTCCTGTCTTGTGAAGGCTTCAAAGGAAGGACTTTGTGGGTAGGTGAGGAAAAGCAGCTTTCAGAGTGTTTGGAGCTGTATCAGTACACCAAGTGTGCGTCTCTGCTGCGTAAATGATATTCCTCATCACATGCTGTACTGGGGGATTACTTCAATCAGCATTTTTATGGCCAAAACCAGCAGCCTGGGGTTCCTGTGTCTTTATCACCAACTGTACTCTATGAAGTACAAAGCTGCAAAGTTTACTTGACAGTTTGAAGCCAGAGTAATTTACTTGTCTGAGACCTTAGTGCAGCTCCTTGCAGTCCATCATCGCCGCTTGAACAGGAGGGATGTGCTTGAAAGCAGGAATCGGAGCCGTTTGCCAGACGGGGCTCCAAACCAAATTCTACATGAAGAATTGCTGTTGCTGGGTTTGCTTACTTTGTAATTGCAATGCATTGGGGATACTAGAGGAACTGTTTAAGAACGTTGGAACACCTGCGTATGGCACAGCACCTTTATTTTAACAACCCTATAGGTGCTCATGCAGCAAATTATCACCCCAATGCATTCCCTTCATTTTGAGTTGAGTCTTTGCCAAAAAAAAGACTCAGCTGATAGAAAGCTGGCTGAGGCACAATTGATTTTGGATTAGAACCCTGAATTTAACAGCATGGGTCAATGGATGATTTTTTTTTTTTTCTTCTTGAAAGATGCCATGATTAAAAACCTGTTAAAAGTGACTTAAATGAAGTTCAGATTTTGTTTATTAGATATTTTGGAACTGGACTGGGTATGTCCATGATGATTTGAAAATTTCTGTTGTCTGTTTCTCATTGTCAAGCTGAAAATAATATTAAAATATTAATGTCTTTTTTTCTGTACATGACTTTCATGTTATGCTTTGGCTGTGGAGGGGTTGCCTTATTTCTCCATTCACAGGGCATTTTTTATCTCTTTCTTTCTGAACTGTGTTGCAGCCGTATCACACATAAATCCGACTGGATAGTCTGGAGTCATTGCTCTATCTCTTTTTCAAAGAAAGCATCACTTCCAAATCATGAGTGCTAATTAACATGAATAATGCTTTTAATTAAAAATAGACTCTGTGCAGGCCCCAATAGAGGAAAGGTATTACACATAAGCCATGCTTCATCCTTACTGTAAGGGTTTTTTTCACTTTTTTTTCCTCTGTCATGAAATTTCCCGTTATTTTCACCCTCCTTGCCATTGTCTATGTTTATTATTTCTGGTTTGATTAACAGTCTGATCTCTCAAGATGCTTGACTGAGTGTTGGCTGATGAAATAACTTTGGTTTTGTCTCAAAATGCTGCATTAAAATTCTCAGATTTTAAATTCTTAAGGTAGGATTTTTTTGCTTTATTTTTCCTTGGAAGTTCTATATCTTTGGAACAATTTAATTGTTATAAAAGAACCACCAGTAAAACTCTTTGAGCTGTAATGGAGGGTGGAGGCAACTTACCTGCCTATTGAAGTGCATCTTTCATCATCAGAACAATAGCTGGTTCTTTTCCCTTGTCAACTGACCATCTTTTTTCCTTCCATTAATTAGCTGAAGTCTTGAACAATTCATCCTTGGCCTTCCACTGCCTGTTCTGATAATCCCTCAGGATCCTTGGGATAGGATGACAAATCACAAGAAAAGATGTTCTGATTTTTGTTGCCCTGCTGATGGGAAGATGCTGTGTCTCCTACATGTGGAGACAGAACCAATTTCCTGAGGTTTGCACTGGGTTTTGTGATTTATTGATTGTGTGAGTGCACGAGTTACCCAGTTCCTCTGGGCTGCATTTCACTGTCTTTGGAGAGGAATGTTTCTATGTCTTTTAAAACCATAAATAAGATCTAGATAAGTGCTAATTGGTAACCATCCATGTAGGAGGAGACACCTAACAGGTTTCTCCTACCAGTCTTGTCACTGCTCAGGGGGCAGAAGGGGAGGCATTGAGAACATAAGAAAGAAAAAAAACCTCGTTCTCTTTTTGTTTTATATGCCCAGTGCTATGCAGAGTTGCCAAGGAGAGCTTTTAGGGGAAGAAACTGTAGGGAAAATTCTGTTTGATTTCCAGCCCTCTGGCTGCTGCAGATGGAAACTTTGTAGATTTTGCTTCTGAATTCCAAACAATTATCCATTGGCATGTGCAAATACAATTTTTTTCAGAAGTCCAATCGACCACATCTGGTGCCTGATTTTTCTCAGGTATTGCAAAACCCTTTTAATGAATGCAACATTTTATTCAGCAGAATGAAGATGTTTATAATTCTTCAAAAATGAATACAAAAGTTTTAAATATTTACCAATTCTTATTTTCACGTAATACTAGTAAAGTAATATTTCTGCTTCATTTTATCTCAAGTGTTTTAAAGGAGTCAAAATTATAGAAAGGAAATCAGACCTATGCTTAACTGCAGACATCCTTACCTCCATAGCCTGTAATTTTAACAGATGACAGATGATCCTTTTTGGGATGCCAGTTCAATGATTCATCATTCACATCTCTGCAACTAGAGGTGGTAAAGATCTTGAGAAAATAAAATTGAAGGTGGCAGTTATTTCTACGAACCCAAGGAAGGTCTTGGGGACTTTCCAACCCATTCTGGTAAATGGAGGGATTTGGGACATGTGACTGTGGGTGTCATTTATTTCCGAGTACCAGATCTGCTGAATCTGCATTTGATGACCCTTAGTGGGGAAAGACGATGCAGAAAAATCTTCAGTTGTGACTGATAGTGGGTGCATTGCTTATGTATGGCATTGTCTTAGCACTGAAGACTTATGGCCTGATTCATGAATCTTATCAGGCAAAATACTGCGTTGCCTGTGGTATCTGTGTTGTCTTAAACTATGGCAATGTTCATTTTTGACTAAACTGACTAAAAATTATTTTTAGGTAAATTATTATTAAAGAATTTTTAGGTTATTTATTTATTTATTTGTTATTTAGGTAAATTATTTATTTTCTGTGAATTGCCTAAGAGCAGTTAATTAATCCACTGGCACTCAGTGACATCAGAACTGAAGTTACAGATTTCCAGAACAATAATTATTATAAAGCTTGAAAAGAGATCCTTTCTGTATTTGAATGACACTAAAATATTTTGAAAATTTCTTTGAAATTCGGAAGAAAACCTCCTCTACACCAGGGTTCAGTGCTCTGTGTAGCTGCCTGGAGTACACAGGAGGTTGATACTTAAGTTCCTGCCCAGTTCAGGCATGGGAATTTCACTCCAGCTTTCTCTCTCCTAGATGAGAACCATAAAAGCCTCATTCTCCTTTTTTGTTGTTGTTGTTGTTGTTGTTGTTTGGTTGGTTTGTTTTGGGCATTGTTTTTTGTGGTGTTTTATTTTTTTAACCTGTGTGATTTGTTACACTTTTTTATGAAGAATTAAATAAATTTGCCAGTCATTTATGATATGCTTTAAAAAATAATAAAGGTTTTTTTCTGGAAAAAGAAAAAAAAAGGTACTGATGCAAAGATGTGTCCTTCAAAGACAGAGTGAGATGGATTGCCAGTGCTTCATGGTCAGGTTTTGGCACTTGACGGTGTTGGCTGGTATCAGTCTCTGATATGTATTTCCTCTAAAATAGTTTTGAAGAATGAGTATTTTCAAAAGAAAATGCATCTGAAGATGCTTTTTTTTTTTGTCAGAAAACTGGTAGCAGATTCAACTTATGTTACATGTGGCCTTTCTGCTTCCATGTGGCACTTGTGGATCCTCATGGCAAAGCTCTTGGTTGTTGCAATTTTCCAGAACATCATGAGCCCAGCTGGGAACAGGCACTGGTGTGATACATGTGTTTATCCATGGTGCTCCCATTCTTTATAAATTCATCAAAGCATTGCATTTGGCTTTACATTCCTTCTTACTGACATGCCCTGGAGAGAGATCTCCATTTGTAGACAATTCTCAATTAAAGGTCAAAGAAGCAAACAATATCCTGAGTTGGGAGGGACCCACAAGGATGGTTGAATCCAACTTCTGGCCCAGCACAGGACAACTGGAACAATCCCACCATGTGCCTGAGAGCAATGTCCAAACACTTCTTGAACTCTGCCAGGGTTGGTCCTGTGATCACTTCCCTGAGGGACCTGTCCCAGTGCCTGACCACCCTCTGGCTGAAGAACTTTCTCCTTGTAGCCAACCTAAACTTCCCCTGACTCAGCTCCAGCTGTTTCCTCAAGTCTTGTCTCTGGTCACCACATCCTCTTCCCCTCGTGAGGATGTGGAAGAGCCCGGTGAGGTCTCCCTTCTTTTCCAGACTGAACAAGCCAAATCACCTCAACTGCCCTTCATGAGGGGTCAGTTCCAGCCCCCTCACGACCTCCATGTCTCTCCTTTGGATGCTCTTCAATAGCTTTATGTCCTTCTTATATTGTGGCACCCAGAACTGCACACAGGACTTGAGATGAGGCCACAAAGATGATTGAGAAGAGAATTGGTTGTGCTAAAGCATTAGGAAAATGTCCACTCCTGAATGCCTTGGAGATGGAAGGGCTTGAACCCACTAGCTGTGTGATTAAAAGAGTTAATAATTTTTTTACTGAAGAAATACTGCTGTTTCTCTAAATTTTTTTTTTTTTGATTTATGCATCTCTGTGATTTATGCATATCTGTGCCTGGTCATGTAACACTCAAAATCCTGTGAATAGTGTGAGAGCTTTTCCTATTTTCTTCCCTTATTCTTTCCACCAGTGGGCAAGAGTGGTATATGTCATTTTTCCAGAGTGCCATATTTCACACTTCAATTTAATTTGGCTGATAATGATTTGTTAAGCAAATATAAGTATGTAGAGCACAGGCTGGGTCTCACACATAAAGTGTTCAACCACTTCAGCAGTTCCTTTAAAATCCCACTCCAACCTTATAAAAGCTGCAGGTGTGAAACAGTTTGCCTCTGTACTACTTGAACAGAAGATAAAGGTAACGTGAAACTTTATATTCAGTACAACTCTTTGACAAGTGTAACATTGTAAGAAGGGGACTGGGTTGGTGGTTTCCATCAGAAATACACACACTCATGAATGGGCTTACTCTTTTTTACTGTTAAAGAGAAGGAACAACTGACCATGGAGTGCATCAAGTCTGTGACAAATACTGTGCATTAGGAATGGAAAACATGGCTCTTCTTGCATTTGGAGCAAAGAACTATTTTTGCGGCCCTTTTGATCTCCAGTCCTCTATGAAGTGATTCTTCTCACAGTGGTTACATCATTTTTAAATCTTCCTTTAAAGTGAAGAGGGTTTTTTCAGCCCAAAGAGAAACAGCATATTCTTCTAATCTTCCTCTCCTTCCACTATGTAATTCAATGTATCTTTCAACAGAATTTTCTTACTTTCTTTGGGCATCCCACAAATTTCTGTTCTTAGCCTGTTTCCTTTTCATCAGTGGGCTTTCAAGCCTCATCTGCTTTCAAGGATTCAATATCATCTTAGCACTGGTGTTTTGAATATTTCTCTCTCCACTCTCAACTCCTCTGTGTTTACTCAGAACTGCATTTTGGCATGTTTCCCTAGAAGTACTTTTTTATTCACTGAAATTCAGGAAGGACAAAACCAAGCTCCTTATCTTTCCTCCCTTGATCTGAGAGTTGCTTAAAGCGCTAGTGTTCCCCGAGACCTCCTGCCCACTTTTTCCTCTGTATCTTCCTTTGTGCCATACGTAAAATGTGCTGATTTTTAGAATCCCAAAATCATTAAGGTTGGAAGGGCCCTCTAAGATCATCAAGTCCAAGTGTGAACCCAGCACTGCCAAGTCCACCACTGCACCGTGTCGCTCAGTGCCACATCCACTTGGTTTTGGATACTTCAGGGAGGTGATTCCACCACTTCTCTGGGCAGGTTCTCCTTCATATGTTTAGAGTGGGATTTGAACCTTTTGAAGTTCAAGGAGAATATTAATGTTGTGATCAAAATTGTAGTTTCAGCTTAACAATATTTAACATTTACTGTGCAGCTGTTTTCTAACCTCTGAACAAAAACAGGAAAACAGGAAAAACTAAAATGGTAGAAAACCCCTTTTAAACTTTAATTAATTAACTATCTTGCTTATTTCTAACTTCATGGAACATTTATCAGATATTTGTGATGATTTTTCACTGGAGATTGACTTTTTTCAAGAGTCATTATTCGAGTACATAAATACTCTAGGCTTACACTTTTTGAAGTAAGAAATTTATTTTTGTCTTTTCTAACTTGAAAATTACTGAGTACATTTTTCTCACATACTCAAACCAGAATGTTTTTATTAAGTGAAATGGGGCATAGAACATGGCAAAAGAAAGGCTAATTACAGATAAACAATAGTAAGTGAGAAAGGAATTTATAATAAAATTTGCTTTTAAAAACATAGCAGTACGTTTTGAAAAGTAAAGAGTTTTAGAATGTTAAAAAAACCCAACTTGATAGAACATTCACCTGTCACAAATCCAGTCACACGTAGGTGTTTTCTTCTCTAAAAAGCAGGAGTATGAAATTATATTGACTGGAGACTGTGTTTTACTAGTCAGCATTGGTGTCACTGGAAAAGTTGTGTGGAGGAAATACTAAAAAAATTGAGAATATTGTAAAACACAGATGAACTTCAGAAAATTCTCTGCTTTGTGGAATCTTTGGGTTAGAAACCTGAAGAGCAAGAGGTGCAACTTACGCTTGGTAAATTGTGCTGTGCTTGTCTGCTTGTCTCCTGAGCCCAGGGGGCCTCTGATGTTCACGTGCACAGCTGTGGACAGGGCATTTTGTGACGCTGATGGCAGCTAAAGATCCAGTGCTGATGTAAATTAGTACTTTAGATCAGGTTTGAATTGTGGTCCCAGTGGTGGAAGGGAAATGTACCATGCAGCATTCCCCAACCCTGCTCAGTGCTGAAACAGCCACTGATGCGGGAGGTGGGAACACGGGCAGGAAAGAAAAGAGGATACATAAAAATATTTTGAAGGGTGAGTACTGTGATTCCCTATTCCCTCATGGAAATTAACACTGTTTATATTATTTTCCATGACAGAGAGCTTAACTGTGGCACATTATTATTCTGGATCAGATGGGTGGCAAGAAAGGCACACTTGAAATTACAACATGTAATTATAAAGTAGGTGTTCCAGCACACTGCTGGCTACACCATTATTGCAAAAAGCAAACTTGCATTGAAGCACAACTTTTCAGAAATTACACTTCTGTAAAATATTAGGGTGGAAAGTAAATACAAAATTGAGTGCCAGGACAAGAAGTCATTTCAGTCTTTAGCTCTGCAGAGACCAAGGAGATTCACTTTGTAATCAGTGAGTTTAAATGTTTTGCTCTCACTGGTTTATAGGAAGCTCCTGATCTAACTATAAAGCCTAAAAATGAAAGTAATATTTTTAGACTTACTTTAATACTTGGCATTCACAGACTGGAAGGAGGTGAACAGTGAAACTTTGAGAATGAACACATTTGTTTTCTAGGACTCACATACACATAATTGTACTGCAGCCAGAAATGCCATTGTATGTGCTCAATGGATAAACGTGATTAGTAGAACCTACTTATTAATATTCAGGTGTGGAATTTGTCAGTGTCCATCTAAGATATTACTTATATGATCAGATGCACTGCTTTAGTCTGTAGATGATAGAATACAACACTATTTCTACTTCATTAAAAACCCTTTCATTATACGAGGCTATTAACAAAAGTCTGTTGATCTTTTAAGCATATAAATCGACTGAAATTAAGATAGATTTTCAGACTAGAGAGTATTTCATCCCATGTCTGGATATAATGTATTTCAAAAGAATTGCCCATTACTGCTATAGCACTCAACTTTGTGTTTGGCCAAATCTATCAAAAGATCCTTTAGCCTTGCTTTGACTTTGTTTAATAAAGTCTTCCAGAGAATGAATGCAAATTCATTAACCAATCCGATCTGCATCTTAGACCAGTATCATGATGGATGATGCATTTCCTGGAGCCACAGTATGTGTATTCTCCTGGTGATTTTGTTTGCATTGACTGTGGAAGCCTCAACTTCTGCAGCTGACTGAAGGCTGAAGGAATGGGAACCACCCAGATGCATTTTCTGTGCATTGTGAGATGGGTAATCTGCATGGAAAATTATCTCTTTGATATCTAGTTTCTGACATTAAATGTCATTTAACAGAACATTCAGTGCTCATCAACTGACACTAGATATCACTGAACTTACTGTAGGACAACCAAAGGTGGACATCACAGAGTGCTCTAGAGAATTATTTGCACAGATTGCTGTTGTTTTGATTAGATTGCAGATGATTGGAGGGACATGTCAAAAATGCAGTTTGTCTCTGACATTGACAAGTTATGGACCCACTGGGTCATACTCAAGATGGGGTCAAGTAGTGAAATGATGATGTAGAAGCAGTGAAATGTGAAGTGATTGTAGATGAATTGATTTTTCTTTCTGTACATCGGGTATTGAATTAGAAAAATGGGGATAATGTTCCTTATAAAGTACTCCCAGATTATTAAAAAGGGCACTGCAGTATATACTTTTTGTGATGTTGTCTGTTTATTTACAGCCTGAAATCTGTCCTGGTGGGGAATCTGTATGTCAGTTCCATTGTCTCTGCCCCCAGTTTCACTGTAAGCATCTCTAAAAAGGAGAAACACTCACTATGATGCTGCCATCTCATGAGACACAGCTCTTTTATTCATTAGCCGATGCATTACAGTTTATTACATCTGTAAGTTATAAAGGGAAATGTATCTAAAGAGAATGTAAAAACTCCGACAGCCTTAAGTTTATTAACAATAGTAACTCAACCCTAAATCACTGTGTACATGAATGCATTAAAAAGGCCTTGTGCATTAGGTCTTTAGGCTTTAGCTTACAGGGTTTTAAGAAGGCAGATCTTAACTAGATGAAGTTCTGAAGTTTACCGTGAGGCACGAGCTCAACCACTCTGCATTTTATTGTTGGTTGCAGCATGTGGTGAGTACCCAGCACAGAGATACTCACATCTGTAACAAATAACCTTTTTTTTTTTTTCCCCTTAGTGAAGCTCAAACACATATTAGCACAGCCTATTTATCTGAATGAACCAAGGCTGCAAATAATTAAGGAATCTACTCTGGGAATACTTACACCATCATGGAAGCTGATTTTCATTCAAGTTGTATCAAAAGAAACCCCAATAACTTTGCTCAACTCATTTTACACACAACTGCCATTCTGACCCTCAATGACTTGCTGTGACTAAGCCTGTTATTTTTATGCATTTATTTGTTCCTACTGAAGGAGTCACCAAATTTCATTCTGTCCTACCTGTTGTTCAGTGCGCAGTGGGATGCCTGGGGTGAAGGAGCAGACCTTTCTTTGGCTTCTTTTTAACAGTGCCATTGGAAGCTTTTCCTCCTGGTAGATACTGGGGATATTAACAATTGTAGCAACAATTCAAAGATGTTGGGAGGTTGCTTTTACCTCCATCTGTGTTCTTTGTCTCTTGCAGAGCCCTCGGGCTCTGACTTTCTGCACTTTCACTTTGATGGCAGACTACTTTTGATCAGAATTTTAATTTTGGTGTAGCAGTAGATAAGGAACTCTGTTCTAAATGGAGGAGAGAATGGCTGTTGTGCTAGAACCTGTAGGGACAGAAGTAATTTTCTCTACCAAGAAGTTCTGCAAGAATATATAAAATGCACTGAGACCCCTGGAGATATCTGATCCAACCCACTCACAGGAGGACTATCACCAGTACCAGATATGCTCAGCCATGGCCTTGTCCATCTTGTGCTTTGCCAACTCCACTGAGGATTTTTTTTCAGAGCTTCTCCTGTTTAACTGTTGCAGAGCTGCTCTGTCCTCCCATGAGAAAGGTTTTCCCAACATCCTCGATTGCTCCAAGTCACAATTTGCAGCTGTCATCCCTCATTAAATCATCTGACATTAACAAGAAGAATTTGGATCTGTCATTTTTTAATTGCTTTTCAATTATTTGTAGGCAGCAGCCTATAATTATTTGATCCCTTTAGCTTCCCCAAACAAAGCTGATTTATTTGAATATTAATGCCAGCAGACATTGTTATGTTTACAGTTCATTCACATCTGAGATATCCGGTGCTGATGACTGGAGTGAATTAAAATCTTTGAGTTTTACTCCCATTCAGTACAGTAGAAATAATTTAGTCCAATATATCTCTTCCATGAGTTCTGCAGCCTTTGCTCCCATGCTCAAAACCTCAGTTCTTCTCAATGCTCAGCCGAAAATTATTCTTCTGTTTTGGAACCATGTTTAGATTTTCCATCTCTATTTCATTCAGCACAGATTATCTTTTTTTATACTGGTTTATGTCTGAAGCGTCCTTTGCTTTGCTTCCTAATTTGGCTTGCAAACCTAATTAAGCCTTACTTTTGGCAGTCCTTTATTCCTATACTTCTTGACTTTTAATAGTGTGGCTTTCTTGTATGCTACAAGATCCTATTCCTCCTCAAAAAGCCACTGATTGAAAAGTGACTTGTTATGAATATAAGAGTTTACTTTTCTAGTATTCCAGGTGCAGGTTTTGAACTGCAAAGTAGTTACTGTATTGACATTGTTTATGCTACTGTCTCTTAGCTTTATATTAAAATGACTGATACTTTTTGTAAAGCTTTATGGATGTTTGCAGGTTTTTAGTTTAAATGTTTAGTTAGGTTTTGGTTTAAACGTCACGGAGAATTACAATTCTATATGATATAAGACTGGTGCACTTACTCTAAATTAGAAGAGAAATGTATTGGGCACAGTTTTTATGGTTTGCATGTCTGCTAAATCACCTCTGCATTTCACAGCTTTAGCTTCTGGGAAATATTTATAGTTTTTGCTTCGGAGTGCATGCAAGTTTAGATACAACAAACTCTAAATTTAAGCTCAGCAGAAGTTAGGTTCATTTGTGTTTTTTTAATCTATATTTCTGCATTTTTTTGCAGCTGTTTCCTATTGCATGAGAGATGAATCGTTAGCAGTGACGAGTGCTGCTAGTTGGATGGGGAGAGAGGCAAAGGAAGGCAAATGTCTTTGCACATGTGTGGGATCTGGTTCTGTGCCTCCTTTGGCCAGTTTGTAAAGGGGATGTAGAGCAGATACCAATGTCAGGTGAACATGACAGTAAAATTTACGTAGGTAACCCACTTTTTCCACAGTAAAGGAGCCAGCCTTGACAGCAACCCAAAAGGGGAGTAAACTGTACTAATGGACAATTTTGTCTTGAGTATTAAAAATCTTACCCCCTACTTTCTTGACCTATTAAGTCCCCTCAATAATCAATATTCCTTCTAAAATTTTACCCAGCCTTCATCCTTTCTATCCTACCTCTTGATCATCATTCTACATTTTTGTTTGGATCACTCCCTCCTCATGTCCTTCAGAGAAGCATCATCCACTCTGTCATTGTGAGAACAGAGATTTCTTTCTATCTTTGTGACACCTGTATTGGTTTCACTCACTCTTCTTTTCACTCTTTTTGGTAAACATAGTTAACAGTTTGTGACTATGATAATATTTGAGTTCACCTTTTTTATAAATGCATGAGGGAAATGGAATCATCCTATTATTTTACAGGAATTAAGGTACTTTTCCACTTATTTGTCATGTGTTTTTGTGCGGGTACTTTTTGTGAGTTTTTTGTTTGTTGCACTTTACGCATCTGTAGTATTCCCTCTATTTCCATAAACACTTCAGAGAATATCTCTAATAATTAGAGAAGAAGGTCCTTTTTTCACCCCCTTTGAACTGTGCACTTATGCAGAAACATAAAGATCTCTTCTTATAGAAACCTGTGTTACAATTTTTCTGGGAGCTAGAATTCCAGAGCTTGTGTAAGGCTCAGCCTTTACCATGGACACAGTCACAGAATCAAGGTATTAATTTACATCCTTACTTTTCTGCCCTGGTACCCTCATCTTCTCTTAAAGATTTCAGTGATGTTTCTGTGGAACTAAGACCTGTAGTTCTGGCACTTCCCTTTGTGCCTCCAGAAGGATCAAAATAAAGGCTGGAAACACTAATTTTCCTCCTCCCCACTGGCATCACTGGCATCATCTTTTGACTCCTCTGGCACCAGTAATGGATATCCTGTCTTTGTGCACAGCCTTTGGAATTCAGCATGTGAACAGTTTCATTGGAGCTACACTTAATTACAAGGCTGTAGAGTTGGATTCCCAAAGCAGAGTTCTCCTCAGGGCAGGGGAAATCATTTGTCTTCTCTCCTTGGACCTGTTGCCCGTTTCCAGAGGTTTTTACAAAATACCAAGTACTTCCGTCCCTTGAAATGAATCTCTGGTTCCTCTATTTTATCAGACTCCTGGCTCAGTCAGCTGGTAGTGGTTTGGATTGACTGGATTCACTCTGTGCCAAAGCCTTTCCAGTCTATACCCAGTTAGAGAATGTGCAAGTAAATTATGAAACACTGGTAGGTAAAGTATTCAAAAATTCATTGAATGTGACCAAATATTTCCATAGTCAGTTCAAGTCTGACAGTGGCTGATAACCTGTTTCAAGAGAAGAATAAGAAATATACACAATGTTCAAGGAGATTCATGGCCCATTTTCTGTTTTCCTACATTCAGCAAGTAAAGTCCAGGTGACTTCTAGCCATTAAGAACAAGTTAACTCCTAAATTTTCCATTGAAGATTAAACTTAAAATAATACAAGAGTTATGGGGTTCTGTAGTGCTCCACATGACTAAAAGGGCTTTTTTTATGACCATTTTCATGGAATGTTAAAAGTTTGAAAGTAGACCACAGACCAAATACTAGGAGGACTCCATGAAAGTATTTCATCTAGAAAATTTTGCCAAGAGATTTTTCTGTCTTGTTTCCTTTATCTGTCTCAAAACCTCTCTGCATCTTTCTCTAAAAACTGTCATGTTTACACTCATCCCTTTCATGTCATCCATCCTGCGCTCTTGAGAAGTCAATCCAGTCTCTGAACCAAGAAATCAGTCTCTGCTGCCTCCAGCATAAATTTTTTAGGAAATATCTGTTTCTCATACCACCCTTGGGCTTAGGAGGGGCTTTTCTGAACAACTTCAAAGATACTTTCCATTGTTATTCGAATTATTTGTGAAATGCCCTCCTATTTTAGTGTATCCTAACGTTGAGTAAAGATAGTATATCCATGAAAGATAATTTCAGAGCATCTCTACCCAAGTCAAAGTGAATTTAAATTATATTGAAGATCACAGCATTTGCACATTCATATCCCAGTTGTGGGCTCTCCATTAGTTGCCAGGTGAACTATTCCAAAATTTTAGAATTCAGTCTATCTGTTCATTAGAGTTTAAAGGCCTCCCAAATTTTTATGTCAAGAACCTACATAAGAAATAAAATGCTTTAACTATTCCAACAGTTGCATTCAATTTGAAGGCTCTAGTAAACATTATGGAGCAGAGCTAAGGGAAATCCCACATGGCTAACAAAGTTCTGGTAGTAATAGGAGATAAATGTTGAAGTTTTCATAATAGAGTATCTAAATATCTCCAGTGCAAAGCATTAGGCAAAACAGGCCCAAAAGCTATTGTATACTTTTTAAAGTATCTTCAGAATCTGAATAAATGTAATAATTTTCAAACTATTGATGTTCTGGCAGAAATGTTCCTATGCTTCCCCTGTGTTGTTATCACTATTTCTGTTCAGATTTTCAGAGTACATTTTATATGTTTTTTGTGTTAGCAAGATCTTTCTACCTCCCAGTAGTTTGATTTTAACCATTTTCACATTTTCATTAAAACTGTCTTTTAGTAAGAGGAAGTGTAGTAATTTATCCTTACAGGGATGTTGTGACTCAAACACTCCCTTCCCTTCCTGTTGCTTGATCCAATGTAATTAAATAATAGATTTCATTTCATAACTTTGCAGTAGCAATAAAGAGGAAATTATGTTCAGAAGGCATGTTTATTTTTTTTCCTCAGCCTTTTCATGGCTTAAAAGTGATTCTTTCTCTTCGTGCTAAAGTAATGTGAAACAGCCTTTTCAAACTTATGTCCTTGGGAAATGAATGTTAATTAAAGAATGAACATTAAATAGGAGTTAGGAAATCAGGGTCTTTTTCAGACACAAATATCTGTTGTTCAGATTTTATATTTATGCTCCTTCATGGTGCTTTCTTTTCTCTCTCTGAGCAAAGCTCCCTCCTTTTTGCTTTCTTTGATTTTCCCAAGACAAAATCTGTCACATTCATGCTATTACCTGTACAATTTGCCTTGTTTGCTTTTTCTTAAGGTCTTAATTCTTTCTGAGAATTATAATTCATACCAATGAGTAAGAAAATACAACAAAGCCACACATGCTTAGAAAAATTTGGACTTCCTTTCCTCATTTTTACATAAAAACGGGTGTGCCTTGGACTGGGACTGTTGTTTTCCCTCTGTTTTTTCCTTTCTGTTGGATTAGAAGATTCTTGGAAGAAAGTAGTTACAGATTTAGAATTTTTTACCCATTTTGAAATGTCCTGGAAAGACAAAAAAATTTCTTGATATAAGACAAAAAAAAAATTCATAGAACTGCCTATGTTGAGGTGCATTCTGATTATACCTTGTTCTCATTGACATTAAAGATTACAGGACAGGATGAACCTTTCCGCAGTGTCACAAAGTTCACTGCATATCTTTTGGCTGAAAAAATATTAAAACTAAATGGTTATGATTTTTTTTTCTACTGATAATTTGGATACATCTTGCAAGGCGACACCTGAGTATCAAAATTCTGCAGGAAATATCAAAATATACCCGGAGCCAAGACAACTGTGTGTTCTCTCTGGCATCCAAAACCATTAAAACCCATAGTCCTCTACAACTCTCATGTCTCACTGTTTAATCTGAGAGATCCTACAACATTTGCTTGAAGTCCCCATCCAGACTGAGAAGCTCCCTCTTGGTTGGCATGTGCACTTGAGCAGATGAGAATAAAAAAGTGAGAAGAAAGTCCAATGCGAATAATTTCAGGTAAAATCTTTTAACATACAAAGTCTTCCATCATTGCCATGGTATTTCCTAGCATGAACATGATGGCGTATCTCTTCACGCCTGTGAAAATTTCTGGAGCTAAGAGATGTTGGTATTTTTGTATTTTGTATTTTTGGTGTTTGTATTTTTGTTTGAACCTGCATCCTTTTTTCCTCTTTTTGTCTGCAGCTCTAGATCTTCAGAGCACTGCCTTGCTTAGGTTCTGAGATTTGATTTTTTGATCCTTCATTGCACTGCAGTGCAGAGCCTGGCCCTGCTCTGAGCCCTCCCTGCACACAGGGACACCCAGGGCTGAGGGCCCCTCTCAGCTGGGGATCCTCTCGGGGCTGAACAGCCCCAGCTCCCTCAGCCTCTCCTGGGCAGGGAGATGCTCCAGTCCCTCCATCATCTGTGCCACCCTGCACTGGACACACTCCAGGAGCTCCATGTCTCTCTTGTCCTGAGGAGCCCAGAACTGAACTCCAGAGGTGCCTGAGCAGGGCTGAGCAGAGGGGCAGGATCCCCTCCCTGATCTGCTGGGAATGCTCTTCCTGATGCCCCCCAGGACACCATTGGCCTTGGCCTGAGGGCTGACGATGGCTCATGGACAGTTTGTGTCCCCCAGGACCCCCAGGTCAATCCCAGCCTGTTCCAGTTGCAGGGATTTTTGCTTCTTCCTGCATCTGCTTTTGTTGAATTTCAGACAGTTCTTCTCTGCCCATCTCTCCAATCTCTCAAGGTCCCCTACATTCAGAGCACTAATGGTTGCCAGCTCTTCATAGCAATACTTCATTGCCCTGAGGCTTCCTCTAAAAGCAGTTTATCTCTGGGCTTGGGGCGGGTAAATACATGTCTTATTTTCCTTGTGTCAGACAGTGACGCCTGATTCCAATTTGCTATCATATGGAAAGGAAGAGTGTTTATTTAGTGTTCTGGTGAAACTAATATAGGGCAATGATTATTTTCCTGTGTGAGCAATGTAAGGATACATGATTTAAACAAATGGTGCTCTCAACAGTGATGGGAGAAAGGAACCTATTTATATTAGATGGTCTCTCAATCAACACAGAACAGGGGTTTTTCTGCTTGCAGCCTTGGAAGCTGTGTAAGAATAATCCTGAGTGGTGGTTTCTTCTGAGATTTGAAACCAAAGGACAGGAAGCTGAGGGATAATGTAAACCTCTGCTGGTTTGCATGCCACAGTAATATTAGAGAAAGAAAAGAAATAGAAATAATTGATGGAAGAGAAATAAATCTGAGTTAATAAACTAAATATTCAGAAATAATATCTTCAGTTTGTAGGAATAGTAAATTCTAATTGATTTTTTCTTTACTAAAGGAGATGTGAATTCATTTATTGGTAAGCAGTTTGCATGTTCTTATTTTTTTAAAGTAACATTTGGTAACATAAAGGCATTCTAAGATGCAACGTAGATGGAAATAGTAGTTATTGTTGAGATTCTCCACTTGGAATATCTATAGTGATACTGCTGTGAAAAAGAGGCAGCGTCTTGGGAAGTTTCAGACCATATCTTGTTAATTTTATTTTAAATTGGACTAGATGACCTTTAAAGGTCCCTTCCAGCTCCAACTATTCAATGATTCTACAATAATTTCCTCCAAAACTTCATAATTTATATTGTTAGGTACAGGAAAAATTTATGCCAGTGGTTTGCACTCGAATGGCACCATTTACCTCAGCATTTAGAATATCCTGACAGTCCTAGAACATGGATAATCAATAACAGAGGACATCTGCACTCATCTTCAGAAGTGGGGAAATCTGTTTGCAGAGGTTGGAGGCGTTTTGGCTGTGAGAATTTTTCAGTTTCAGGTTGGCTAATGAATCTTTCATATCTATAAAGTTCACACTTCACAAAGCTTTTTTCACAGTCTCTTGGTCGTTCTAAAGAACGTTACTCCATCATTTCCACTTGAATTATATTTTTCAAGCTTTTTTTTCCTCCCTTGTAATAATAATAGGTGCAATAGAAGTTTCCAAGTTTGTTTTCTTGCCTGCTGTTACCACCAGCAGTGAGAGAACATCAGCAGTGGCCATCCCCAGTGACACACCAAATCTTGAATTAACATCTCTGTAGCCAGTGAATAATTTGACCACATTAAAACTGAGTTCAGTGAGTCTGAATACTTTTCTGTACCTAGAGACTGTTTGGTTTTAACCTTGTTGGTCTAAATTCACTTAGTTTGGTCAGTGTTACTTATAAATATCAGGTGTGCAATAGGGTTTCTTTTGTTTCTTGGAGAGTAGAAGAATTATAGCTGTAAAATGTTGGTCCAAAATGTTGATTTTTGGAATTTGAATTGAAAGAAGGAAAAATAGAAAAAAATCATGCCTGAAGCTAAAGTTGAAATATAGTTATTGTTCATAAATGCATTAAATTTTTCCCCTTGTGACAGAAAATGGAAAAACAAGCTCTAATTTAAGAAGTTAAGCTTAAATTATTTATAGAGATTTTTTTAAAAGTGCTTTGATTCAAGCTCATCTTGTGAAATTGAGGTGTTAATTTCACTATTTATTTGGAATTTTTTCCCTAGTAAACTATTCAATATAATTTTTAAAGGAATAATTCTGTCTCCAATTGATACAGAAAGTGACAGAGCCCAGAAACATGGTGCATTTTCCTATTGGCCTGTTCCATTACACAGGCTGACTCCATGTAGTTCTCTGAAGGCTCTGTACATATTTCTGATTTTTTCTTCTTTTTCTTCGTTTTTTTTAGAAAGATATTGCTTGTAACACTGAGAACATGGTCTCAAATGAGCTGTGTTCTTCCTTTGCTCTTTTTGCTTCCTCTGAGCAGAAACACCCTGTGTGTAGCTTCTTTTGTTGCATTTTTTCTACTCTGATTGTACTGAATATGTTGCTAAAAAACATAAAGAACAGACAAAGAAAAACCTTATGACCTTTTCGATGATCAGAACTATGTGAAGTATGAGTCAAATGAAGAGAGAAGCTGATGTCTAAATTTATATTAAACGTTCAATTTAACAGATGGGAATATTCATAAAATATTTTGGTGATCTGTGAGGCTGTTGGATAGGAGTGGTGTAGTAAAAAACATATAGGCTGAGGTGTGGGGCTGTTTTTTGGAGCTCTTGGGACTCAATTTCACCCAATTTCAATCTGAAGGCAGCTGAAGGAAGAAGGGCTGTTTTCTCCTGTGACTGGAACAGTCTGTGTTCTTAATTTTATATCAGCTGCTTGTCGGCCCTGACGTTGAAATCATTGAGTGTTCGAGCTGTAGATGTGTTCTTTGTGCTTTTGGAGGGAGTCCCTGAGTAACCTGCTTATTGCCAAAGATGCTTTTGGGGAAATTCTTCTCCAGCTATGAGGAACTGGCTGCAGACTCCAGATCTGTATCCAGATCCAGCCCTCTGGGCTGACTGAACTGGAAGTCAGGAGAAGGTGAGGCTTCAGGGACTTAAGAATACAGTTTTCATAAAGGAACAAATTATGTCCTTGAAACCAAGTTCTCAGTAGATGACAGGGGTTGTGGGGTATGAACTCATGTTTTCTTATTCTCGTGATCTGTATGGACTGAGATTCGCTTTATGTCAAGCATAAAAAAGAAGCTCTCATCAGTCCCTACAGCTCCCTGAAAGGAGGTTTAAGCCAGGTGGAGATTAGTCTCTTCTCCCACATAACAAGTGATAGGACAAGAGGAGATAGACTCAAGTTGTGTCAAAGTAGGTTTGGATTGGACATTAGGAAAAAATTCTGCAGTGAAAGGGTGGTCAAACTTTGAAACAGACTTCAGGGAAGTGGTGAAGTCACCGTCCCTGGAGGGATTTAGCAAATGTGTGGATGTGGCACTTGGAGACATGGTTTAGTGGTGACCTTGCAGTGCTGGGGGAGTGGTTGGACTTGATGATCCTAAAGGTGTTTTCCAACCTAAACAATTCTATGATTCCTTGATTCTCTAAAACCTCAAAATGTGACACATAGCTTCATCTTCTACAGATCACATATAATCAACTGGTGTTATATTAAATAGTCTTCAGTAAAAAAATACATTTGAAACTAAATATCTATTAACAAGAAAATTGATAGTCTTTTAATCTGCAGATAGACATTTTCTGGTTTAGGAAGCTTGTGATGATTCCGTCCTGCTGGTGAGCCCTTGTGCAGTGATCCTGAATCATTACTTGTCAGAGTGCTCTAATGGTCTCCATAATGTTGTTATCTCCCCAAGATGTGCTAAGTGCATAAAGCACATCCCTGTGCTGACTTATGGAAAGAAATTCAGTGTTTTCCCTCTCTGTGTGTTAGGACAAGAAGCTCAGGTGTCACCATTAGTAGCATGTGAGATATTGCATGGAAAGTTTGAAGTGAAAACCTGTATTTACCTTTTCTATTTAGTTGCCTTCATAAAAGTATCAGAATGCTCGGTTTGGAATGTATTTAGAGGATTCTATCTTAATTCAAAGTATTATTTGGTAATTTTACAGTAGTATGTTTTTTACCTAGAAAAGGTGAGAAAATAGGGCATTTTAATGCATATTTAATAGCACAACAACCATCCTGCCTCTGAAAAAAAAAATCGCCCAGGTGAACTATGATCTAATTTTCTTGTGTAATGAAAACAAAATTGTAGCTCCTGCAGCATTATTCTTGGCTCCCAGCAGTTCCAAGGCATGCAAACATCACCATTCTGACTCTGTCCTGCAGTTTAACTGGAAGGATTATGTCACAACACAGTATGCTTGTTTTCCAGCTTTTTGTCTGTTTGTCCATCAAGGCGGTTTTGTAGAAGAAGTATCGGTGATTGTTGACTTTGGAGGTAGTGGAAGAAAAAATAATTCTGGAAGAAAGTAAAAAAGCAGACTGTCCCATTGAAGTAACTGTGCTTCTGTCACAGCAGAATGAATACTCCTTTCAACAAATCTATAATTTGCAGAAGTTGCAAAAAGAAAATAGCCGTAAGGTGACTGTTAACATACTTCAGTTCATCCTGCCAACAAAGTTAACTTCATAAAGTCATTAAACCCGTGATTACGTTTTAAAATATTATTCCCCAGCCATTTCTTCTTAGGCTTTAAAATATAGTTGCTGTATATACTACCTTCTTTGTAATGGGAAAAATTGTAAAATACACTTATTTTTCATAAACTCCTAATTATTAACAGCTATTTGTGCTCCTATAGTTAAAATCATTTCAGCACTTCTGTTATTTAAACTTCACTTTTGGGGGTTCATAATTCTGCTGTAATAAAAATATATATTCAGACTCTGAAGTCTCAGACATTGTTTGCAGGTATTAGGGAATTTAGCCTGTTTTTCTTAAAAAAGCTGAGTAATTTGGATTGTTTGCCGTTCTTCAATATCATCCCAAACAAACTATTTCGTAATGTGGACTTAATAATTTCAAAACTAAAAAAATTAGGAGAAGACAAGTGAGTATGTTGGCTCTGCTGCAGCCCCAAATTCTGTGACTGGCACTGAGGTTTAGAGAGGGGACATGGTGGTAAATTCTTGCTGTAACTGCTCCATTGCCATGTGCTAACCTCATGTATGAACAGTTCCTGCAGGATTTCTGTCCCACCCATCATCTGGAGTCATGGGCAGTGCTGCTCCCTGAGTGAAACCCCCCGTGCTCCCACTGCAGCCAGGGCTGAGGCACCTCCTGATTTCAGGGAGCTGAGAAGGGCTTTTCTGGAATGACAAATGCTTGGGTGCTCGGAGATGGAGCAGTTCTTTGGCACGGCTTCCTGAAATCCCCCTTCATCACGTAATGACTCAACAAGGCCTTCAGCTCTGGAAATTCAGGAATCGGGGCTTATTGCATATTAATGGCAACTCTGGGACAGTCAAATAAGACAGTTTGTTATAATACTAATTATAGCAAAGCACTCACGTTGTGGTTTGAATGAGTCAATTATGTGTGTGTTAAACTATAAATACATCTTCCTCCCAGCCTCGGCTGTGTGGGACGTAATTTTTATTTAATTGCTTGGATACATATTTACCTGAGCATTCCCTGGTTTCCCAGGTAAATACGTGTACCAATGCAGAACTCATTATGGTGTGTTTGGATAAATAATCCATATTTTATAACTGTACAGGAAGTAATTATTTTCATACTTTGCTTTCTTTAAGCCAAAGAAATTAAATGCTGTGTGTCCATTCCTTAAAATAAAATAGATGCAGAAGTCAAGGCAATATGAGAATAAAGTTTTCATTGTTTTGGTAGGAGCTGAGGATATTATTCCAGATTTTGATCTTGTCTTTAGCCCAGAATAACTCCATTAAAGTAAACAGTGTTAGTCAGGATTTACTTAGATGCAAATGGGACGTGAATTTGGCCTTTGCTCCGTACTCTCCCTTCCTTCATCACAAGACCCCTGCAAGCAGCTCACGCATAACCTTTGCTATAAATGTCATTGTCATGTGTTTATCATTTGGAAAAATAAGGTCTTTCAGCTACACATGGAAATTAACATACCTGAACATACCTGTCTCAGAGAGTCATGGAATGTTTTAGATTGGATTGGATTGGAAGGGGCCAAGAGATCATCCTTGTGCATGTTTGGGAACCAGGGTGTGCTTTCCCTTTGGATATTTCTGCCATTGTTTTACATGATTTTTGGGAAAGCTGTGTTGTGTTATCATCATGCTAAGGTCAGGTTTTCTAACACTTTTAAGCTCAGTGGGGCCAAAGTCAGCCTTGGCATAAATCCATTAGCTGCAATAGATTTACACCAGAGAGGAATATTGGCTCGTTCTTGGTAAATTTTTTTTTTTATCCAACTCTTTATATTTTATGTTGGAAACATAAGTAGCTTGCGTGCCCTCAAACTAATCAGAATAAGAAACAGTTCTGCTTATGCCAAAAAATGGAGCTATCGTTTTTCACATTCTTACATTTTTCAAGTGAGATTATGTTACTGTGACTTCGGAATTCCTGAAATCTCTCTGGTCTCAGTGACTGCAAGGGCCAAGAGAGGGTTCCAAGGGGAAAATCTGAACCTCTTCACGCAGTATGTTTTGTGTTGTGCGTACCAGATACAGTTAACGTTTTGTGTGCATGTGATTAGTGTGGAAAAAAATTAATGCAGTCCAGTATTATGATTTATGGACTGAATCTTTTTGCCCACTGAACACTTGCCAAAATGAAAATTTCCCCCCCCTTTCCCCTTCTTTGGATATTAGAAACAGCTACTGTTTTTGTTGATCTTTTTAACTTCTGAATAGGCCTATTTCAAGTCATAGCAGCATGGGAGCTCAGATTAATAATATACTTATTCAGCCAGTGATACTGAGTGAAACCATTGCTAGTGTGAGTATGAAGGATAGGATTTCTTTAAATTATTTTCAGGTGCATTAATGCATTTCTAAAGAAGAATATAGAGCTATTTGACCGTAAATTAAATTGCTGTTTATTGATCGTGTTACAGGTGTGTACAAATTTTAATACCAAGAATGTTTGAAGGTGTCTCTTCTTTTGATGACTTTTGTGCAGTGCTCACTGTCAGTTTTCCATCAGAGGGTTAACAAGGCTAAGGGCAAAAACCCTTACAATTAAAGCTGGTTTTTGGATTATGTTTTTTAATTTAGAGGCTAAGGTATGAAGCATCCCTTCTATCTCAGTTGATGCAGCACTGTCTTTTGTGCTGAAACTGCTTGTCTACAGTGGTGGTGGATTCCCCATCCCTGCAAAATTCAAGGTCAGACTGGATGGGGCTCTGAGCAACCTGGTCTAGTTGAAAGTCCCTGCTCATTACAGGGGTTGGAGTAGTTGACCTTTAAAAATTCCTTCCAACTCATTCTGTGATTCCATGATTATTTTATGGCAGAACAAAAGGTTTGGGAGGTGAAAGGAGCAAATTCCATTGCTCATTTGGGTTGAACCTCCTTAGCCCAGCACTTTGATAAGCATCAGCTGTGCAGATAACCCAGGTTACCAGGTTTCTAACCCTGTTCTGGTTTTGTGTAAAAACCGCAATTTCCTTCACCTACTGAAAGCTGATATACTTAGTCCTTTACAGAGAGATTTTTTGCTCTTTACTGCACAAACTGAGGAATTTGAGTCCTTTGTAGGCACTGGCACAATGGATGTGAGGGCAGTCCATTGCTTCACACTCCTTTGGCCTCCTTTTATCAATTTTTGTGTTATTTTGCTCAATCCCATCTTTATCACTTTCACAGCTGAACGGTCTGGTCTGCTCAATAAGGTTTTTCAATTCCTTCATTAATAGAGTTGGTGTTTCCTGTCAATTCATTTTCTTTCTCCCAAATGAAATAAGAGCATTTCTAAAAAACTTCTTCATGTGAGTCTGGTTTGTACTAATGTGAAGTCAAGTAGGGGTAGAGTTTCTTTCAAAAAATACTTAGGTAAGCTGTTTAAAATTAATATTTGTTATTCTAAAATTTTGGGAGAGGGATCAGCCCCGCTTCCACAGTTGCAGATAAAGTGCTATGGCAAGAATTTGGCATTTTTACATTGCCTGAGAGAATTATATGTTCATTTTCTGTGCTAAGAGAAGGAAAAAAAAAAAAGAGCAGCAGAACTTTTTAAAAGCAATCATTTTTAAATATAAACAAAAAAGCTTTTTCTTGAGATTTGTCAAAGGTCTTTCAGGCTTTTCATGAAATTGTTATTCAGTTCTTGGCAAGCAAGACTCGAGTGAGTGACACCTTTGAGAGTCCCAGCTTGTGTTTTAGTGCACAGCTTGTATTTTGCTATGGACGACCATCCAAAATATTATCTGAATTTACCTAAAACAAACCCCAGTGAATAAAGTTTTTAACACTAAAAAAGCCATCCTATTTTATTCATTTATTTTAGTTGCAGCAAGCAGCTGAAGTTTCTCAGATGAGAGGAGCTCGAGTCATCTCTGCTGAAGATCTCTTGTTCTTAATGCGCAAAGATAAGGTACAGTAATTAGACGGAAATTTCTTATTTCATGCAGTCAGCTGCTTGTTGTGTTTTCAAGTGCTTTCTTAACCTATGTAAAGTAATCCATCATCATGAATAGCTTTATTTAAAAGTATAGCTGCTCTGCAATTGTACTTGATTGAGCATGTTATAATTATTCTGTAATATCTGAAATAATAATTGTTTTTTTCCTGCAGCTTCAATTTTCAATCGATTTTTTTCCCAAAGCTTTAGGGTAGATAATGTACCTTAGAGCTCAAAACAATTTCTTAATAAGATATAAATGTTGATCCTTATAGTTTATGTCCCTTTAATTAAAAATCAATCATTCTAATTTCCCCCTGGTTATGCAGGATGTCAATGTGACATTGGACAATGTGACCATTATAGTTTTGTCATTTAGGCTGTCTATAAGTCCTCTTTATTTTATTTTATAATATTTTTTCTGTGTTTCATCCCTCTAAAATCCCCAAATTTAGGAATGACCTTGCTTTCTCTGGATAGTAAGTAGAGCAGGTCAACAAGTGAAAAAAAAATTCTCTCATCAAATTTAATAATTATTTAAAAAATTGTCAACTATTTTTAATTACATTATTTATTCTTCCTTTATGTCTTTTTCTTCCTTAGCTTCCCTCTTTCTCTCACAGTTTTCTCTCCTTTGTTTTCCTTTATTATTTGACAAGTGAAGCTTAACGACCAAACCCATTTCAAAATTAAACCCCACTAAAACATGAAAATAAATTGCAGTTGCCTTATCTGATAAAAACTGTAAGGCTGTACTGAAACGAGTGGTTGATATGGAAAGTTCATGGAAATGTGCATTTCTAGCCTAGAGTTTCCAAAGTAAGCAAACATTTTGGAGTGGCATAAAGAAGCCAAATATATGAATTTCTCCTTTCTGAAAGTCAAAGTCATTTCTGTCTCACAGCAAAGTATCCAGGAGCTCAAATAAATAATATTTAATATGGATTTGCTACTGTCCTGAGGTATGGATTTTCTGCAGAATTTAAAAGGACAAATATTTTAAAAGTTATATTTACTGTGCTACACGTTTGTATGTTTGTGTGTTTCAAATTTTATTAAATAAGAAATAACTTCGTAATAGTCATTAATATAAATGTATTTTTTTCTCATAGAAGAAGCTTCAAAGGCTACTTAAATACATGTTTTTTCGAGACTACAAATCTAAAATTGTTAAAGGAATAGAAGAAGATGACCTCCTTGAAGGTAGAAAAAAAGAAATTACTTAATTTGGGAGAGGCTTGATGTCTTGTAAAAGTGCTGAACAGCTCAATGCAAAGTATTAATGTCTTTCTTGATAATTAGAGACTCAAAAATAGTCTCTTTAGAGGAAATTTGCTTTTCAAAATTTCTGCTTTTCAATTTGAAATATGTAAGCATTTGCATCTACCATCCAGATGAACAGTAAGACTTTAATGTCAGAATTCTGTTGAAGTAAGAAACTGGTGCTGGTTAAAGGGCTAATTGATTTCAGCATCTGTATTTTAAATGCACCACCTACAATTGAATGGACATTTGGTAAATTATTATCAAAAGGTTTTGACATGCATTAAAAAAAACCCCTTTATAATCTGATGTCACTGAACAGTAATATATGACGTGGGTTTTTTTTTTCAGTGTGCTTTAACATTTTATACTTTGAATCTGTAGTTTAAATAATGGGAAACACTTTTGTTTCTGCATTCCATAAGGAAGTCACAGATTTTATAACTAATGCATTTAAAGGCAAAGCCCTTTGAATTAAAAATATATTAATTTATGCCATATAATTTCCTGGTTTAAAGTTTTGTTGATTTATATTGATATTAGAACTAACATTTCCATTGTAAAATGTCAAGTTAAAACTTATCATGACAAATCTAAACCTTACCATAATGTTATAACATCTAGCAATGTCCATACACAACTTTCTGTATTAACCTTACTTCCTTTCTCAGAAACGTTTATTTTTTTTTTCCCATGCAATGAATTCCTTGTGTTTGGTTCCTCTGAGCATCCAAATTGATGCTAGGAAAACACTATACTTCTTGCTTTGATTTTATCAAGCTGTGGATAAGTTTTTTGTCAGCTCATGTGAGATTTAACTTGCCTATGGCATTTTATTTTTGTGTTTCATTTGTGCAAGTGATCTGGCAATACAGCTTCTTACCTGGTGGCTTTGGGGTTTTAATACTTTAGCTTGTGTCACTACTTAAAGCAAATAAATAATTCCCCTACATCTTTCAGATGTTCATTAAATGCTTCCTAAAGGCAATTTATCCTGGAATTAAAAAATGCCTCTTCTAGGAGGCTTTGATAATTAAAGCCATTAATTGTCTTTTGTGAATTTAATGCCTTTATAGCTGCTCTGCTGTTTAGAACAACAGAGATCATCTTGCCAGCATCCTCCAGGTTTTAATGCAGAGCAATGGTCCATCACCTCTGGAACTGCATCTTAATGGTTGTGTTAGGGTTTGCTTGAGGCTGTAGGTAATGAGGATGTTCTGCATGTGCTCAGGGAAGAACATTTCCTCAATATATTCTGCTCTCAAGTGACCCTAGTTCTTTCTACCAAAGAGGGGTTGTTTCCTCTACAGCTGTGTCCACTGTGGATTCTTTGGTGAGAAGTAATGATATATGGGCAGCAGATTAGGTTTCTCTAGGTTATGAAAAACTACTTGGTTATACTAAAAAGTACTAAAGATGATGTTTTGCCGTTACTGGAGCAGAGCAGTGCCATCACCTTGTTTGGGTAGCACAGCTTGAGCGAGGGGCACAATAAGAACAGGCCTTTTCTGCTCAGTGCTGGTTCTAAAATGTGTCACTCTGAGGGACACCAGGAGATGTTTGGAGAAGCCAAACAGGTTAAGTTTGTTTTTCTTTGCTTGTCTTTGTAAAGACAAATTCAACAGCAACAACACCAACAAGCGGCAGAAGCTGGCTCAAGACTTTCTCAACTCCATTGACCAGACTGGAGAGCTCTTGGCCATATTTGAAGATGATGAGATTGATGATGTCAAGCAGGAACGGATGGAGGTAAGTCTTCCCTTTTACTGATACTCAGCAGAGAAACTGTGAAACATTTAATACCTCATGCTGGTCTGATGCTCTTTTCGTGCTGCACATTAAGTCATTGTTGCATGTTTTTTCTTTTGCCCAGATGGTCTAAAGAAATCCTATTTCCATATTTTTCCTATTCCTTGAGATGTTTCTTGATTTCTAAGCACACATGCTGAGAAGGAAGATTACAGAAGAGTAGTTATGGTTTTTTCTGTCTGCTGTGTATTTGTATTTCCTTTCTGTAGAAAGCAAATTCTATTTATAAACATTGCGTGCAGGTTTTTCACAATAGTATTTTCCTTTTTCATTATTTATCTTCTTAGCAAATTGTTTCAATAGCATTTGAGGACTCTTTTCATATAACAGAACTTACAGATGAAATTAAAATATTCTGTGCAAACACACTTGGGTATACACTCTTCTCTCCATCCTTTCTTGTCTTATTTTCTATGTAGTTATGAAAAATTCTGTCTACATTAAAAAAATGCAGTGCCACATGACTCCCATAAAGCTCAGCAGGAGTGAAAAGCAGTTTAGCTGTGGTAGCATGGAAGTCTGTGTTTTTGGCTAATTTTCTGTGGGTGGGTGGGACTACCCTGGTTTTTTGGTAATCTGGTCCACAGTGAATGCAGAGGAGAGTTCTTCACCCTTCTTCATGCTCAGTTGCTCAATTCGTCCTCATGTTTTCTGTAGGCAGCTGGATGGCAAGGGCAAAATTGTGCTGGGAACACACTCATAATTCCAGAGAAGTATTTGAGCCAATTTCCATCCATTTTCAGCCATCAGCATAGTGGTCAGGACTGTTGGAAATTTGATATTTCTGGAGTGATTTCTACACCCTTTCAGTGCTGGAAGCTGGGGGCTTTGGTTTGGGTTTTCTTCCAGTGCTGGGGTGGCTCATGTGTTTGGTAATATTTTTGTATTTAATATTTGGCTACTAGGGCTTCATTTCACTTTCAGAATTTCATGGAAAATTCTAAGAAATAATGGAATTTTTATCCTGTGCTAGTTGTAATTCTACTTTCTTTATTCTTAATGGAGCCTCTTTTCAGAACTGTGGCATTTCCAATCTGCTTTTTGCTCCTTTCTGCCCTGCAATGGGAAGAAATCAAAACCTAATGACGAACCACTTCTCTCTAAGAATTTGGTTAGGAACAAGTCCCATTTCCCCCCAGCTGAGAATTTGTGTCATTGAACAGTTGTACCCAACCACTGTTTGTATTTTGGAAACTGGTGGTTTCTTTTCTTTAACCTCTTATTTATTTATACAAAATACTATGTTTTGAATAAAGGCAGGCAATACCTTTGAGCTCGTACACACAGAAATAGATAACAGCATTCTTCTGAATGAATGGGTTATGTGCACTTCTTTATTTTTCTGGTCTAAACAACTACACAAGTTGATAAAAGTATGAATTTTTCTGTTGTAGACAATGGCAAATCTGAATCTATGTTTGTCTATCAAGGAACGTGTGTCCGTAATCAAATATTTGCCTTCATTGGACTGTATGTTTTGGGTTTTATCACTAGACTGTAATTCATGAACTCTGTGTGTGTGTGTTATATATAAAATGTAAAAGGTAATTCTTCTTTCTGTTGCTTGATTTCATTACATTTTGTGAACCCTTGATCTGTTTCCATGTTTGAAAAAAAAAAGAATATCAAGATTTTATTTTAGAATACGTTCATGAATTATATACAGGTATGAAGCCAGTACTATCTATTTGCTTTCTTATTAGTCTCTAAAACTAATGACAGAACAGGGAAGACTGTTTGAAACCTGCTACTCAAAATGTTTAACATATTTTTGCTTCATTTTGTTTGGGATTTTGTTGTCACTTTGAGGTGGGTGGAATCAATGATAGTAGGAAATGTGATCCATTCCTAAAGGAAGAGTTGTTAGTGGATGGGCTAATCTCCTGTATCACATTGTCTTTCTTCAGTAGATTGTTTAATCCACACTAAATTCTGGAGGAAATCCAATAGACAATTTAACAGGGTTTTTTAAGGAATTAGTGTACTTAAATCATGAACTGCAATCTAAGGGCAGTGTTCCTTTTAGGTATCAATTACCTCAGAAATGTGTGGTTATCTTGGTTTGGACAACCGTAAATGATTTCAGTTCCACTTTGCCTTAGGCCAAAATCATGTTAAGCTGTCCAGAGTAGATGATAAACATATATTTCTGATGTCATTATGGGCTAAACAGGATATGATTGTTTAGCAGTATGGTTTCAGTTATGATACAAAATGCAAATATTGTTTATACTCATTCCTTTTAAAGCATTTGATAAAATTAGAGCTAAGCCTTCATGTTATTGCCTGCAGTGCTGTGAGGTCCATTCCATATCTTCACCACAGAGGAGTCAAGAAAGCTCCGAGCCACTTTGGGACATTACCAAAGGAGAACAAACAATTCTACACTTCTTTGACTGAAATACAGCCACCAGCACTGTCGTATTCAAAGCAAAGGACATTCATCTAGGATTGTCTGTAGAATTTACTGATATATCCCATGGTTTTAATTTGAAGCAAAGGGATTGTCTCTGGAACAGTAACACCAGCAATATTCGAAGGGGCATTGATCCAAGGTGGAATACTCTTGAAATGCACAGCAGAAATTAAGAACAAATATCACACTACTTTGTCATAACATATGATTATTATATCAATACATTGTGATAACATGAGTTTTTATAAAAACTGCAATAATTACATTAAGTAGAGGCAAACCAGCCAACTGCTTTGGCAAAATCAAAACAAAATAAAAACTGGAATAGCACCTCTGTCTCACTTCATAGCAGTTACTGTCCTGCTCTCCTGAGACAGCAGTAAAGCACCAGTGAAATGCTGCTCCTCAGACTAAGAACATTTATAGATGGAAAAAGTGATTCTCATTCCCGAATGTAACTGAACTGTGCATGGGAAGGAGAGATGGATCATAGAACTGCTCTTCATAATGTGTGCCAGTCTCTTGAGAATAACACCTGTGATGGCAATCTACCCACACTCCTTTTTTGTTGCACAGAATTCCATATTCTGTGGAATAGCTAGAGCTGGTGGTGTTTGGGAATTCGACTTCCCTTCCTTTGCCTGCTGTATGATAGAATCCACAGTAACTGACGCCTTGCAAGAGGATGGCAATTTGACTTTCCTCTGTCTCTTAAAAATGCTTTAGAGAGGAGAGGTGGTATTCCTGTGGGATGTGGCTGAATTGGTGAGGCAAAAAGGCCCCTGTTCATTTAAAATCTTTGGGTTTTTTCCTTATTTTGCAGTTTAAGTAGACTTGGAGCTTTGGGTACTTTTGTCCGTATGTTGCTCCTCTGAACCTCTCAGGTTGCTGACCATAGTTAAACCAGCTGCAGGTTTGGCTGTGATTTTGTGAATAGTAACTTCAGTTCTGCTGCTTTTTTTCTGTGAGAAGCACTATCACATTCTCCATGCCACATCATGAAATCCAGTGTAGCCATTTAAAAACTTCAGTCAACGTCACTGCAAAGCTGACACCTCTCTCATTCTATAAATACCTGGTTTTTATCATTTGTTTTATATTCTCCCTCCTCCCCAAGAAAAAGTCTTCCCATCGGAAGTCTGGACTGTCACACAAAGGAATTCATAAAGCATCATGCTGTGAGTGCTCTGTTTCACTTCTGTTCCCATAACATTAAAAAAACACCATTCATCTGTCAGTCTGACTGCTAGTTTAGGGATATATTTCCAACACCCACATGTTGTATGGCAATAATTCAGTTGCAGTAGTTACCATAATGCTTTCATAGTACATTGCAAGTTTGAATAAACAGTGGAGGGAAAATAACTTCCCTACAAGAATAGACTACCTTAAAGCAGGCTTGAAGCCAGCAAAATGGTAAAAACTAAGTTAAATCCCTACTTTCTGATTCTTTTGCAGGGAAGTTGTAACTAGATGATCTTTAAGGTTCCTTCCAACACAAACTATCCTGTGATTTTATGATTCTGTGATTTAAAGTCTGTTGTCTCAAGAATTGCATGGGATATTTAAGAACTAGAGATACGTATTTTTATTCTAGGAGGTTCATTGTGGATGTGATTTTTTTTTTTAGTGCTGCTCACCAGTATTCTTGTCTTAGTGGGAAATCTCTCAAGCTCATAGCAATGCAATGGGCCCTGTCCAAATGATGGTAGATTGCACTGAAGTGTAGGTAGAACATGTGGTTTTTTACATTTTTTTAGTTATTCCCGTTTAATTTTGTCGTTGTTGAGGCGCAGTTAATTTGTATTTGCACAAGACCCCTGAACATACCAAACTGCATCATGGGGTACAAGGAATTGTGCTCTGGAAGTTCACTCTGTTTCAGTCTTAGAAGTATGGTGGACTTGGAATATATTATTAAACTAGACAGTGACCAAGAAGATTCCTTCCTGCTAGAGTATCATCATCAGCATTTGAGTGATCACACTTTGACCTGAGCCGAGTCACATTGTCCCAAACAGTGTCCAACTCTGGGGCCCTCAACACAGGAGAACAAGGACATGTTGGAGAGGAGACGATGAAGATGCTCAGAGGACTGGAGCACCTTTCCTATGGAACCAGGCTGGGAGAGCTCGGGGTGTCCAGCCTGGAGAAGGCTCTGGGGAGACCTTAGAGCCTCTTACAGAGCCTATAGGGGCTTCAGGATAACTGGAGAGGGACTTTGGGAGTGCGAGGACAAGGGAGAATGGCTTTAAACTAAAGGAGGGTTGATTTAGATTACTTATAAGCAGGAAGCTTTTTACAATGAAGGTGGTGAGGCACAGGTTGCTCAGAAACATTCAGTGTGAGCTTGGATGGGGTTCTGAGCAATTTGATCTGGTGGAAAATATCTCTGTTCACTGCAGGGCAACGGGACTAGGTGCCTTCTAAAGGTCCCTTCCCACCCAAAACATTCTATGAGTGTAAACTCCTGGGAGGCAGCAGAGGCCAGGAACTCTCCCCACCACGAGGTTCAGATGTGGCCACTCTCTTAGGAGAGCTTTAGCATGGACAGAGGTTGCTCTGTGGTGATTGCCCTCAGACACAGGGCGTGGACTTGGGGTCTTTTAACTGAGAGAGTGAAAATTGGAGGGCACAAAGGAGAAGTAAACAACTGTGAGCTCTTCTTTTCAGGGTGGATCTGAAAGATGGTTTTGAATTTCTCAAATTCATTGTACAAATTTGGAAAAGATTTGAAGAGAAAATAAGCAGGAAGTGATTTAGGAAGAAGTCTGAGACCTTTTAGTACCACTATGCTCATTTCACTGGCCAAAATTATGCCACTGTGGCCTGGGGAGGAGGGGTTATTACCATTTAGGGAGTATCTGTTCCTGCAGGGTGTATCAGTAGGAAACTGAAATTTGATTTAAAGCTCATATGGAAAGTAGAGACAACACACACTTAATAGAAACTGCATGCTGGAAGACAAACTAAGAAGTTTTCTTTCACTAAGCATTGAGTCTCAGTCCATGTCTCTTTTGCTCTCTAATTTTGATAATATACCTATTTTTCTTCTCAAAGAATTATTTTTGGCTTCCATGTTGATATCAGATTCTTGTTGACAAAATCTATATTTTGGGACAGAATCTTTGGATTTAGTTGCGTGCTGGCTTCTGTTATATCACAATATTGTGCCCAAATCTAATAAATTATTAATTTTTAGAATCACAGTTTATTAACCTTAAACCTTCTTTGCTTTTAACAGATACACCTTAGGAAAGAATGCATCCTTGGGTAAAACTTGATATTGTAATCCCTGTGGGGTTTTTATTCTTTACCAGACATTGTCAAATATGGCAAAGGGATGCCAGTGGCAGGACAAAAGATAAGCCATACCTTCCTTCTTTATGGAAGCCTTACATTCTTTATGGACTAAATAATTGCAGCCCTAAATGCAAACCAGTAGCTCACCTGTAAGTCCTGGCCAAGTAAGAGTAGAAAAGGATTTTTAGTGGATAAATAACATACTCAAAGAGGAGTGGGAAAGTTCCTTCCCAAGGACACGAGAGTCCTGGTACAGTGGTGCAAACAAGACCAGGATCTCATTTTCCCACTCCCTTAAGCTGTTTTGAGAGCTCAGTTCATCTCTTCCACAAGTTGGGCTGAATTTCACTTAGTGGTTTGAATTTCACTCACCTGCCTAAAAGTTTAAACATCCCAGCTGCTTAGGCTGACTTCTGTACTCAGAAATGAGAGGGAAATAATCCAGGGGGAAGTTAATTTCTTAGANCTAGAAACATCTAAGTTACATTTAAGTGTAGTTCATCAGATGTTAAGAAAAGTACTTCCAGTGCTTCAGGGATGATTCTCTTTGGAGACTCAAGATCCTGTGTGCTGTAGGGCCTTGATGAGACAAAAAACCCCAGTAATGATGATATAAAATAGACTTTAGGGTCACACCAGCTCCCTGTATACTGTCTACTGCTTTTGATTTACACATATGCCAAGATTAAAAAGAACTTAGATGAAACATCAATCAACAAAACCCCCTTTATTCTCTAGGCAATGGGGTTTTTTCAGTACTGCAAAATGGAAGTTAGGCATGCAAATATAGAAGGAATTAATTCCACTGCATCAGTTCACCCAGTGTTTCCAGATGAGTGCAAAGCACAGTGACTAACAACTCAACTCCGAATTTGGTGTCTGGGCATCAAAGTACCTGTAAGCATTATTTGGTGTAAAAATAAGCCTGGTGGTATTAATGGCTTCTCTGATTACACATTGCTTGGGAATGTTTGGGATAGTGGGAAAGTGGTGTTTCTCTTGGGCAGTGGTTGAATTGGTTAAAAGTAAACAGAAAATAAACAGAAACAGTTTTTCATTATTACCTATATGGCTGTAAATGTTGTGTCATTCTCTTTGGAATGGGAAAAAGCCCTTGAGTGGAAAAGATTTCTTGTTGCAGCCAGTATCAATAGACTTTTTAGGCTGCTAAATCTAACATTATTGGCTTTTTCTCACATTGGGATTGCTCGCTATGGTTACACAGAGCGGCCTATTTGGTTTTCAGTCGTGGGGTTTTGGAGCATTTTAGTGAATGTTGCTCATACTGTAAAGGTGCTATTTGCTTTTCTGTCTTTTAGTTCTTTGAGTATTTTTTTGCCACTGTTTGCTTTCTCTGAGAAAGAGGAAGATTTGGGGCTGTTGTATTTCTGACACCCAAATGACTGCATCTCAAATTTTGGAAGGAAACTTTATATATATATTATTTATATCTGTGCTTTTAAACAGTATTTCCATGAAGCATTTGATTAGGAGCTAAACACAAGACTAGCAAAACATTCTCCTTCTGATGTATTTTAACATGTGTTTAACATGTTTGTTGCTTAGCTCTACTAATCACCCTGGATTGGTACTCACAACAGATTTATTTTTTATGTAAACTTTGGAGAATTGGGAAAAGGGATTGATGCTGAAGTCTGACAAAGGTCCCATTGGTAGGTTACTGAAGCTCCTGTTGTAAGTTAAAGTAGTTAAATTTGTGCTAATAGAGATTTGTATTTTTGAGGTTGTTTAGAGGTGCAATAATGCAAATCTTGTCTACAAGACAGGATGTAACTCAGATACTTTGGGGTGGAAGTTATTTTTTCAGATCTTTGAACCTTTATGTAGCAAATTGCTATCTTTTAAGCTCCACTAAGCCTAATATTGAAGCCCTTTCTGAATGAAAACAACTGTTTATTTCTTAGGGTAAGATGTTAACCAGGTCTACACTAAGAACAGTTCTGTCCTCTCAGGTTTTTCAGAAGGAATTCTTCACTTGCATAAAACCATTTTGGAGACTTGAGTTTTGCACAGGATTCACAAAATTCAAAAACCCACGAAGTTATAACACAAGTTAAAATTACATAAAAATTTCAGACACAGTATTACTCTGTAATATTCCTACTTCTTATTTATTTCAAGGAGGAGATTTTCTGACACTATTGTGAAGAGTGAGACTGAAATCTCAGCACAGAGACCCCGTATTTTTGGCAGAAATCTTCACAACCACTTGCTTCTCTCACTCCCACCTGGAAAACTCTTGTAGGCAGGAGCACTTTGTGTTGTCAGCCACTGTGAGACCAAGCTCCAGGACACTCCTGAATTTCTCTTTCTTTCCATTTAAAGTTTCAAATCACAAAAATCTTTCTGTGAAAGAAAATAATACCTTCTAACAAACGAAGACAATAGACGAAAGCTCCCTGTGGCATGAAATAGAAGGGAATTGAGGGTGTTCTTCTGTTCCAACTGCTGCAGAAAAGAAAGGTCTGAGGTGTAACAGGCAAGGTCCTGGGTTTAGCAGGGAGGGGAGAACAGTCACAAGCCTATATTAAGTTCGGCTTCATCCATAGAAGGCTGATGCAAGACCCTTGGCCTAAGGCTGTGCCAGGCTCATTTATGTGAAGGTTCATTTATCTGCTGTTTCTAGACATCAGAGGTAGAGCAGAGAAGCCCTTTACCCTCTCCTTACTTTGTATATCCACCAAGGGATTAGCACTGTCTTTCCTAGTATTAAACTCCAGCCAGGAACAAAAACCTGACTAGAATCAGGCCCGTGGGTTTACCCTGCAAATACCTCCTACGAAATGACTGAGAATCCTTTTCTTTCTAACTGGAATTTGCCCTCTAACAGCAGACTGACCAAGCTGTGTGTCATCAGAGCCTCTCCAGCCAGTCTGCAGCACACAGACAACATAGAGGAGCATTGGAAGTAGTTTTCAGGCTGCACTCCAGCTAAATATAGCCAAAATGAGCTCACATCTATTGAATTGCACCACTTAAAGGCGGGAAGAAATCTATAGAGGCTTATTGAATGCAGAGATGCATTTGGTTAAAGAAGTGCTTGAGCCACAGATCACTGGGTGCTATATGACTGTTGAGGAAAATAATTACCCTAAGCTTGTCTTGTAGTTATACTGATCATGCCTTGCTACTGTTGGAACCTGGGCAAAACAGAGATTTGTTCTGCTCTCCTTTTGTATATTTAATTCTTTTTTCCTGCTTTTAGTTTTGGTTTGGCATTTTGGGTTTTTTGTTTTTCCATCTGACCACAGGGTAGCCTAGTCTAGTGCAATTTTTCTTCTCAGAAATAAAGAGCTCAGATTGCTGGTTCCTGGGCTGTGTTGTCCATAGTATTTGATTTCATTCACATAGGATTTTGTGAACCTTTGTATTTGATTGGAGTAAGAGAGGATTTTGTGAACCTTTGCTGCAGTCATTTAAGTAAAAAGTTGAGAATCACTTGATTGACTCAATCGTCTCTGTTTCCATATTGTCATCTTCCTTTGAGTAAATTCCAGACTAAAATCCAGCATTTCACAAGATTTGATTGCCTATTACCCAGTTACTAAGGTCAAATGTCATCATTTTTTGTTCACATTTGCAAGGCCATGAGCCTTCCCTTCTACATTCACACTCAAGTTCAGATATCGTGAGGAAAGTCAAAGGATCTGTTGCTAAGGTCATTAAGGTAATCCAGTAGTGAAAAATACCAGCATTTTTTGTTTTAAAGCTCATTCTGATAGGACTTGTAACTACAAGCTGCACTTGTACCCTGACAGACTATCCCTAGGATGGGACCTTATGGCAGATTTTTTCATAGGATGTGATTTTAATACTGAGCATAAGAATAAGAATACAAGTTCAATGAAGAATACAAGGTATGCAGGTTAATGTGATTTTACTTTCATCAGTTTTCTATATAAATAAACAGGAAAGAACTAAAGTGAGCACAAGACATTTCAGGACCAGAGTAGTTGCCTCCCCTTGTACTGCATTTTCTTGAAGCATGAACTGACAGAGGAGAGGTTAAGATTAGATATGAAGAAGAAAATACTGTGAGGGTGGTGAGACACTGGCACAAGTTGCCCAGAGAAGTCATCCCTATCCCTGGAAGTATCCAAGGCCAGCTTGGATGGGGTTCTGAACAACCTGGGATAGTGAAAGGTGTCCCTTGCCCATGGCAAGGGATGGAATCAGATCTTAGGTCCCTTTCATCCAAACTCTTCTGTGATTCTATGATTCTCTTTATGCACTAAACTCAGACATGAGTGGCTGCTGGATCTTATAAACTAAATAAAAGCAGTAATTCATTGCATGGCAAATAAATACTGAGTCACGATCCAGAGCAGTCAAATGTGTGGAAGGCAGGCACAAGGACCTTGTTGACAGGCTGGAGAAATAGGCTGACACGAAGGTCAGCAATGGTAAATGTGGATGCTGTAACCCCATGCAAGGGTACAGCTTGTGGGGCAGCCACATGCTGGGCTGTGTCAGCAGAGGTTACCAGCAGGTCAAGGGAAACAATGATTCCCCATGATGTGGCACTTTTGAGACCTCATCTGGAATCTGTGGCCTATGTTGTGCTCCCATGTACAAGAAGGACTTTGAAATACAGAAGCAGAAGGTCCCCAAGAAATATAGGGGTACATATGATGAAAGACTGAGAGGCAACATCTTGCTCAGCCTGAAAAAGAAAAGGCAAAAGGAAAATTCCATTGCTGTTTCCAACTAATGACAGGAGGAGATGGAGCCACACCCTGCTTGGATGTGCATAGTAAAGGACAGAATTTGAGCTGATACCAAATAGGAGAACAGTTCTGGTCAAAGATTGGAACTGGTTGGCAGATGAGGAAGTCTCCGTCTTTGGAGATGTCTCAAACTTGGTGGGTCAAGGTGCTGAACTGCTTGATCTAATTTGACCTTTTTTGAGCAGAGTCAAAGTGGAGATCTCTGGAAGTCCCAAAACTTTTCTGGGTTAAATTATTCTACTGTCCTGTGATTCTGTACTGAAGTTTCCCATTTCAGTTGTTAAAATGGCAGGTGGGGTAGAAATAGAAGAGCTTTTATAAAGCAAATAGATGATAAACCATCTCAGATTTCTAAAAACTGTTTAAAAGTCTAGTATATAATTGGACTTTCCAGCTTCTGCACTTTCTGTAATCTGTAGCTGCTGGTATTTCCTGGAATAGATGTTTTATGTACATAAGGAACAGGGTTTTCTGTCTTTCATTTTGTCTCGGTCGCTGTGGTTTATTTTATCTATAATGTTGCTTGCTGTATTCTTCCGTAAGAATATGATCTGGCTGCTGTGCAAAATTGCACTTGGGGAGAGCTTCACACATCTGCTGCAGCAAAGGCACCAGGAGCAGCAACATTTAAGTGTCCTAAGTGTCTGTTGAAATAGTAAAATACGATTAAGCTCTGTATGTTACAAAATGGGAGATGCATCCATTCCCAAGAACTCACAACATTCCTACAGAACAGCACGGGTAGTATGCTGCCATAGTTTATTCACTCGACCAAAGGCAGCATGATTCCATTTGAATCTTTAGCCCCTCAAACTTTAAATTTTGTCTCCTCTATTCTTTCTCTCCGCTGACCCATCTTTGTAAAAATTGGGGATACCTAGTCAGGTGTATGCTTTCATTAAATGAGTCGGAAAAGGTTCTTTTAATTTGGATAATCAGGAGAAACAGCAGCAGTTCTCATTTTCAGGTAGTTACCTTACATAAAATCCTCATGGAATGCATATGCAGAGTTTGTTCTTACAGACATTATTGTAATCAGATTTAAATAATCTGGGATTTGTATTAAAATAACTTTAAGACATGACAAAAATTAGTCATTGCTCCCGCTTTGGCTTGACAAAGTACATCTACAACTAGACCTACATTTTCATGGAGGACAAGACCATAATACTGTCACTAGCAAAAACACTGATTTTGGATAGAGAAGAAATTTTAGATTATATTACATGTGAATTCAGTAAGATCTTGGTCAACTAGGGGTCTACAGTTGAATGTGTTTATGTTTTCAGAGGTAGGTCTTTTAACTTATATGATTTTATGGTTTATGTGTTCAGAGGTAGGTCTTTTAACTTTTTTATGCAGGTAGTGGCAGGGTTTTGGAACTTCTTTGGCACAAGGTTCCAAAGCATTTCACTGCAGCCCAGGATCTTCCTTGGTGTCTGTATCGTGTGTGCTGCACTCCCGGCGTGCTGTAAGACATTTCTACAAGAGCAGTGGCAAGCAAGCAATGCAAAGTGGGCATAAAAAAAATACACTGATGCATGTATTTTATTCTCAGATAATTCCTTAACATCTTTTCCACACTCTGCTTTTGAGTGGCACAAGTGAGGGGCAGGGACAGGGACTCCTTGGTAGCAGCGTTTAAGTGCTGTTGAAACTTTGCCTCCGGCACTTCGGAAGCAATCATTACATTTGGGTTTCCATTTGATCAAACAAAAGAAGGACGGGTAGTCCCTGTCAGGGGGCTGGAGAGTTTTTTCTCCCATTGTCAGATGGTATTATTTAAAATCAGTTCATCCACTTGTGTGGGATCCAGATCCTATATCATCCAGCGACTCTGACAAGAAGATGCTTTTACTGGGGGTGTTATTCAAAGCACTGTTGATTTTCTCAGGCTGCAGACATCTGCAAAAAGAGCTTGTAGAACATCCAGCATCTGGTATTGAGCCCTCACTCCTTACACAGACCATATCAAACAGTCTGGAAATAGAACACGTTCCTTACATCCGCTTGGAAATAAGCGTTTTTTATATTTATTATAGATGTATTAGCTGTCAGCTCGTATCATCAGCTAATTATTTTATATCTGAAAATTGTAATGGCATCCTCAGATGTACCAAAGTCAGGCAGATTTCCAGCTACTAATCACACCCTTCTTAAAAGGGGAGTTAACTCTCGACATACCTCAAGGCTGGAGATCTGATTTCTGGTTCCAGAATTTAGAGGAATGCGTTGGTGAGATGGCTCTTGTGCCTTGCCAGCCTTGATACCCTGAGCTGTATTTTTAAAAAAAAAGAGACAAAAATACTGCAGAGACATTGGCATCTTTGAGAAATGCTAAATTTGACTCAAAAAATATCAGAAAAATTCAGAAACCCTGAGAAATTCAAGATACCACCAATGAAGAGTAATTTTTCTCCAGGATTTGTGATGGCCTGAGAGTCTATAGCAACTTCTAACAGCGCAGTCAAGGAATTCATGCCAGACTGTGGCTGTTCATGTTGCTACACCTTTAATTCTAAATACAACCTTCCAAGCTGTGCCTCAGAATCTTGCTATTAAAGATACTGTTCTTTGCATCCCAATGATGTTAAATTGTTAATTGTAATATTTTGGACTGAAAACATTTTTTTCCATGTTCCTGAGTGGGGTTATGTCAGTATTTAAATTATTATTATTTTTTTTTAATAGAACTTTGATTCGCTTTGGAACCTCTCCACCTCCCTAAAACTCCCTAATCCTCCATTTCAGTCAGCCTAGTCCTCCAGAAGAAATCTAAATAGTTGTGAGAAATCATTAGAAATGAGAACAGGTTTTGACATTTCAAAAACTAAATAATTTTCATTTTCATATTAAATTTACAGAACTTTCAGTGACCAGCAATAGGAATACCAATCTTAGCTATGGCGTATATTTGATATTTATATAGCTGAAAAGTAATTAAAGCTGAGGCTTTTTTTCAGGAGGAACTCTTGCAGTTCTTGAATTCAAAGCTTTTTACCTTTTAAAAACCAATTGTAGCATAAAAGTAGAACCAAAAAAAANAAAAAAAAAGAATTCTTTCTATATGGTATCTGTTTTCCCCTTCTGGAATTGACTAAATGTTTTGCATGCTTAATTGAAAGGTGCTAACTCCTTTGGAAGGGATTCTTTTCACTGTAAGCAATTTTAAGAATGTGTGCAGGGAATTGTGTCCTGATGTTTATTTCTGTAACAGACTGATTGAATATTACTTTCAAGAGCCACTATTAATGCAGCATAAAAAATTGTGTATCAGACACTGCAAATTAGGAAGATGAAAACTAAAATTCCCCAATTTTGCCCTTTTTTTTAATATCTGACAGTCTGAATACTCTTTGTCACTTTTGATTGATGATTAGAAATAAAACAGTTACTTCTTTCCTATGATGGGGCTCAGAGGGGCTGTGCTGATTTAGAAAAACTGAAAATCCCAGCAGTTGGTTTAATAGTTTATAATTAAATTTACAAATCACATTTCATTTGAATGAGTTATTTTAAAGTCATTTAAATTTATGTAATTCTACAGTCTGCAATTACACTGAAAACTGGTAGTGTTGCTTTGAATTATTATAATATTATTATGGCAATTTAGAAATGTTTCAAGATATTTTCTAATTATGCATGTGTCTCCAAATGAGGTAAAATTATGCAAAGCTTTTTCTTAAATCATGGAGCCATAGATAGAGTAAATAAAAATAAAAAAAAATAACTTGTAGAATCATAAATAAATATTTTTTAATACTCTCAGTAAATCAGAATATTCTACCTGAAATTTCATAATTACTTATAGTTGTGATACACTGGTAAAAGTTATTTTTGTGGGTATGTGCAGCTAATATGAACTCAGATTTAGAAAAAGGGAAGTCCAGTATTTTGTATATTTAGACATCCTTACTTTAGGAACTAAAACTAGCATCCCATAGCCAGCTCTGTTTATTAGTTACTGCTACATTACTGAGTGTGGCTGAGAATTTCAGAGGTCGTTGGTGTTCAGGTACTTTGTGAGGAATGTGAAGATCTGTCTTCACTGAATCAAGTCTTGTTGCAAAGTAAAGGATGTTTAAAATAATCGCACACATCTATGGAACAGTAGAAGTCTGCTGTAGGGTTTAGCTGAGGTGGTGTTAACATTAGCTCATTATATCAATATTTGTAATATTCAGATTCTCCGGGGTTGTTTCTTTGGAAAGCTGCATATATTCATTATCAGTTTAAACCATCAGCACAAGAACTGCCTTTGTCTTGGAAATATAAATAAAGACTTGTCAGTGGAAGATGAGGACTCTTTCCCACCTTACAAGTGAAGGGAAGGTGTAACAAAGGCTGCAGAAGGCTGAAATTTTAGCTGAAGGTATTACTTTCATGGCATGTCCAATACTAAAAAACTTTAAAATATTTCACAAAAATGTTACTTCTAATGTGTTGGTTTAAATTCTATATTACTTAAGCAAATATTTAAATATTATATTAGTTTTTCTGCATACTTGACATGAATATAATTCTACCTTCCTGCCAAGTATGTCAAAACCCAAATTCCCTTCCATTTGCCAGGGTAAATGTTTATTTTGTTTTCCCACATAATGTGCTCTTTAAAGTGTCACCAGGATACCAAATCTGATGGCTTTTTAATAGAGACACGGTGGGGATTTTTTGCTTTCATTAGGAAACAGGATAAACTATCAGTGAAGCTAATGGTAATGAACCCATATACAGTAGATGCTCTTTGCTCTCCTTCCCCTCATCTCAGCACTTATAAAAAAAGAAACTCCCATCAAAACTATTGTCGTGGTACCTCATTTTTTATAAATGCATGAAGGGTCTGTAGTAAGAAGTGGTGCTGGGGGGACAGAGCAAGAGACCTGGATATGCAGAGCCATTTCTTCTGTCAAAAGTGAGCTGGGATTCCTCAGTGAAGCTCCCCAAAACAACTTTTTGGTTTGTTTTGCCATGAAATGGGTGAGAGTATTTGAGAGATAATTCATGGGGAGGTCACTATTAAAAAACTCTGTTTGCTACTTCACTGTTTATGTTACAGAGCGTCAGGCTACGCTTGCGTAGTTTTTCACCAGTCAGTGAGTTTCACTTTGACTTTCATCCTCCAATCTTAACCAAACTAACAAAACCTGTTTTCATAAATTAAAACCTTAATTTTCTGCTTTTAAATGGTATATCAGTAAAATTTCATTGAAAAGCTTCAGTTCTGCTTCTGGTGCAAAATGGAGTGTAACAGGTTTAAGTATTGCTGTGAAAGTTTTATGTGTTTCAAAAAAATATTTTTGTTTATTTTTCCTGTGTTTTTTCTGAAGAAGGGAGTGGGAATGTTTAATAAGAGAACTCCTCTAGTGGCTTGGGGTGGTGGGGATTGTTTTGAATTAATGACAACATATGTTTCTTTGGTTTTATGTAAACGCTTAATAATTTTGTGGTATATTTATCAATGGGCATGATATAAGGGACTAACTAAGTAGATTGTTCCAAATTAGTCAAATTAGCTGATGGTTTAAATTAGCTTAATTCCAAATGCTAAATCATGTTGTTAAACCCCAGAATCTTCATGTTTTCGTTTCCTCACTAACATTAGAGAAAAGAGAAAGTAGGGTGAAAAAAGAGAAGCATTTGACAATTAAACAAACTGCCTTTGGGAAAATGATCTTTTTATGATTCTGTTTCTCATGTATATAGTGGAGATAATTCTCACAAAGCTACTATGAAGACAAATTTGTATTTAAAGAAATTGAGAAACAATAATGAATAGCAGCATAGATTTTTTTGCATAGTTAAATAAGTAGCAATATTAAATATTTCAATTAACTTTTGACAAAGGAAATATTCACGTTGGGCTGAGTTCTGTTCTCCTTGAAGGGAGTCCCAATTAAAAGCAAAAAGAGCAGAATTCTTTTGTTCAAAGCCTGTCACTGCAGACAGCAATTTTTAGTGTCTCCTTTCCTTACTCGTCATAACTTTGTGAGGCACATTGTGAGGTTTGCGCTTTTTCTCTCCCCCAGCCTCTGCAAGCTGGGAATACACAGCCATGGTGTATCATGGCATCAGCACACACAGGCTTTGCACTATTTTATGATCAGTGCATATAAAATCTTTGAAATGAGCCTTAATTATTATTCATTGAGCCTTCTTTTGCACTCAGCCATGCTTGGATGTCAACTTAGTAGCAAAACCCAGGTAGGAGTTCTGAATTTTGAGTCCGGTTCTCTTTCAGGTCAGGAAGTCTGGGCTGTTCAAAAGGCTGTTCAAAGAGCAGCCAATTTCAGCCAGTATGGCTGAGACATCTCTCTGTTATAAATTACTCTGAGAAATCATAGAATTACAGAATGGTTTGGGTTGAAAGTGTTCTTAAAGATCTTTAAAGCATTTTCAACCCCCTGCCATAGCAGGGACACCTTCCACTATCCTAGGCTGCTCCAAGCCCCATCCAACCTGACCTTGGACACCTCCAGGGAAGGGGCAGCCACAGCTTCTCTGGGCAGCCTGTGCCAGGGCCTCACTGCCCTCACAGGGAGGAATTCCATCCTAATATCCCATCTAACCCTTCACTCTGGCAGTGGAAAGACATCCCCCTTATCCTGTCCCTTAATCCCTTCCAGGTCCCCCTCCAGCTCTCTTGGAGCCCCTTTAGGCGCTGGAAGGGACTCTAAGGTCTCCCGGGAGCCTTCTCTCCTCCAGGCTGGACACTCCCAGCTCTTCCAACCTGGCTCCATAGGAAAGGTGCCTCAGCCCTCTGAGCATCTTCATGTCCTGCTCTGGAACCATTCTAGCAAGTCCACATCCTTCTTTTATTGGGAACATGCACATCTCAAGCAATTCCTCATGATCACTGTTTTTCTAAGGGAAGCATTTCCTCTTTAACTCAGAGTATGTGACTCACTTTTTCCCTGAATTCCATGATGTGATTTTTATCTGGAGTTCTACGTCTTACAATTATCAAATTAGAAGGGCTTTTCCAAAAGGCTAAAGTCCCAACCACAGAATTAGAGTCAGTGGTGTAAATACCGTGAGTTGAGAAATGTCTGTATGCTTCTGGTGTTGAGGAAGCAATACATTTTTGAGTAGCACTCTATATTGTTCTCTGGTTACTGCAAGCTCTACCAGACAAAATAAATCCGAGTCATTTTGCGTTCTCCAGTCATAAAGAGAACATCCATGAGTATTTAGTGCCATGTATTTTCGTTTGAATTAATTAAATTTATTGTTTTCCTTTCAGACATTCGTGAATACACTTACACAATTTCATCATAAAAGTTGATAGATTTGGACATGTCATAGAAAATGGCTGAGCTAAGCTGTTTTATTCATGTATTCTGGGTGCAACCTTAAACTGGGGGAGGTGGTTGTAGAGTGGCACCCTACAGATAATTGATATTAATTGAAGCTTTGCAGGGGACACCACAGAATCAGGACTTCACCTCTAAGTTATAAGACCCAATCTTGACTTAACAAGTGGATTGCTGTACTGCACACCAAGTTACTTATAAATATAGCAAAAAAATTGTGTCTTTTTAATTTGTGCATGAATGTTTTGCCATTATTTTGGAAATTAGTCTTCTTTTTTTCCAAGAAGCAACCTAACTAAAAAAAAAAAAGAACATTAATTATAAACCTTTTTCATTCTCTGACTGAAAGAACTTCACCTGCCAAGTTGCATACCTGCATGGATATGCCTGTAGCATGATATTGCTTGTGAATCTCCTGCACAGAATGGTAATTATTCTTGTGCAGGATGACAAAAGAAAGGCAGGTATTGTGAGAACTGGCTGTTCAACCGGGAATGAATACAAGACAAGACTGTTTTATTTAGAGCAAGGGAAAAGACAGAATTACAATTATTAAAAATAAGAGGATTCAAAAGAATATGTATTTTTCATATGGTCTGAAACTTACTCTGCTTTCTGCCAGTCAAAATTTTCCTTAATCTTCTTATGATCCTCTTTTTAAAGTGAAGTTTCAGGAGGGCATTTCGCAGTCTCTGTCAATAGACCTGATTAACAGAGTTAACCTTATAGGACAATGAATTTCATCCCAAATGTTTCTTACTAGTATGTACCTTGGGTTCACTTCCCTTCCTTTTCAACATAAAGGGTGTAAGAAAAATTCTCTTGAACACTTCCTTTTATTTCTCATTTAACATTAGCAAAACTCTCAAAAATCTTTTTAGAACCATGTATTGATGGTGGCTATTAACAGGACAGAGTTTTGCCATGCAATATTTTTTTTAAATTAGGTTAATTCTTTTATTTACATTTACTAGTTAAAGCCAGTGAGTTAGAGGGGGCTGATCTCCAACTGTTTCCAAGCTTCCCTACTTCTCAGTTTGCAAACTGAATGTGTTTTTTTAACAAGTCGTGGCTCTCAAGTGAGTAATTCTGGCCATGTTTTAGCTGGGTGAATAGACAGAATACGTCTGGGAATTGAGTTTCACTTAAACTGAGTATGTCTAGGATTGATTGCCAGGTTAACTTTGGGCTAAAACACCCCCCTTCACCTCCTGCCATTGCATTTGGATCAGTAGGAGCAGGACTGGATCTCCCAGCGCTCTCCCACACCCAGGATGGTGAGGAAGTGTGTGAGGTGTGTTGTGCCTGTGTTTTGCCCCATAAACAGCCTTGGGGCAAAAGCCACTCCTTGCGTTTCTGGCCACAAGTCCAAACAATGTGTCAGCTAAAAGAAATATTTAAAAAATGGAGTGTAATGGCTGATTTTGACTACCACTAAGACAAAAAAATTAAAGATGCAAAAGAGGCTGCTTTGCTGTGTGTCTCCCACACCTTGCAGTGATCCCTGTTTTGGTGACTGCAAGATTTACTGGTGAGGTGCTAAAGCTGTTTATATGAACCTCATTCATGAATGGATACAGAGTCAGGGTAAGTTTTCAGAGGAATGCTATCCAGAAGATATAAAGGTATCCTCATCTTAACATGGTATGTAAAGTTTTTGATGTACAGCCAAATGGAAACCACAGGAAAGTGCTACAATGTCCTCAACCAAAGAAGTGAGGCAAGTCAGTAGTCTTGATATATTAACATATCAATATATCCCACATAACTTTTTTCATTTGGTAGCATAGTTTACCCAAAATTATTTTATGTTTTTTGGAAAGCACTGATAGAAGATAGTCATAAATTTAACACATTGTTTTACAAAATTCATGATGATGCTTATTATAGAAGAAAAAAATATTTTCCTGTAGAAATCAAAGGTATTCCATGAAGCGGAAATGTTTCGTTTCCAGGTTCCTGCCCCACATTTCAGACTAGCAGTAATAAATTTAGACAAGGAATTTGGATATGATATGGAACTGGTTCAAATAAATACAGTATGTGTAGATTTTGCATATGTTCAAGGGCAAAGTATTACAGGGGCAGTGAGTCCCTATCAAGAGGTCAGTTTTATTTATTCCTGAAGCAATGAGATCATAGCTGCTGGGAATTAATCTGTTCATTTTGTTATTGTCTGTGCAATTTCATTTGCTTTCTTTCTTCGGAATTCCCTTGAAATTTCTACATAATCTTAAATAGTCCTGCCAGCTCCCTTCCCCCTACGTATCTGCATGTACTTTTCTAGATTACATGTTTCATAATTCCAGGGAGATGAATGGAGTTGACTTTCTGCTGGGCACAAAGCTGCCTTTGTTTATTCTTGAATTGCTTGGGGATCAGAGCAGGAACTGAATTTACTGAGTCATTCTTTATTCTTGGCCCTGAAATGGAAGTTGTTGCCCTGTTGGTGCTGGTGATGCTCACCCCTCACTCATCAGAGGAGGATTCATTTGGCTTTCTGAAGATGCCTGAGCTGTGTAGAGTAGATCTAATCCAGCATCCCTTGGCCTCCATTGCTGATGGCCACAGCTGATGAACTTCAGACAAATCCAGAGATGTCACTCATTTGACATTTTAAAGACTGAGTTCAGGATGAAGTTGCTCACTTGAAGCATCTAATTTTTTTACAATAAAAGGACTTTAGATGACTAATCATGTTTTTAGTTTTTCAAGTGAATTCCATCTTTTGTCTCTGTACAGAAATTCTATAGTGACGATTCTATATTTTAAAGTATATTCCAATTAATATTTAATATTTAATAAATCACCCTTTTTTTCTTGTCATTTTCACTTGTAGATCCTTAAAATCTCTGTAATAGTTGAGCTTTTTAAGGTTTTAAGGTCTTAAACTCTGGTTATTGCAGAGAATGATGCTAATAATTCTGTGGAGAAAAAAGCAAAACTATTTTTACTGTGAAAATACATTAAAATTAAGATCAGCTAGGTCTACCAGAAAAAGACCTCATGTTTTCTTCTAATATTGGGAACATTGTTCAAAGCACGTGAGAACTCAAAGCCTTTATTAAATCAAAGGCCTTAAGTTTCCTATGCAGATTTGTTCAGCTTAATGACTCCTGCAGAATGTGTGGTATGTTCTGTAAGAGGTGGGTGAAAAAAAACCCTGGATGTGTGTATTTTATAGCCAAATCAAGTATTACATTACAAAACCTATTGATCTTTCCCCAAGTGACATTTTTATTTTCTGTATAAAACTCTGAGTAAGCTTAGACTTTGAAAATGCTTACTCTTAAGCCCCCCTTTTTTTTTTCTTCGCTTACCATTTCAAGGGATTCTCAGAACAGTAAATACTTTTTCCTCTATGTAACAGAAGTCTTCAGATAGTGATACTCCTCAGATCATGTCAAAATTCAGAAGACTGAAAATGTATTTTCAGCATATTTCGTAAATATTTCAATATTGAGCTACCTTGTGCTTGATTTCACAGGTTGTTTTTTTGGGGGGGAGGTGGGAGGTGAGGTTTTTTGTTGTTTGTGGTTTTTTGTTTTTGTTTTTTGGGGTTTTTTTGTTTTGTTTGGTTTTTTTGGTTTTTTTTAATCTAGGTATTTTTTTAACAGAATCACAGAATGGTTTGGGTTGGAAGAGGCCTTAAAATATCATCTCATTCCAAATTCCTGCCATGGGCAGAGACCTCTTCCAGTATCCCTGGTTCCTCAACCTGTCCTTGGACACTTCCAGGGACGAGACAGTCACAGCTTCTCTGGGCAGCCTGTGCCAGGGCCTCCCCACCCTCACAGGGAGTAATTCCTTCCCAGTATCCCATCTAACCCTTCCCTGTGTCAGTGTAAATCATTCCCCCTTGTCCTGTGACTCCATCCCTTGTCCCACATCCCTCTCCAGCTCTCTTGGAGCCCCTTTAGACACTGGAAGGGGCTCTGAGATGTCCCTGGATCCTTCTCTTCTCCAGCCTGAACACCTCCAGCTCTGCCAGCCTGGCTCCATAGGAAATGAGCTCCAGCCCTTGGAGCATCTCCATTGCCCTACAACCACCCTACAGTTTGGGCCTTGACCACCCTGCAGTTTTTGCCCTCCCACCCCAGAGCTGTCAGGCACAGCACACAGTGCCCTGTTATTCTCTAGTCCAAACAAAAAATAAATTATTTAGCATTCTGTTCTGGCAATATCAGCCCTTGCAGGGCAGCTTGGTTTTCCCTAGGGTAGCCACCTGGCCCCTTTGAAACCGTGATCAGCCCACAATGAGAATTCTTGAGCAGAGGGAATCAAGGAATCACGCCACAAGATGAATATGTGAAGGTTTGGGCAGCCAGCGCCTTCATCCCAACATTGTTGCCAAGCACAGGGGTGTCCAGCTGTGCCACATACGTTTTTCAAATGTTCCAGCTTAGCAGCTCCTCGGCACATTTCCTCCAAACACAGAGCAGTCGGTGAGCAAGTTAACGTTTGGCCTCCTGCCTTCTTCCCCCCACACAAAGAGCTTTGTATGTCAAGTGTGAAAGCTTCAAAACGGAATAAAAATAAGATTATTTTTCATCCTGGATGGTAGGTGACAACGTGCAACTCTTTACCTTTTTCTTTCCTTTCCCTTTTTAGTTCTTTATGCTGAAAGAAAGATATAATGCACCACATTTTTGGAAGACTAAGCAGACGTTTACTGTGCCAGGTCCTATCTACTGCATCCTTCAGCATGTTCCAAGGAAAGCATGCAAAGTATTTTAACTCTGCTGTACAGCACATAACTCAGCTTCTTAACTGCTTAGAGTGACTAGCACTACTAGGGAGGGAGTAAAAACTATCTATTTTTAATTCTTTTGATAAACCAGTTGAGCAGTGTCGTTGCTGCCTTTTGTTGTGTCTGTTTTCAAGCTGAGGTTGCGTCAAGGTGGAGTTTCATTGGAGGTTTCACTATTTCTTCATGTCAGAAAGATTCCCAGCAAACTGGCATTTATTCTGATGACAGAGGACTTCAATCCTGTTGGAGTGACTTGCTTCTCCTTCCAACAGCAAAATTTGGAAAATTTCACTTGTATAAATTTGAAGTTGTTTCTTAGTTTAAACATCCTGCATAATTTCTTGTTTTCAAAAAGAAATAGTTGAGAGAAAAGAAAAAAAACCAAAACAACAAAAAACTGTGGAAAAGGATAAGTAGGTATACAGATAAAATTATTTTAACAAACTTTCTGTGACATCCTCGACACTGGATCCCATTTTCTTTTGACTCTTGGCCTGGAGTCATGCTATATTCACAGTAATGTCCTCACTCTTTCTTCTGTCTTTTTACCCTATGTCACTGATTCGTTTTGAGTTTATAAAATATACCTTAGGAATGCAAAAGCAAGGGAATATTGCATTTTTTCAAAGCAGGGATGATATAGGAGAAAAAATACTGCATATGATCTTGAGAAATGAAGAGGAAAGAGAGGTTGTCTTTGGGTTAATGTTTCCTTAAGGGTGACTCAGCTGTGCAACTCATCTGTTAATTTCTGCTGCATTTGATGGTTATTTATGGACTATTCTAAAACTGGGAGGACTGAAGGAATGTCTGTCTTTATCCTTCACACTGTGAGGTTCCATGCCATCATGTGAGGGTTCTTCTGTTAAAGTGAATTAGGTAAAAAGGTAAAGTCCAGTTATTTATGACAAATACTGTTTGTGGCAATTTAAAGTATCACGCTGGAATCCACCTTTAAGAAAGAATTACTTTAAAGAGAGAATTGGAGGAAGAAAACAATTCTATTTCACATATATATAAGTAATTTTGCTAAATAAAAATATTTGTACAGAGAGAAAGCATTTAAAAGTACTTATTTAGTATATAAGAACAACATTAAATCCAGTTTTTAGACTATTACTGTAGACAATTCATAGAGAGAAATTAAGTCCTTATTGGAAAAATCCCTCAGCAGCAGCTTTCTTTTAATAAACCTTTGAGATTTTTCACTTATAAAGAAACTTGTAATACTTTTAATGAAACCTGTAGCCTTTGACTTTCTGCATTTTCAGAGCTTTGTGGTCTATTTGCCGAGAGTAGCCATTGCTAAATTATTTAATTTAACATAACTGCTTTTGGGATTAATCTGGTTTTGCAGTTTCCATATTACACTATGGGATGCCTGTGAAAGTTAAAGTTTGTATCCTTGTAAAATTTCTACATGTTTCTACATGGTTTTTTTATTATCTCAGGTAGGACTTTGAAGAATAATTTCTCACATTACCATGTCATATGATTTTGTTTTTCCATACTTTCCCTGTTGTTTCAGGGGTTTTAAAGCCCTGGGAGGGCTGGATGTGAAGGGTAATGGCCAATGGCTTAACATATAGGTGGCAAAAGAAAGGATTACAGAATAGAAACCACATTGCAAAAAACCCCAGCTTTTAAAATTATTTGAAGAAGATATCTCTTAAATATGTGAAAAATTAAACCCCAAATTAGAGGCTTTTATAAAACCTAAAGTAAAATTACACAAAGAATTCTAGGACTGCTGTTTCTAGGATGTATTCTGTGAGAAGTGTCCTGTGCTATGCAGAAGTTCAGATTAGATTATCTCTGTGATGCCTTCTGTTTTCAAATGTATAGCTGAATTAATTCAGGGGCAAAGTTGAGTTCTATAATGGGTTGAAGTTACAGCATGGATTGTGAAAATTATTTTTTACAAACTCAATCTAGACTTAACATCTTGTTGGAATGGAATAACTGAAAATTTTAACCAATATGAAATGGTAGGTCCTCAAAATATAGTCAGGTTGCCAGAGCCATTCATAGAAGAACTGGAAAATGCCTGAGCCACCGTGATGACTAAAGGTCCAAATACAGTCAAAATGATTGACTTGGTGGAGAAGAAAAGAAAGAACTATCCAGGTGTATTCCTGGTCAGCTTGTGGTTTAGTTTACGGCTAAACTGGACATGTCGACTGTGAAACAGATCTCGTAAGTGAAGGGCTGGATGGTTGTAGGAGAATGACCTAAAAGTGAGAATAGAGGAAGAAACTGTGAATTTGAAGTGCTAATTTTATTTAATTGCTTTCCCCCTGATTTGAGAGCTGATAAAGCCAGATGCAGGTTGTATAGCATGGAGACATATATATATACACTTACCAATAGCCCTATTGTCTTCTATTAAATCAGATTGAAGAGCTCTGCGATTTTGATGCCATCAGATGTAAAATTGTCCAGGGCAGCAAAGCAAAACTCATGTCTATGTGTGTGGTTTTTCTCTTGTTTTGTCCTTGATGTGAGCACACCTGTACTTTTCATTCTTTGTGGATGGTTTCTTGAGCTTCATGGGCTCACTGCACAAGCACAGTGCCAGTGCCATCAGCCCCTCCTGACACCACTTTGTGTCCATAGTGATAGTTAAGTATGATGATTTATCCATTGCATTAGTTTGGAAGGCACTTATATTCCTTCCCTTGTTGTTTAAAACAATCTGCTGGATTGAGAGATTGGACTAAGCTTCTGCTTCTGACAAGGACAATCCTTTTTAATCTAACTACTGCTTCCTGCCTCTGATACATTAAGGGTTTAATCTCTTGTGGAGACCAGATCTTTACCTTGTGAAAATCACCCCTGCTCTGTTGAAGTAAACAGAACTCAAGCACCTGCTCAGACCTAGCCACGGACTTCAGTGCTGCTTCAACCATGGTTCAATTACAGCATCCTATATATGTGGAGGAGAGGGTGTGCATAGAATTCATGGTTTCGTAATTTGACTCTTTTGAGATTCATTCTTTCGGTTGGCACTGGACTCCATGTGAAATACATTCTTTAATGCAGTAGTGAACATATTCTTTCTCCCACAACTTCTAATGCAATCTAATTTCCTTTCTTTTCCTGAAATGCTCAGAAGTGTAAAAATTCAAGCATAAATTAAGAGGGAAAAAAAAAGGAAACAGACACGTGTACCATTTATTTATTGCTGTGTATTGAGTGTGGTAAGAGACGCTTCAGTGCCCCTCTCTGTCGGGCACATCAGTGTGATGGAATTTATTAATTTCACAATTTAGAAGCACGCAGGTTCAGTTCTGCTTGGTGCAGAATGTGTTTGCCTCAGTCCAGAGGAACATTTTACTTTTCTGGTCATCTGTAAACACACAGGCAGAATACTCATGTGCTTCAGTTTAAATGTGCACCTGGGTCAGGGCAGTACTGTTCAGCCCCTCTCTCCTCTCAGCCCTCACCAGTGGTCTGGGTGAGCAGTGTGCAGGCAAGTTTTGAAAATAGGAATTGACACTCTCCTCTGGGAAATTTAATGCACAAGACTAATAACCCATCTGTGGTTTATATTTCTGCATCTTGACTTGTTCAATGCACATTTAATTTGGGAGGGTTGCGTCAAGGTTGTGGCAAGGGCGCTTTGGTGCTATAATTTCTGTTGTGGAATGCAGTCTTGTTGGAATAAGGTACATCATGTACTTTTGTACTTTTACTCTTTTGTCAGAGAGCAGAAAGACAAACACGAACCATGGACTCGGTCCAGTATGCAGAATTCTGTGAAAGTCGGCAATTGAGTTTTTGTAAGTATTATAATGGCTGCACTATATTAAGATGTTTGATTATTATTTCATTTAATAGAGAGCACACCAGAACCTCATGCTTTTAAAAAGCGCTTTTGTTTCATCCGCAATAATAAAACTTTAAATTCTTTGTCTGTGTAACTCCTGGGAACGGTTAATTTAGCACAGTTTCAGGCTGTCGGGCAGAGTATTTTATTTGAATATCCCAAGCTTTGTGTGTGCCTAAATACTGAGCTGGTGAAAATGACTGCAAAGGTAAAACTGGTGAGGAGTTAATGGATTAAAATCACACTTGCCCAAAGTCTGTCGTGGTGGTGCTAAAGTCGGCACCTTGGCCAAGTTTCATGGCTGCAGGTTTTTCAGAATGTAAAATTAGAGAAGAGCACAAAGTTTTGCTTTTATTTCCCGATCTACAGAGACACAAAGAACTCACTAAAGAGTCTTTTCTATTTTAAGCTGTAAGCTCCTGCTGTGGAATTTATTCACCATTAGCCAAGTTCATCAGTATACACCATTCCAACACTAATAACATGATGACAGAATTAGGGCTTTACTAGCACTGAAAACCAACTTACTAGAAGTACTTGTGGGCCATGACTATAATGAGCTGTAAATTAATGGGCTTGATCATGTAGCAAAACATCATTACAGAAGCAGTTAAG
>VZDJ01006028.1:18267807-18380442 GCA_008694505.1 Cyanoderma ruficeps
TTTCTTTCTTTCTTTCTTTCTTTCTTTCTTTCTTTCTTTCTTTCTTTCTTTCTTTCTTTCATTCTCCTTTTTTTGGTGATGCAATGTAGCCTTCCATTACCACCTGAATAAAAATAACCATTATTTTGCCCTTTTTTCTTTTTAATACCTGACTTGTCTGTAGCTTTTTAGTCCTGATTGAAACCTCATTTTAAAGAGTTGTTTCTACTTCCTTCAGGTGATTTTTCCACCTTGTATTTACTTTATTTTGGTTGTCCTGTTTCACAAACAGCTCTCATCAGATCTCTGTCTCAATAGCTCCTTTCTGTCTGCAGATTTCTATGATCATTTTGTCCACCACTGACCTAAATAAGATCATTCTCTTTTTTCCTCCTTTTACTCTCATTGTCCCATATTTTTCTCTCCCTTTTCTGAATCCATCTCACCCATTACCACTGTGAAGTTCTCATATAATGTTGATTATACACCTATCCTTATTTCTTTATATCCATAGGACACTTAAAAACACTCTTGTACAAATAATTTTGGCTCACTTCTCAGGACCTCAGCCCTGTAAAGTTAACACTAGGACTTCCAAGTTGTTCTGTCCATCATTTGTCTTTGCTATTGTTAATACAATTATATTAATTTTATCTGGACTCATATTTGTATTGATTTTTTTAGTGTTTTTTTTAATTCATCAAAGATGTGATGCAATAATTTTATTTATTTTACACTCATATGTTCTAAAACAAGTTTGTCTGGTCCACACTCCTCTGAGGCTGACGCTTCCTTGTTCTGAAATCTTCTGTATGATCAATTATCTTCTCTTTATTCCATGTGCTTATGGGTCTCCAAAATGTATGAAATAAGAGTCTTTCCCCACTGGTCCCATTTTGATGATTCCTTCTTTGGCCAATTAAGTCACATTCACACTAATTGCTTCAGTTTTGCAGTATTTCTGTGACCCAAACAAATCGATTATTTTGGCCTATCTGTCATTAACTTTTCTTTTTCCCCTTATGGTTTGAACTGACAGCAAAGAAAGCATCCAAGTTCCGTGACTGGCTGGACTGTAGCAGTATGGAAATAAAGCCAAATGCAGTTGCAATGGAGATTTTGGCATATTTAGCATATGAGACTGTGGCCCAGGTAAGGGACTGCTTGAACTCTATTGAAAATGAATTAATTACTCTTGGAGGTACTTCAGCTTCAGGGTCTGGGTCGTAATCCCCTTTAGAAATGCTGTCGCTACTTCAGCTCTCCAAGCTAACTGGATTCCTGGAGTCATGGGATGGTTTGGGTTGGAAAGAACCTTAAGACTCATCCAATTCCAACCCCCAGCCGTGGGCAGGGACACCTTCCACTAAACCAGCTCAAAAATCCGAGCTGTCTTTGAATCTGCTGTGTGACAGATGCATGCTATGCTGTGTTCATCCATCTCATACACAACAGAAATGCTTTTTAATGGCTGTAGAAGGGAGGGGAGTCCAGCACGAACCTTTCTAAGTCCAAACTGAAACCACACACTTTGCTATGTGACCTTTGGCAGTGTGTTGAGGCTCATTCAATCCCATTGCACAACTGGATTAGAAAGAAAGATTTCCTGGAAAACAAAATGTTACCTTAGTGCCAAGCCGAGCCCTCTTGGGTAGATAGATTGCTCCATATATTTACAGAAGTGGAAAAGAAAGGCTCTTTAGGCTGAAAGATCTGAATAACTTTATTTTCCTCTAAGAAACACTGAGAATATTCTGCTTCAACCCACAACCCTCACTCTCCCATTGTTACAATGGCAATTTTAGTACCATGTCTGTAACCCTACCTGTTTTGCTCCTCCAGCTGGTGGACTTGGCCCTTTTGGTTAAACAGGACATGACTCCCAAAGCTGGTGACCCATTCAGTCATGCCATATCTGCCACCTTCATACAGTACCACAACTCTACTGAGGTAAAACTTGGTTTTTCACATATTAATGCATTTTATGTTTTGCTTTTACATGCATTTTCTTCCAAAGTTATCACTATTGAATGTGGTTTTGATATAGAGTTCCTTTATGGACTTTATGAACTTTAAAGTTATGGATTTAGATGGAAAGACATCAAATTATAATTCTGAATGTTAAATTCTTAGCAGCATCTTTATAATTAAATAAAAATCCCCTTGGGTGAAAATTCCTCCTCTCTGTGTTCAAAGCTCTACTGCAGATTTGGAGATTAAAATTTTCAAAATTGGCAAGTGCACTAAGTGCTGTGTTGCATGCATTGGTATTATACAGGTATTATAGTCAAATTCTGTATTGCATCTCTTCCAACAGGGAATCTGAGAAGGAAATAATTGGGTGGGGTTTATTTGTGATTTGATTGTATTGTGGCTGCTTGACATCTTGCTTTTACAGCCCCATCCCTTAGGGCAGTCTACGAGTGTGAAGACCAGTCTTGACTCCCCTGAGAACACACCACCCGCTACACCCACCCCGCCAGCATCAGCAGGGCAGCAACACCTTGGGAAAACCCCCTCAGGAGCCTTGGGGAACGGTGGGATTGGACAGGACTCCACCAAATCCAAACAAAGGAAAAGAAAAAAGGTATTTGGTGCACAATCCTGGAGGAAAAAAAAAAAAGAAACCAAAACGTCCTCAGGAAATCATCACAGAATCAGCGAATGGTTTGGGTTGGAAGGAACCTTAGAGATCATCCAGTTCCCACCATCTGCCATGGGCAGGGACACCTTCCACTATCCCAAGTTGCTCCAAGCCCCATCTAACCTGGCCTTGGACACTTCCATGGGTGGATATCCACAGCTTCTCTGGGCACCCTGTGCCAGGGCCTCACCTCTCTCACAGTAAATAATGTGTCTCATCTTAAATGTTAATATATATATTAATGACCATTGTTACTGTAGGCCCAAATGTGTGGTTTGGTGTTTTTTTTCTATCAGAATTACCGTAAATTTTCCTAATAATGTCTGCAAACTGAATTTTGTTAAGGTGACAACTGCTGCTGCTAAGACAACCTGCTCCTCTACAGGCATAGCAATTGTCACCACCCCGAAGTATCATACCCTTCTGTGACAGGAGCAGCAAGACCAGGTTTTAAGGGTCAAAATACAAGCAAAATAGGCAGAGAGATGCTTGTGATTTTCCTGATCCCTGCAGCCTGATTTGACTGCTGCCCTTGCCTTTAATGACTTTGCCTGACTTGCTTTATTTTTATACCAATTGTTTGCGGTCAAGCTAAATATTTATTAAACTTGCATAAAACAAGGATGTCTCATATTCAGAGTATGAAATAAAAGTGTTACAATTCTTGTCTGCTGTTGCAGAGTCTTGGTGTTCTGAGAAGGATATATGTACCTAAAACCCACAAGAGAAGTCAATGTGATTAAATAAACTGGATAGGAAAAGCTGTGCTGGTCACTTGGGGCCATTTTGAAGAAATGTGATGGCAGTGCTCATTTTGCTGGAAAGCAATGGAATGACTTGGGATTTTATCAAGTGTTTTGTTATTAAAAAATACTCATTTTTCAGGGTAAAACTAGTGATTTCTGCAGTGATAAGGTAGAAGAAAATGTATTTTCTCCTTCTGGTGTCATCGATGCTATGGATAGTCCTGAAGAGTTTAACTTCCTCCTGTCCTTATTATACATGGTTTAGAAAGCTTTTAGTGAATCCTGGAAAGACTTCTGCTTTTTTCTCTTCCTTTTTTATGTTAAAATTGATTATGCTTTGTTCCTGTGACTGATATTCATTTTAATTCCTAGGAACAGAAATTTAGTTGGAGGCGTAGTTTTTGGTACATTATATTTTAACCGATGCTGAGAGTTTATTTTAAGTTCTTAGTGTTTGACTAAATGCTTTTGAAAATAATTATATTCAAAAAAGTGCGCATCTTTAATTAAATGTTCTCATGACTTATTCGATTTGCTTAGGTATCTACTGATATAAATGAGGCCAACAAGTTAACTTGGTGAAAAATACTATTTTTAGGCCATGAAAGTCCAGTCCAGCAGAAAATATTTGAGTTTCATATTCCCTTTATGGATGTCAATCAGCAGGAGAAGAATCTGCCATCATATTATGAATGATTCTGTGTGTATTCACAGGCTCCAGTGGACTCAGCACTCTTGAAAATAAAATATTTTGTAAAAAATGTCCCAAGTTTGAGAGCATTAGGATATGATGTGAATGTATGAGGGGGCTGTGGATGTGTGGACATTAAACTTTAGTGTATAATTAAAGTTTTTGTCATTCTCAGTGCACTCACTAATACAATTTTCATGAATTTATTGCCAAGCAGCCATCATTAGATAAGTCATCTGAATTCTGGCAAGCAGCTGTGTCTAGGTCAAGCCTAAACCAACATTTCAGGTTGGCTAACAAGGAGAACAGAGCAACTTTTATTTTAAAATCCCAGGAAAATTATTGTACAATCAGTGTGCCAGTAGCAGTGAATTTTTATTTTTACCTCTTTAGGGTCCATAATCAAAATTAATTAGAAATTTTAAAACTTTCCAGTTTGAGGTAATTTTTTTTTTTTTTGCGTCCTTCTAACACCATTATGTCACATGTTTCAGCTACAGATTTTAAGCTGATACTGCTCTACACTACTAATGGTGATTTTGGTGTCAAATTGCTTTCCACTTCAGGTGCTTGTTCAATATTTTCCCCACCCCTTCACATCATAATAAGAGCCTGAAATGTTTTAAAAATAGTTTTCTGTGGTTATTGCAGTATGACTTATATGACCCTTTCATTTCAGATTGAACGTTTTCTGCTCTTTTCAACTGCAATTCAATTCAATTGCTGCAATAGAGCAGCACTAGGTGAAAGATTTAAAAGGACTAACAGGGTGTTCTTTGGGTCTCTTAAGCAAAGTTCATGTAGAAGTCCTCTTTAATTTGTTAATAGCTTTTTTTCTCTGATGTAGTGTGTGGCACCAATGATGTGTATCCTCAGGAAAAAAAAAATCAGTCCATTTTATAAAGGTTTATTTTCATACTTGATGCACTGTAGGTCTGTTGTGTGTTTTTGATTTAGTAACAATTTATGTGTTTTTCTGTTGTAGAGCACTGCAGCCTGTGGGATGGAGGCTCAAAGTGATGCCATCCAGCCCAGCCACATCAGAGAGGCCATTCGACGCTACGGCCACAAGATTGGCCCCCTTTCCCCATTCACAGTACGTAATAACAGAGTTATAAAAAGTTATATTTATAATCTTAAAGAACTCTGATTTTCAAGTGGTCAAATGAAGAAGCTTTGGAATTGTAGAGAGCAATTTGTGGTGACTGTAATTTTCTTTATAAAAGTGGCATAATTCTCTTGGGAAATAAAACTTAGTAATTTCTGTCTCTTTTTGGAAAGACAAAAAAACAAGGGTTTTTTTTCCTTTCAAATATTATTTTCTTTCAATTACAAATTATGCTTTTTTGTTAGTGCTTGAATTTTCTGTTTTTCCAAAGTTTAGATTTACAGTTATTTTAAATTATATGTATTCCAATATGGAGAAGAGCACTTTATATTCTAAAATTAGTTTTGTGTCAGATACTGCTCCTATTGGATGTTGAACTCTCAAGTGACACATTTATGGTTGGGGAAAGAAGAGAATGGTTTCTTTAGACAACTTTGAACCTCCAGTGAAATGTAATAGAACTGAGCTTGTGGTAAAACACTGATGGGTTCTGAGGTTTTGCCATCATTTTTTCTATGCAAATTGCAAACCCATTGTTCAGAGCAGCCAAACGAATTCTTTACTTAATTTTCTCAGCTGATGAAAATGCAAAAGCAGTCCATATTCAATGTCATAAATTTGGGGCATTTTCTTCTCATCTACTGTTCTGTGTTGCATTTATCCTGCTTACCTTGGAATATCTGCATTTAGAAAAAAATAAATTTCAAAGAAATCATTATAGGAGAAAACAAAATCCACCAAACAGAATCTCATCTCCTAAAAATCAGGAAGAAATTTTCCAATTTCTGAGAGATTTAGGGAGAGGAAATTTATTCTGAATTTAGATGAATTCATTTATGTAAAAGTGATACAGAATATATGAAGGCCATAAATAGAAAGGAAATAGTGGCACTTCAGAAGCAAGGAAAAAGAGAAAATAAGAGAAAATGAGTAGGCGAAGTTACAATTTTCCTAGTACCAAAACTAATCAGTGCTTTTAGAGATGACAGTAAAACTTTGATTTATTAATGATAGTCAATAAAAAATTGCAATGAATTGTTTTGATGTAACTTCCCCATTCTCTTTTGCCACTCAAGAATGCTAGATTCATATCATGTAAAATGTTGGATAGAATTTCCAGTCCAAAACAGAAAAATGTCTTTAGCAGAAGTTCGCTAAGAGATGTAGCTAAGAATATGGCAAGAGCTTCTGAAAGCAGAGAATGTATTTCACTTTGTTTTAAAAAAGTAAAGAGCTCACAAAAACAGCTGCAGAAAGGTGGATCTTCCCTCCCTGACCCTCTCTAAAAGTGGTTTGGTCAATTATTAACCCAAGTTCAAATGTTTTGTTCAACCACAAGGTAAAATAAAATAACCCTGGTTTGGATTGAGGGTTTTTTATGTCCTTCACTCTTGTGAGCTTCCCAAACAGTGCAACTGAACAATTTAATTTGTTAGCATTACCTACAGTCAACGTGGTTGATGAGAGGAGCAGATCTTGTTCCCTCTGAACAAGCCAAGAATAAGAGGGAATCTTGGGTCAGCTTCTGCATGCCTACAGATGCTGTAGAGCTGTAACATGATTCTGCTTTTAATGAGAAGGCTCAGGAAAAGTATTTTGAGAGGTATTGCAGAGTCTGCATTTAGGTCCTTTCCCCTGTGAGTGCCCTCATTGGAGTTTTGGGGAGGGACCTGGCAATGACAATTGTCCATGTGGCCACCAGGAACTCTGGGTCTTAATTTGGCACAAATGTGGATGGAGCACTGAGTACCCTCTGCAATCTACATTAATGCAGATTTCCACAAAAAATACAATTTAATGATGGCCAGATCTGGTGGTGTGTGTGTAACCAAACCCGAGGAAATGAATTAAGAGAACTGATGCAGATTTTTATGTAATCAGGCATGACCATTTCCTCAGATCTCAGCAGCAGGACCCGTGTGACAGAGCCCATGTAGCCAGTGCAAAACCTTGGTAAAATATTAGAAGTCTGAGCTGCTTTCTGCAGTGTCTGTGGGGAAAATTGTATCAGAAGGATCTAAACCTTGTCCTGAACTCTTAGAAGCAACTAGAAGGGATATTTTTATGGATCAGTGTAATGACCAACAGACTGGCAGTTGTCAAGGGGCTGCTGCATAAATTTCATATCTGAACCCAAACCACCAGGCGATGTGTTTTCTAACAGGGAAAATGAAATTTAACAGTTGTGTTGTCCTTCACAAGGATGGATGATGTGGAAAGGGAGCTGCCTATTGCATCCCAGCAGTTCTTATGGAAAGCCATCTTTTAAAAAAGGCAGATTTGAGGAGTAAAAAAGCTTCGTGCTTTTTCAAGCTACTGAATAGCTCAGTCGCATACATAGAATTTAGGTTTAATATCTGTAAAAAGAAAATACAGGAGAATATTTTATTTTTTAAAAAGTGCAGAAACTTTTGTTGTCTTAGGATAATAAATATGTATTTGTAAAGTACAAACTGATATTTTTTCACATCTTTCCCTTTTTTTGTTCTTTCATCATGATTGTCACTCTCTTCCATCTGATTTGGTGATAAGTGTTCCTAAGGAGTTGGTTTTGAAAGAAGAGTTAAGCTGTACAATTTATTCTTTAGTAGTATTTGATGGATTTTGGTTTGGATGGAAACAACACTTTGAAAGTTTTGTAATCATATGGTAAATGAGAACTAACATTAAACCAGTGAAAATGATCCTTTTGCATTTACTTTGACCTTAATAGCTATGTCAGAATGACAAACATAATTAGAGCACTTAGGTTTTGTCTCCAAGGGCAAGCCACAATGGAAAGCAGCAAGTGTACTCTGGATTCTTCTGCATTGTTGTGTCATGTCTAAGGTAGTTTAGACATATGTTTTATCTAAATATTTTCTATTAACAGTATTGGGTGGTGCTCAGTGTTTCATACTTTAAAGCATGGTCTAGATTTTCAAAAATCGGAGAAATATTAAGCAATAACACCATGCAATTTTGCAAGACGGGAATGGGAAGTATGGAACTCTACATCATACGGGATAATGCAATTCCATGTATTGTACCTGTGTCTATTTCTACGTGCATTTAAGTTAAGGAAGTGCATAGTGAAATCATGTCCAGTCTTGATTGGGCCTCTAGAATAATCCTAATACTCTTCCAAATAATATTCCAAGTAATAGTATTTATTATGCCAAGGTGTTCACAAAAATATTAAATGGATATGTCTTACCATGAACACAAACATAATGGCTCTAGAGAAATTATTTTAAATTATTTGAATTGGTTGTATTTCAGATAGTTGGGGTATCAAAAAAACAATTCTTTAAAGAGTATTTATTCTGTGAACAATACACAGTGCTTACCTGAAATCTTGATAGGAGCAGCTGTAAGTGCTGCATGAACAGTCTGTAAATAGTACTTGTGACCATGAGAACAGCCCTAGCAAAGAGAACAGCTCTAGCAAAAAAGACAACTGAAATCCTTTGCTCTGAAATGAAAAGCTAAGTGGTCAGCTACAATAGTGGAAGAACACAGGCAAAAAGAACAAGAAAATGTTTCCAAAGCAGATTCTTTGTCTTTAGTTTATGCCAGCTCTGAAATGAACTGCTTCAGATGTTTAGCTAAGAAAAACTGAGTTCACAAATGTAAATTGTAATCCTGCACAGGCTCGTAGCAGACAGTGGCCATTATTCAGCAGCTTAAATGGGGTGTATTGAATGAACAGGGATATAACCAACATTTCCTTGGGTATTTATGTTTTGGGGAGAATGTTCCTTCAGCCTTCCAGCCATTTCAGTATGAAAAGGCTTGCTAGTCTAAACCTTCTCTTGTTAAATATTTCAGTCTCATAAAATTGCCTATGCACCATAAAACAATGAATATTTACAAACCTGTGTTTATAAAATTGCTTGTGACATTCCCTGCCCGAAGAACATATAACACCAGAGAATGTGATTTGGCAGAGACTTGGATTATTTGGGCCTTACAGAGCCCTGCCTATACTCTTAGATATTCTTAAATAATAAATGCAAGCATCCCATGTGGACATCAGTAGGTTACATATACATGGTAATCATAGTTTCACAATCAAATTGTGTATTTAGTCAAGGTCTTCTACTTTTGATGTTTTTAAGGTGCTTTTTATTTATCCTGATTGAGCTCAGCTTTTATGCAAATGCTTAAATCAATTTCTGTGGTGAAAAACACTGAGGTTCATCATGGATCTTTAATAATTTTAATATAATAAAGATGATTTTGATTCTATTAATTTCCCCTAAAAAACAGAATCTGTGGAATAATACCTGATGACCTGGCAAAGCTGAGCTTATGAGAGACTAAACCTCTAAGCAGATTCTGGGGGTAGAAAGAAGAGAAGAAAACTTCTAAAATACAAATGGTAATGTGGCAGTGTGATAATTGTGGAAGAGGACATTTTGGATACCAAGTTCGGTTTATGTGCCTTAAACTTCAAGAAAAATTCTGCTTCCCATTCCCAGAGTCACAGAATGGGTCAGTTGGAAGGGATCACTGGAGGTTTTCTGATCCAAGCTCCCTGCTCAAGCAGGGTCCCCCAGAGCACAAGGAACAGGGTCGTGTCCACAAGGCTTTTGAATTTCTCCAGAGAAGGAGGCTCCACAACTAGGAATTGTCATCCAGAAGATTTGGTCTGCAGCTTAGTCCTCTTAACTGAAAGAAATTTATTTTTGCATGTTTCAGATCAATGTAGTAGTGAGATGTTCTGAAATATAATCTTCAATAATTGCTTCAATAGACACAATATGGATACAGTGCAGCTAAATTTTTCTAAAGCACTTGAATGATAAAAAGTTTTGAATGCTGTTTCCGAAAAAAATTAGTTACATGGAAATCAAATAAAAAATCTCTGATACTTAGGGTCCTGTAAAATATAGACTGCCCATACTGATACTCAGAATCAATTGATACTGATTTTGAAGAAGTCAGGATTTCATTCTTAATTACTTCACAAAAATGAAATGTATGTATTTATGTCAAAAGGCATTTGAAAACTTTCCCTTCTGTTACACATTCAGTTTCTGATATAGAAAAAGTCAAATTGACATTTTCATGCTTTCTTCTCATTTTGAAAGCAGAAAAAAAGGTGTTTTATTTCATTAAACAGTTACATATTTCTCATGTCTTTGTCTATACTTCAAGCTGTTGTCTGCAGTTATTTGTAATTCTACAGTGTTAACACTTTGTCTTTGAAAAAGATGAGTTATTATTCTATAAAACCAGTAGGAAGTCAAATCTCAGCTTGGAAATCTTGTTCCCTTCTCTCCCAACCCCCATCCCAAGGTTCCTCCTTTCAGATTTATGAAAGAAAACATTTCTTTCTGTAAAAGGTTTTTGTATGCCAGCATCTGGAAGTGTTTATTTCAGTGGCGTGTAATCTATCTGTGGATTTAGTTAGCACCAGACCCCCTTTTGTGTACTCCTGACTTAAAATTTTTATAAATGATCTTGTTGAATTTGTGCCAGTGTGCACATGGTTTGGCTGATTGCTGCATATATCCTTTACCTGCCAGTCACCTTTGATTTATATTCCTTCCCTTCTGCTTTTGCCTCCAAAAATGGTGCCACTGAACTGTCCTCTAAATCATCTTATTGGATAAATTGCTCCAAGATGAGATGGCACAGTTTTGGCCGACTCCTCAACAGAAGGCATTCCTATAATCCATCCTCGCCTGCTCTCTGTAGGGCCATTCAAAAAAAGAGAAGGAACAGGGGAAATGGGGCTCCCTCTTCGGTCCCAGCACTTTTTCTTCCAGTGCTCTTCAGAAATGTAAAATGGGACATTTGATTTATATGGCTCCTAATACCATCTGAAGACCCATAAACTGATTGAGAATCTTTCACGTCCCCTCTCCTGAGCTGACTTTCTTCATTAGATAAATTTAGTCCTGATAATGTGGTTAATAGGGTTTTCTCCCAGAAAGATTAAAATGTTAAAGAATAGCATATTCAAGAATATATTAAAGTGTTTCATTTGGAATAGATTATATATGTGACAGTTCTTTCCGTTATAAAAAATCCCTGTTGGTTTCCTTAAGCTAAACAGCTGATACTCCTTCAGAATAACAACAGTTCTGTAAGCTTTACCTAATGGCATTACTAATTTGGAGAGTTTTATGAAGTTTCTTGGAGAAAAGCAGGTGGCTTGGCAATAATTTAAAAGGTTCCCAATTTGTGGTAGCAGTTTCAGGGGGTTTCATGTTTCTAAAGAGGGAGACCAAGCTGCATAATGCTTAAGAGTGTCTGACACAATGATGTATCATTTTGGAGTAAGTTTCCAGAAGTTCATTGGTCATTAAATGTGCTGCTTGAGTTTATATTGGAGTTTCCCAGCTGTCCCTACTGGGGTTAGTCTTAACGCTCCAATAGAATTTATTAATGAGAGCACAAGCTCACACTACTGATGAAGCAGTAAGTTGCCCAGATGATTTTATTGAGCAGGAACATAGATTTTAGATAAGACAAAAATGTCATTGAAGTAGATGTGAAAAGAACTGGCTCCCTTTCTGCAGAGCGCTAGGAAAGTATTTACAAACAGTCTGGATAGTATTTGATATCCTGTGGGGATATTTAAAATTCTTGGATTGCACATACATCAGTGTCCTACTGCACAACACAGTACAGGAATTGTTGCAAGCAGCACGTGAGGCTTTCAGGCAGCATAGATGTGGTTCTGTTGAGGCAGGGGACACTGGCATGGAGTGACTCTGCTGATGCAGTTTGTACAACCACACAGGGGGTTGTGCTCCATTGTGTCACTGCCTGCTCAAACCTGTTATGCTGGAAGTGCTGAACAAAACCTGCGTCTTTTTCAACACAGGAGCTCACACTGCAAAGTTTTATCATTTTTTGTGCCTAATGGTTAAAAAAAGTATGATTCGTCAGCTGAATTTTCTAACTCTGTTAGTGAGAAGACAAGTGAATGATTTGCAATCAGCTGAATTTCTCATACGAACAAAAGCAACTGCTAGTCTCATAAACCTTGTATAATTAATTTTTCTAACTGTATGGGAAAATTCAAATACATATTGGAGGCATTTCAAGCAGAGTTGTACTGATGTAAAAGGGTCTGAGGGTAAGAATATGTTCCTTTCTAGAAGTGTGTGGTTTTAAGTGCCTTCTGAGAGGCTTAAAAACTTTATTATGGATGAAAATCTGACTTCTGGTACTTTGCTCAAGGCAATCTAACCTGTAATACATAAATATGTATTTCAAGGGGAAGATGAGAACTATAATTCTAGAGCAGATACTGGGACAAAAAGGTAACTTAATTAAGTGTTCCAGAATATTTCACCAAAAAAATATACGTCCTTCTTCCCTAATTTGCATTAATTTTTTTAAAGACATTGGCATTGCTTCCATGCAGCAGGTACATTCTGGTACACAAGTTAATAAATAGCAACTTGGTTGTTGAAGGATGCTAAGAATAAAATGGAAGAATCTTAAATGGAAAGTTTTTGTGTTTTTTTTTTTTTACTTGTCTTTGCACAGAATTAGAGTGCAGCTCCCTGCAGGATTCATATTTTGTGATTTTTTTAGATCATGGACAATACCATACACTTACACCATTATATAACATAAGATCAGTTGTAGTTGTATTTTATACCATACTTTCACATTTCCCTTGAACATGAGCATTCATTCATATTTTTCTCCTTGAAAGATTTAAAAGTGCTTTAGGAACTGGAGCAGCTCATAGTTGTCAGTTCACTCTCAGTGCTGCTGCTGTGAGCCAGCTCAGAGTGAGACGCAGCAGCTGTGAGTCGGCAGCAGAGCTGCCCAGCTCTGTAGCACAGGATGTGAGCTGTCTGGATGAAACATTGTGAGAACTTCAGGATCATCTAATAAGGCTGTTTGACTTGGAATTGCAGTTGAAGAAAAATTGCACAAAACTTTATTTCTCGTGAGCAGCCTCTTCATTTTAGGTGCTGCTCGTATGACTGACGCGTGACAGACGTGTCCTGTTGTATTGAGCTTGGATAGAAGGACAGGCTGGATGGGGCTTGGAGCAAACTGGTGACTCTTGGAGCAGGCTGATGACCCTGCCTGTGGCAAAGGAATTGGAACTGGATGGTCTCAAAGGTCATTTCTAACCCAAACCATTCTGGGATTCTGTGATTCCATGATAGAAGCTCTTACCCGTGGACATATCTAGCATTCCTGACTTGTCTCTTTGCAAATAAAGAATGTAAAACCTCTAAAATAGCAGAGTAAATCTGGAAAGGGGCAGAGAATAATATGGGAACACCAAAACCAAGTGGAGATTTTTGTTTTTTAAATAACTCTTATCATCTGTTATTTTCCATTTTAGTTGCCTACTCTTGTTCCTTAAGTCCTGTAATAATACTCAAACTCAAATACTTGTTCAGCTTGGCACAGGAAAAGACAAAAGATTCCTGAATAAAAGCTGAGGTTTTGTGCTTTGTTTCACTCCATTTATCATGTCCCACTCAGTAAGGTGTCACTTCTCATTTAAATCTTTGATACCACTAACAACAAAAAAGTTAATGGATGTGCAGCAGTACAGATGATGTTTGATTGCCTCTCATTTGTGTCCCCTGTCCTCTCCATGCCCTGAGACAAAGTTTTACTTTTCTAAACCAGACCGATTTCAGGGAGCCTGGCTGCCCACTTGGTACTGCTTGGAAATATTTCTCTAGGAAAATCAAGTGAAAAGACCAGACTTGAGGCATCCAAAAACATTTTATGAATCTTATTTTGGGGTTTTTGTGTTCCTTCCCTGAGGTTTTGTATTATTCCAGTTTTCTGACTTTAGCTTCAAGGTTGTGTAAACCTCAATTCAGCAAAGCAGTCATCTGCTCAATTTTTAAACTATACCTACAATCTGACAAAAGCATGGACTAAATTGAGGCTTCTGGTATTATTAGTAATATAAGTTTTGATTCATCTGTTATTTCAGGTGGGTTTTTTTTAATTTATTGCACATAGGAGGAAAGGAGAGAGGGATACTTGCAGGACATAAAATGGGATGAAATTCAGATCAGATTCTTTTTCTCACCTTGTAATATTTGCTCACTGGAAAGTTTTGGAAGATACTTAAAGACTTTAAAGTTAAGTAGGTTACAGCACTAGGTCAATTTTTTTGAGTTAGCAGAACTAAGAAAAAGAATCACAAAATGAAGAAAAATTCTAGAAAGGGATATCAAACTTCAGAACATGAAAAGAGTTAAAATACCAATCATGTTTTTAGTGCTGTGTGCTGCTGTATTTATATTTGTGACTGTGGTTTCCAGTCTAGGATTAAGCTTCAGCCAGAGCTTTCTGGCACATCTCTTGTATCTGCTGTTCCACAGTGACAAAATTTCACCATTGAGATGGTTTTCTTGCTTTTAAACCAAGCCTCTTCCTCCCAGTTATATCCCCCTGGATAATTCCATTCCCTTCACAGCAATTAAATTCTTTATCTGATTATTGGTAGAAGTTTCACTCTTTCCTCCATGACAGTCTCAGGAGAGGGGATATAAGAAGGGATTTTTCCTTGATAAGACACACTTCTGTCTCTGGGGGTATTTATGTTACTTAATATGCATATGGATGAAAATATAAGATATCGGGCTTTCGTAAAGACCCTGAGCTTTTCTGCAAAGCCCTGAGACCGTGTATGAAATAAGCTGTTTCCTTCAGGTTTCAGCTGCAGAATGACTATGGAACCTGGAGTACACCTGAGTGATTAAAAGACATCCAGTCCTGTTTTACTAATTTGTTTTACTAATTCCAAAGCCAGGAGCTGTACCTAAGAATCACATTCCTCTAATTTCACATAATTTAAATTCCAGTGATGCTAGGAGAGAAAGTAAGAATAATTAATAATGATAAATAATAAGGAAAAAAAACCCAATAAAAATAAGAAGAAAAATCATGCAATAAATATTTGCATAGGGTTGCTGACACTGGCTGGTGGGGATGAGGTTGGTATCCAGCCTGGAGGAATTGTGCTAATGCAATATTCCAGGCTGTGTACTGGCACAGGTCAGTCTTAAAATGTGTTGATGTGCTGACAGGATTGTCATTTTTGATGGCAAAGAATTGGGACAACAGGAAAAAATAAGACTCTCCAGAGATCCACATGTGTTAGTTTTACTGCAGAAGGTGCTAAAACTGCTGGAAGCAAGCAGTCTCCGTGCAGAATTATTGCAATGCAAACAAGTAGTGAGAAACAGTAATTTCATGAGGTAATTTTGTCAGTGGTGAAGGCTTTGGGTATTTTTTTTCCATGCAAGAAGGACAGGTTATTAATATTTACCATCAAGAAAACTCTAGTTCTAATTGGTGTTTAGAATTACCCTCAGAAGATATAGGTGAGGTTTGGAGTTGGATTAAGTGCTTCTGAGAAAAAACATTCAACTGTTTCTGCATCTGTTAACAAGAAAGTTACAACAATCTCACCATTGTGCATAGAGGGATTTTTTTTTTTAAAAAAAAGGAGCAGATGGTACAGAAGGAAGGTATATGCTTGTTGCCACGTTAGGAAGCTTGAGATTTAATATCCCATGGGGTCGATGAGGCTCATCTTTGTCCATAATTTACTACAATCATATTTAGGTGATAAAAATAGTTACCTAGGCACAAAACAGAGAAATTGAATAGCTCAACAAATAGATAAAAAGCTACTAATTATGGCTCTTTGGAGCATGTTGAATGCCATTCATGTGATCAAGAAAGACTAAATTTGAGACATAATTTTATAGCCAGTTCCAAGTCATCAGAAGTAATGAGGCATTTTGAATGCTTAACCTGAAATACATAAAAGAATACTGGGTTTTATTGTAGTTTTTTAAAGGTGGATGGTACCATTTCTTTAAAGTGAGATTTTTTTTTTCTGGACTCCCAACTTCCATAACAAAATTAAACTGTCAACTTTAAAAAGGGGGGAAAACAATCTCATTAGTAATGCTTGTCAATGTAAGAACATGAGTCAAGATCCAGGATTCCTCTGTATTTCTGTATTGTTCATCTTACACAAATGTAGAACAGAAGTTAATGATGGCTCAATAGATTTTGCAATATAGAGACATGACAAATTGTAAGATTTGATAAGATAAACAGAAGAGTGAAAGGAGATACTGTTGTTTAGCTGGTGAGGAAGTGGTCTCAGTATATAAATTATCCAGTCAGTAAGAGATTTTTTCCTGTACGAGTCACAGCACAGAAGAGTTTTAAGAATGAAGTGACAATGGGTGATGATGTTCATCTGCTGTTTGGTTTTTCCTACCAAAAAGATGCTGCAGGAGATGTGCTGGCTTGAATGTTTGGTGTGTACACAGCAAGAGTGGCAAGTAAGGTGATCCAGGTTGGAATCTGACATTTGACGGGAGATGTGCTGCTGCGTCAGGAGGAGGATGTGTCGTGAGAGGAAATGGAAAGCAGCTTCTAACGCAGGTGGCTGAGAGGAAAATCAAAGTGATGGCTGGGAGAAATGAGCTTGGCAGGATTCTTATGGCTTGGTACAAACAAGAAAATGTTGTTTTTCAATGCTATATCCCTTTGTTTCTGTGACTTCTGCAGATTGGAATCTGGATGAAGGGTAAGGAAGGTTGTTATGTGCCACTAGGATTGTCATCGGGAATAAAAAATATAAAATGCAGCTGCAGTCCTGGAGTGAGCAGAGTATCCAGCCTCAGAGATAAAACCCATGTTACACATCCTGATGATGGTGGGGGACACGGGGTTATTGATGAACAGAAATGGAGGATTTGGAGTAGGCAAGAGATAAAGAATTCCAGTTTATTCACATCAGCCTGAGCTGGCAGCTTGACATGAGAGCTCCCAGAGGGACATAAAAATCTTAACTAGTCCTGAGTTACTCAGTTTGGAACCTTTATCAGTTGTACCTTAGGGTAAGGAACACTTACAGCCATGTCTGTGAGCAAAGGTTACAATGCAGAGTATTATTTGCTTCCCCTAATTTATTACATATTTCCCAATTCATCAAAGCACAATTTCCTTTTAGGTTGCTGAAGCAAACCCTTATATTTCTTATTTTTTCATGGAAAGAATTCATTCCCAGCTTCATAAAGTTTGTTTTCAAGGAATTGTGGGTTAAAATTTTCTAATAATCTCTTTTTCCAAAAAAAGTAATATTTCACATTAAATTGATGTGGTACTATTCAGCTGCCTGAAGTCACCAGCAACTTTTGGCTTTAGTACTTACTGACATAAATCCCAAGAATAGCCCTTGATACTGGAAAGTTCTGCCTGTCACCGTTGTAACTGAGGCTGGCTTTGTAACACCAATGTAAAGGCTATAAAGGGGAACCTTATCCCTCCCTAAAATTCCCTGAAAGGAGGTTGTGGCCAGGTGGGGATCGGGCTCTTCTGCCAGGTAACAAGTGACAGGACAAAAGGAAATAGTCTCAAAGTACACCAGAGGAGGTTGAGGTTGAACACTGGAAAAATTTCTTTGCTGAAGGGGTGGTCAGGCATTGGAGCAGGCTGCCCAGGGCAGTGGTGGAATCACCATCCCTGGAAGTGTTGAATAAATGTGTGGATGCAGCACTTGGGGACATGGTTCAGTGGTGAGTGTGGATTAATGGTCGGACACGTTGATCTCAGAGGTCTTTTCCAGCCTAAATAATTCCAGGATTGTATGAATGGGGCTTTGCTGGTTGCTCTGAGAAATCCCCTTTGCTGCTGTATTTTATGATATAGGCAGAGTGGCTGGAGCTCTGCATTCATAGCGAGCGTTGTAGGTTTGGAAAATTTACATTGCAAACTCTTCAACTTTCCATTTCTCCAGAAGTAGTTTACTCAGGGTCTAGTTTCCTTGTCAAATGTTTTTGGAGTGAAGTTAATTGAGGATTGTAAAATAATGAAGAGGACAAGGTAGTGACAAAGAGTTACTGAGTTACCGTTTGATAAATGAAGTGTAAGCAAGTTATTTTCGTTCCAGAGGAACCAGATGTTAAGTATTTCATCTGCAAATTAAGCAAATGGGCAATGTTTACAGTCTCTGGGGCTGTATTTTGCAAAGTAGGGATTTTGAAGGAGCATCCTGGAGTCTTGAGGAATCACTTGAATGCAATGGGGCCAATCCAGTGCTGTAGCTGAAGGGGCTGAGGCAGTCCTCGGGTAGTCCTTGGGCAGGCAGGAAGGAGAATAGGAAATAGAAGAGTTTTCTGCTGTACTGAGGCAGGCACAGCCAAAATGTGTGCTTGTATTTTAGTGAGAACCTCAACAATTGGGTGAAATACTAGAAAATACTAACACAGAGACAGAAGTGCATCAAACTGAAGAACGTTGTGTAGCCGGTCATTAAGGACCCATTAAAAAAACCCCTCATGTCTTAGGGTTTTTCAGTCCTTGCATGCAAACCTGTATGGACACTTGGGGTGGGATTCCTCTGGATAGAAACAAATTTTTGTATCTGAGCACAGTGACAAGCACCTATGTGCACTACTAGACAGGTTGCCCAGAGAAGCTGTGGGTGCCCCATCCCTGGAAGTGTTCAAGGCCAGGTTGAACAGGGGAGCAACTTGGGATAGCGGAAAGTATCCCTGCCAGTGGCAGAGGTTGGAATAAGATGGTTTTTAAGGTCCCTTCCAATGCAAACCATTCCATGATTCTATGATTTCCTTTATAGTCAATTGAGAGGAACAAGTATTTCTGGGCTGTAATTTATCTCTTCCTAAGGTAGCTGTTTAAGAGGGGTCAAATGGACCATGCTGTGGAAGTGCCTTTTTCTCTACCTTTACAGGATGATGTGTGTGAGGAGTCCTTCTAGTGCAGCTTGACATTTAAGCAAGATAAATTCAAACTAGAAATAAGGCATATATATTTATAACAACATAACTAAGTGCTGAAATAACTTAGCCAATGATTGTGACAGATTATCCATGAATGGAAAATTTAAGATCAGGAGGAGATGTTTCTGTAAAAGCCATGCTTAAGTTCAACCACAGCTATTGGTTCTGGAGAGCCAATTCAAGAAAATTGTGTGGGCTGTGTTATGAGCACAGTGAGGTTAGATGATCCTTTCCATCCCCAAGACCTATGAATCATCTTTTGCTGGTGCTTTGGTAAACTGTAAATGTGAAAATCCACTTTGAATGCAGGTCAGCAGCAGCTTATTCAAGTTGAATTCCTAATGTTCACATTAATAGTTTCAAAGGAAATAATTCAAAATTTGCCTTCCTAAATATAGCAGTTTCACTTCAGAGTTACAATTTTCAATACCTTTTCATTAGCTTTGTGTTACACAACATAGTTTGATCTTTTTTTCTAAAAAGAAAAATAAACATCACAACAATGTAACATAAGGTTTTGGAAAGTAATTTTTAATTTGTAATTTGTATTTTTTGACACTTGTTTTTAGAAATAAAGTTTTGGTATTTATTTATTAAAACAGGTAGATTAGAAAAAAAAAATCACTATTTGCTTTTAAAAACCAACGGAATAAGCCTTTTTTTAGAACCCCCTGAAAGTTTAGATCATTATTTCCGTATGTGGTATCTCTGTATATTCTTATAAATATTCATATTATTCCTATATTATGAATAACATCAGCTAAATACACCACCTTAATTAGAGTAGTGGAAATAACAAGTTATTTCCATTCTTTGAATGTCTTTGGCAAATTTCCATTGTGTCAACATAATTAAGATATATTAATATTAATCTGGTAAGTACTGTAACTTTACATAGTGGAAAAATAAAATAAAATGGACCATGAGAACATTTTTCAATATCAGCTTCAATTTTAATACTTTATATTCTTGTGAAAAGTTATAAAAATGTGTTATTAGTTTATTACCCCATTAAGAAAACAATGCAGCAACAGATGCTTGTTACCCGATTTTCTCAGTCTGTTTATGGGGATGTTTTATCAAAATGGGTCTTTTAAAAGTTATAAAGATGTAATACTCTCCTAAATTAGGTCATAAATGCCTAATGTGGAAAACTAATACATTTTATTATTTTTCAAGTATGGGTTTATGTATATTAAAATATGCAGCTGTTAGGAAGTCTGGAGTGTGTGTAACAGAAACATATTGCATTACAAGATGTTAGTGTCTCTCTGAGTATGTACATTCTTTATACACATACCCACACGAGTTTTTGGCACGTGGAAGAGACTACATTAAGATTTTGGCTCAGTATTATTTTCTAATATACATTATTATTTTATTAATAGATATAAATGCTGAATGTACTGAGCACGTACATGCATTTTTACTCTGTATTTGCCCAAATCCTGGCAACAGCCACATACACAAACTGAGGAGGTGAATCTAAAGTGCAAGTGTGAACAACATTCAGTTCGAACATCAGCAATCGTGTGCTGTGTTTCTGCACAAATGGTAGGAATTTCTGTATACAAGGAGCAGTAACAAGATAATGTCTTAGGTTAAACCTCATTTTGTCTTCATGCTAATCATGCTGGAATGGATTTGTAGTAGCAGAGGAGGAGGAGGAGGAATTGAAGCACCTGCTTTTTGAAGGTAGCATAGTGACCATGGCTGCTTTAGGAAATCACAGGATGGTTCAGGTTGGAGGGACCAATCCCAATCTACTCCCACCTCCCTGATCAAGCAGAATTACCCGGAGCACAGGGCACAGGATTGTGTCCAGAGGGTTCTGGAATATCCCCACTGAGGGAGACTCCACAGCCTCTCTGGGCAGTCTGTTCAGTGCTCGGTCATTGCACAGGGAAGTTCTTCCTGCTGGTTCAGGTGAGGTGTCAGTTCCTGCTGGGAACTGATCAGCTCTCGCTGGGCTCAGTCCCTGCCCGTTCCTCTGGTGCCATTGCTGAGCCCCTGGAGCAGAGCCTGGCCCTGCTCTGAGCCCTCCCTGCACACAGGGACACCCAGGGCTGAGGGCCCCTCTCAGCTGGGGATCCTCTCGGGGCTGAGCAGCCCCAGCTCCCTCAGCCTCTCCTGGGCAGGGAGATGCTCCAGTCCCTTCATCATCTTTGCCACCCTGCACTGGACACACTCCAGGACTTCCTTCTGAGGACCCCAGAAATGGTACAACCAGAAGGATTTTTCCAACTTAAATGGTTCTGTGATTTGCAAAATATCCCATAATTCGAGGTGGGGAGACCAGTTGTCAAAGATGTTGCTGAACCTCAGACTCCATGTCTCCATTGATGGGAGCCTTTAATGGTCACAAAAATGTGCATAAAGTGTAGACCAAATGTGTGGCAATGATAGCAGAGAATTAATAGAGGCCTGTTTCACACACACACATACCCCTCCCTGAATAATTTATCTGTATGGGAGATTCTTTGGATGGTATTCTTTTGGTATAGAAGGGAGATAGGATTGCATAGTTTTTTTGATGTTTTATTCTAATTATTGTGGCATTGTTTGGCCATTTGTCTGAGTGAACACATCCCTCAGCAACCTGCTCTGCTTGGGTTAGACAATCTGTAGAGAGGCCTTCTAGCCCCAGTGAGTCTGAGATTCACAATGATGTTGGGTACCTGTTTAGACACTGTGTAAATTCAGGTTTTCTGTCTTCTCACCATTCCCTGGATTCAAGAACTGCATTCCAAAGGCTTTATAGATGTACCCATTATAGTCAAAATTGTTCTGTAGCATATTTGTCTCCCTTCTAACCCTGTTAGGAATTGCACATGGAGCCTGCATGCCATGTAGTTTTAATTTACCTAATTGGTCCCAGTAGCTGTGCCGCCAGCCACCAGAGTGTTGATAGGACTTCTCCGGAAGCTCAGCCAGTCTGTCATCATCTGGTCTCAAAATGTGCTAAAGATGATCCTCCCCTTCCAGAACTGTAGGTTTTTATGAAGCCTGAAATCCAAGCTGATGTGCAAAAGGCTGAATTTGCTGTCATATTCTAGTTTTCAAGTTACTGGAGTGTCCTGGATGTCATTCATGTTTATGAAGTAGACTCTATAGAGGCAGCACAAAATATACCATGGTTTCAAAAGCAGGGATCCATGGGCAGTGGGGAGTTTAGTCGGCTCTTCTGCAGGAGTCTGTGCTTCAGAGAAGGTCAGTCAGAAAGTAGCCTTAACAAAACTAAGAGCGAGACATGTGTTTTTCTGAGGGAGTTCATAGGAAAATGAGCCTTTACAAAACTAAAAGCTGGAGACGTGTTTTTCTGAGAGGGTTTCATACGAGGTTGTTGTTCCTGCGGGTAAGATATGTCTGTTTTTGCTGTAAAACCCGATAACGTATCTTATGGACTGCGTCTTGTTGAGGCGCTTTCTTAATTTAGCACCAACTCAAAGTGTTCATAACAAAGTGAAATAAGCCCTGGTAAACAGTTATTTCATGGTTTCAAGGTTATTTTTTGAGATACTGTTTCCGGGATTAAATATTTCAGGACCAATTTGGTTATCTGCTTGTCACTTCTTTCTAAATCAAACTAAAAGGATTTAACACTTAGTTGTGCACTTTTCTGGGCAGTTCATTAGTAATATATATCTTGTGTGTCTGCCCTTCCCAGAAAAATGTATTTAAAAAAATTAAAAATTATAATAATGACTCATTATTACTCTTACTATTGCTATTATTAATATTGATTCTGTCTGGACGTTGTTTTTCTCTGCTGCAAAGCCAGGTTAGTTTTGTCCCTTTACACTCTAATGCCAGTGCTAGGGCTGCCAGAGAATGCTGAAAATAGGACTCTAACTATAAGGTGTGTTGTTTATCCTGCAAAGGCACGAGACACGTCCCCAGGTGGTGCAGAGAGGAGTGTCCAAAACTGGACCAGGCTGCTGGGCCACCCAGCTGCTGTCACCCAGCAGGGACCCAGGTGTCTGTGGCTGTACCAGATGTCTCCTGGTGTAGGAAGGCCCTGCTGCAGCTCATTTAAATCTTAACATATGTTTATAAATACAAGAATATTTGGGGGTTGGTGGGTATTGTGGGGTGTACTTGCAGAGGATGCAGTCCAGTGCCTCAATTTGAATATACTGTGGTGGTGGGGTCTAAACAAGGCACAAGAAGGGTTCTCTGAATCCTTGTTATAGCCTCAGATTTTATAAATGTAATGATTTTGTCATCCTACATATGAATGAAAGGTGTTTGCTTTTCTGAACTGTTCACTTTTCCATTTGTAAGGAGTATAAATTCAGAACAATTCATACTCTGGGACCTGAATTCCTCCTGTTTGTAAAAACAGATCAGTGCAATCTTGCTTCCATATGAGGAACTCCTGTCCTGAAGGTGCAGCAAGCTGGGAGGGCTGTTTGTAAAGTCTAGAATTACAGAGTAATGTAATGGTTTGGGTTTGAAGGGCCCTTAAAGACCATTTCATTCCAACCCCCCTGCCATGGTCAGGGACACCTTCCACTATCCCAGGTTGCTCCAAGCCCTATCCAGCCTGGCCTTGAATATTTCCAGGGATGGGGCAGCCACAGCTTCTCTGTGCAACCTGTGCCAGGGCCTCATCACCCTCACAGGGAAAGATTTCTGTCTAATGCCTAAACTAAACCTGCCCTCTGTCAGTCATTGAAAAAACAGGAACTACAATTCCAGGAGTTTCCATTAACAGTCTGGATTTGCTGACAACTGCCTTGATATTTAAAGGAAAACAGTAATAATGTATCATTTGAGGAAAGTGTTCATGATTAGCCACTCTTTTTTTCAGCAAGCTCAACTTCATAGGGCAAACAGGGTTCAAATAACATCTATAGCCAAATAAATTGTGGAGTTTCATGTGGTTAAAATAAAGAAGTTCAGATTTTCGAGCAAAAAGAGTTTGGATTTCATCTTGCCAAATGCAGCCATGTAGGAGAGGGTACTTTCGGAGCTGCACATCCTTCTAAACAAGATATTTTTCAGCACTGACTGTAAGTGGAGGGGGGTGATTTAGCTCAGGCTAAGATGTCTGTGGTCAAAACCAAAAAAAGTTAATTTATATCACTGCACATTAAATAAGTGAAAAAGATTTCGCCATGTCTTACTTCTATTTGAAAGAGAAGGTGATGTTAGACAGCCCTGTAAGGTGTTAGTGATAGGATGGCTGGATACAATACAAATTTGCTTTTATGAAGCCTAAAATATTAATAATGCAAGTAATTTTTATATTTAGAATACTATTTTCTGATTTTTGTTTCATATCTCAGTGTTTGTAAGTCATTTGAAAAGTGAGTTTGGTATCTGTTATGGCTCTGCATTTCCTTACCAATTTTATAATCCAATTTTGTTAATTACATGAATATATTTTCTTTCTTTCAATTGCAGTTATGTGAGCTCTCACTTATAAAAGTAATTAGTAAAAATACTTTCAGGTAAAAGTTGTTTTTTTTTTCTGTTGGGCTTTTCCATCTCATGTTAGTAGTAACTGTTGAGAACTCTGCACAGACAGAATATTTTTTTCTTAGTATTTTGTATGGATTCTTTTTAATTTTTTTGCCATGTTATTACATCCTTTAAACAAGTTATATGTCAAGAATTAGACAGAATAATAGATAAAAATTAGATAGAGAAAATTATATACTCCATTTTATAGGAATTGGATTCAGTGTTATGGACTGACAGACTTGCACGGCAACTATCCAAATATAGAAAAACATGGTATTTTAAAATCCATGGTACTGTTGGTGATTTCTTTCATTTGTTGTCACGTTTGTTGAAATCACACCCCAAAGCCCTTAATTGCAACCTGAAACCTCGCTGAGCTGTGAAGAGTATGAATGCAGCTCTCATCTGAGTGTGTGAAGTGGGTTGAAAGGAGAAATATTTGTTTAGAGCTTCCAAGCACGGTGATGCAGAGGGAGACTCAGGCAGAAGAGAGGAGCGAGCAGTCTGAAGACAGCTGTAAGCACTATCAATACACATGTCACTAGCTAAAGCCAGCACAGAAAAGCAGATAAATAGAAGACTGAATTATTGTACACCCCAGGAAAAAGAAAAATTGAAGAATCAAGTTTTTTAAGGGGAAATCCTAAAGGGAGGACAAGAAGTGGATGGTGACTGGGGGAGAGGAGACAGTCACAGCTGCTGAAGGAGGTTGGGGATTTAAGGATGCAGAACCATAGAATAATTCTGTGTGGGAAGAAACCTTTAAAGGTTATCTAGTCCAAACTTCCAGCAATGAGCAGGGACACCTTCGACTCTATCAGGTTGCTCTGAGCCCTTTCACACCTGACCCTGGGTGTTTACAGGTGTGATCATCCAACATCTTTCTGGACAACCTGTGACATTGTTTTATTACCTTCATTGTGAAAAACTTCTGCCTGGTAGCTAATCTAAATTGACCCTCTTTTACTTTAAGACAAATAGATGTTTGTTTTGTCCTGTCACTTGTCCCATCACAACAGGCTCTCATAAAAAGTTTGTTCCCATATGTGTGACCATATCCAAAGCAGCTAAATACTGTGAATGAAACTTGCTAAATACACAGCCAAACTTGTGGTTTTATACACATAATATAAGTATGACATTATGTAATAGCTGTAAGACAATCCAGAGCATTTCCAAGGGATTATTGCACATCTCAGGTATTTCAACTCCTTCAGCCTTTAGGCTTCATGCCTTAAAAAGCTACCAGAGACATGTTATAATTGTCCAGAAATGCCCTGCCTGTTGTGAATTACAGCTTAAACCAAAATATTCAGTGCATTACACATACACTCAAAATAGATGATTTAACCAGGTTATGTGATATGCATGTTTAAAAAGACAAAAAAATATAAATATGGAGTTCAATATGCTCTTCCACAGACGGAGGATTTGCCTACCCATCCAGAATAGATCCAAAAAGTCCTTGGTAGCTTGCAATGTCATTTGCTTCTGTATTTAGTGATCTTATTCTCATGGTTTTTGACTGTTCTCTTTTCCCTTCTTCTTGGATTTGATTATTCAGCATGGTGTTGCATTCCAGAAGCGCCTCTTATGCTTTGAGACACTCTAATATGGGATGTGAATATAGCAGTGAAGTGTAAAGAATGTCACTCATAGCATTCGAGACTGAACAGGGAAAATGGAAGAATATATAATGACTAAAAGTCTACCCACTATCATTGTGATTTTTCTCTAAGTTACACTTCCTAGGAAGAGGTTTTCCTGTAACAGAACTCCATCTGATCTAAGTATTCATGTATTAAACTTTCACAGTGATAGGATTAAATGATTAATACAAAGATGCCAGGGGTCTAGAACATCTCTTTATGAGGGGAGACTGCAGGAGCTGGGCCTGATTGGTCTAGAGAGGAGAAGACTGGGAGGGATCTCAAGAATCCATATAAATATTGTCAAGGAAGGTGTCAGAGGATGGTGCCAGACTCTTTTCAGTGGTGCCCAGTAACAGGATGGGGAGCAATGGCCATAAAATGAAATACCAGAAATTTCTCTTCCAACCTGAGGAAGAACTTCTTTCCATTGAGGATGGCAGAGAGCACTGGGACAGCTGCCCAGGGAGGTTGTGGAGTCTCCCTTTGGAAACATTCCAAACACATCTGAATGAGTTCATGTGTCACTTGCTCCAGGTGACCCTGCCTTGGCAGGAGTGTTGGACTGGATAATCTCCTGAGGTTCCTTCCATCCGTAACAACTCTGTGATCTTGTGAAATGTCATTATCTATTTTTTCCTGTCTTCTCTTACATGAGAGATGAAACAGTAGATCGATGTTAGACCTTCTCTCTAACTTTTGCTGTATTCCCTCTAGACTCTGCCATGCTGGGCTCTTCTCTGTCTTGTCCTGATGAACAGCTATCTTAGCCCAATGTTTTTGTTGCTCCTGCCCTTATCAGCCCTGTGATAGTTTGCTCTGAATCAAGCAGAACATTTCCCACTAGACAGCAGCCAGGCATGCCTTCTGTTGTTTCTTTTTCCTCAACTGCCTTGTTTTTGTCAGATAAAATTGTAAGCAAAAAGCAAATTACGGTGTTTTCTGATATTAACTGTAATATTATGTCTTCTGCCTTGTAGGCAGTTTAGCCCAAGCTGGCTGGCTGCCCATCCTGAGGCACAAGGACACTGCTTTCCTGGGAGGCTGTGTGAGATAAAGCCCTTAGCTTTTCTGGAAGTGAAGGCTATTTTTTCCCCATTGTAAATGAAACAAGACCTTATCAGCATAGAAACACAGCCTGCGTGGCAACACAAAGATACCTGTTTTGCCTCACATTTGACTCCTGCACTAAAGCATATTTCTAGTATGGCTATTAAAATAATAGCTTTTAAGGTAGAAAGTCTGCTGGCTGACACTATGATTATTAGCTACTCAATTAGGACACTTCTCCAGCTGTCTGGGCTGTGGTTTTTCAGAGGAGCTGACTGCATAAAGCTATGTTTGTACCTGGAGATTAACTGTGTCTGTGCTCTCTGACACTCAGGCTAACAAGCATGGCATGCCCTATGCTCATATTATTCCATTTTTTTATTCTCCAAAATACGATGGCCATCTCCAGACTGCCTTTTGAGAATGGCTTCTGGCCTCCAAATACCTCTAAATTATGTCTTGGCATTGGGAAATGGTAGTTGCCCCATGCTGAAAGTATTCCTGGGGCTAGTAAAATGGTTTAAGTGTAAAGGGTTTTTGTTGAGGGTCCAGGAATATTCCCTGAGACTGTTTGAACTTGAGGTCAAGTCTTAATATGCTGACTTCTCCAAAGCTTAAGTCTTAAACGCTGGCCCTCAAAGCAGCCACAGACATGGTTTCATGGGGTTACAACAGGCTGTTTGAGCTATGAAAAAAGGTAGCTTTGCCTCAGTGGCTTTATACAGTCAATTCTATTCTATAAATAAGTCATTCTTAACTACTGAAATATAGAAATTCCAGTTGTCTTGAAGAACTGGCGTGTCAGATCCTCTTCAACCGCATTCAGCATCTGATGCATCTTGTTGCTGGAAGAAGTATTAAGATCATCAAATCCGACTGTCCACCTACCAGACTGACCATTTTCAACATTAAACCATCTCTGCACGTGCCATAGCCACACATTTTCTGAAGACTTCCAGGGATGGTATCTGCATCACTTCCCTGAGAAGCCTATTCCACAATCCTTTCTGTGAAGAGTTTTTTCCTAGTACCTAAACTTCTCCTGGCACAAGTTTGTTTCCATATGATGCTTATTAATAATAGTAGTTAGTGCACACTGCAGACATCAGGGCTGCTTAACTCAGGGTTGTCTGAACTGCCGATGTTGATGATACTTCTTTTTTTTTTCCATTTTGCTTTCCTGTAAGAACATCTTATGTCTTCTTTAATTTCATTAAAAGCCAGGTCGAATGGGGGCCCTGAGCAACCTGATCTAGTGGAAAGTGTCTCTGTCCATGGCAGAGGGTTGGAAATAGATGACCTTTAAGGTCCCTCCCAACCCAAACCATTCTGTGATTCCATGAGTGGGAGGATTGATGTCAAGCCGTACTTTGAGATCCTCTGATCAAACACTGTGTGGCTGCAGTGGATGTTCTTGTGTGCCCCAGCGTGGGCTCTATATTTGTTATATGTTCCTGATGGCCAGAGACCTGCTCCAAAGCTCCTGGTGGCTTTTGGTCCAGCCCCTCTATATCTCCTGTGTGGACTGGTAATGTTTTCACACAGTCCTTCTGTGGTCTGGATACCTACAATGAAGTCACATCACTTGCTGTTTGACATCAAAGCCTGTCCCCTTGAGAATGAGCATAATGAACAAATAATGACCTCACTGTGTGTGTACACAGGGAAAAGAGAAGGCAAGTTATGAAGCAGAACCACTTTCATTTACACAGCAGTGTTTTAATAAGCACAAGATTTTGGGGAAAGGGCTGGAAAATTAGTAAAAAGATAAATGTACTTATGTTTCAAAGCTGAGATTTTTTTTTTACAAGTACAAAAGTTCTTTTTAATATATTAAAATAAAAAAGTACCCTTGATTTTTAGGCAGGATCCTGAGAGAGCTATCAGCATTCCCAATCAATACTTGTCATGATATTTTCTTTTTTCTTTCTCCCCAGTTCTTCCATGGTACTACTAATGTGAACCTCCTTAGCTGCTCACTTGGAGAAGCCCAGTGTGATAGCTTTACCACAAAGGGCTTCTGTGTATTTCAGGAGTCAGGATATAGCACTCTTCTAACAGAAAATGCCCTGTAATGAAGGTGAAGCTCAGACATTATTTATTCCAAATACAGGATCTTTCCATGTGCGAGTTTATAGAGGCTGAGAAATTGTTGAATTTGGAGATTTGCAAATAGAAATTACAAGCTCGACTCTGAAAATATTCCCTCCTGGAAAACAACTCCTATTCCCTCTTTTGAGCATTATCCTTATGCAGCATTAGATTGGTACAGAAGGAATTTTGAAAGTGGACAGTTTTGCTCATAAAGACACGGCACCGTCTGCTCCTGGAACGAAGCAGCCGATCCTGAGCTCGCGTACGTGGAGAGAACAGACCATCACTTGTGTAGAATTATGTGGAATAATTTTTGTGTGTTTCTTCACCAGGTACACTTTTTAGGCTGCAGCAGGTTAAAGTTAGAGCTGTGCAAATTTTGAGAAGCCTACATCCAAATTAAGGCTGGCTCGCTTCCAGAAATGGCTGGAGCTGGCAAATTTAAATCATTTTCAAGTTGGAGCTGTTTCTTTTCTGGGTTTTATGTCATCACTTATGAGTTAAAACTGAGGAAAAACCTGGCTTGTGACCAATTTAACCTCTTTTTGCCTCCTGCCTTGGTCTAGAGTATTTTTTCTGTATGTGTGACTTGTTTGTTGAGAACTAACCACTGATGGGATTATACAGTGTGTCAAGTCTCTGGAATTGCCCTTCTAATAAAGCAGGGGATTTTTTAAAGCTTTTATTTTAAACCTTTACAGAGCATCAGTTGCTGACATATCTAGAGGAAAGTGGTTCTTCTTAATATTTTCTTAAAAATAAATTATTTTTCCACTCTATATTTTTTTGCAATTCAGATATTGAATGACAATTTTAAAATTGACTGGCATTAGCAACACCTTGGGATGTGGAACTGCTGCTTCAGTAATGAATTAAAAGTTTCTTAGCATGTAGTTTTTCTGAATTATTTGTGTAACAGGAGGATAATTTATATACATGAGTTTACAGGTGAGATCACTCTTAAGCCCTAATTCAGTGCATAACTTTGTCTGCGGATGACAGAGTAGCTGGAACGAGATGATCTTTGAGGTCCCTTCCAACCCAAACCATTCTGTGATTTATGCATGTGGATGGTTATGAATGTGGATGGTTATTCTGAAACGATCTGAGAAGCTCTGGAGAAGGTGCTGTGATCATATCATGGGAATCTGAGGAAACAGTTTACTTCAGTAAAATACAGGTGCCTGGTTAGGACTTGACCTTTTGAAGAGCTGTCCAAACATTTACTCACTCTCACAACACCCTCATGAAGTAGAGGATAAATATTATCTCAATTTTATGGACAAGAAGGTGAGCACCAAGAGAGTCTGGATTAAAATTTAGGAATTTGTGGCATGTAGTTGCTTGCTTAATCCATTAGACCATGGTGTTTGGTTTGTCAATAGTCCCGTGCTTTATAAACTGGACAAAACCTTTAAAATACCAACTAGTTTAGATAGGTTGGAGTTCAGTTCTCCCTGCATAAAAAAAAGAGATGAAGCCATATCATGTCATCATAGCCAGATTTGGGGATTTTTTTCCATATTTCTCCATGTTTGTCCTAAAGTGCTATTGAAGGTAATAGTGTACTTAGAAAACCTTCTGGAGGAAGGGCAGCTCAGAAAAAAAGAAAGGATGATATTTCCCTGTTAAATTAAGTTGATAATCTCTTTAACCTGAATTTACCAAAGCCCACTGTTAGGGAAGCAATGCTGTACCTGTAATTTCCTTGGGGAACGGTGCTACCGTGTTTGCATACAATGAATTCACATTTGGTTTATGCAGAGTAGAATTTATAAAGCATTTTTGTCATCTACGCCAAGTCCTTGGGCTGCTTCCTGTCACCCATTGAAACAAGGCTGAAAAGCACTGTAGAAATGACAAAGGCTGCCATCATCATCTCTTTCAAAGTACCATGGAACTGAAATGATACAGGACAAGAGGGCAAATGTTGAGAACTTTAAAAACAGAAAAACAGAGCAGCATGAAATGTCAAACCACATTTTTAAGGCGCTTTTTACTATATTTCCATAAATGCATGAGGGAATTACGTTGCGAATACTTGAAACTGTTTATTTTCATTTTTGGCTTGATTTTCTAGCATTGAAAAACCATGTCTAATGATCTTGAGTATTCTTAAAGAAAAAAATTATATTTTACATAATGGTTTGCATGTGTGAGTTCCCTCTGGCAGGAGGGCTATAATTAGCTTGTCGTCTCTCAGAGAAGAGACTATCTGTCTTAAAGATGCAACAGTGAGTCTTGGCTGCTAGAGCTAGGAGCAGAACATTGTGATTTTGTTAAAAGATAAACATTATCCCTTTTCACTTATTCATCTTTCTCCTCTTCCTGCTTCTTTGGCTCAAAGTTAGCCTGGAGAGGCAAAGGACAACTAAGCACAAACAGTTTCTTCCTTCCTTGTTCAGCAAGGCGTGGCGAAAAATCTTGGCTTCTTGACATCAATAACTTTGCTTCAACTTAGCTTGGAACTCTTTGGGTAGCCTTTCAAAAATAAAAAGGTATGATAAAAGGGGATTGAGCTTCCTGTTTGACTCACAGAGTAGCAGATTCAGCTAAGGCACACTTCTCCTTTGGGATTGTCCATTTACTGCTGGGGAGAGTCATAGAATCATTTCCGTTGGAAAAGACCCCCAAAATAATCGAGTCCAACCAGGAGCCCAACACTGTCAATCCATCACTAAACCATGTTTCTCAGTGCCACATCAAGATGTATTTTCAATACATCCAGGGATGGTGACTCCACCACAGCCCTGGGCAGCCTGTTCCGGTACTTTGTGCTTTTCATAAAGACGTTTTTCCAAATGTCCGAGCTAGATCTCCCCTGGTGCAACTCAAGGCTATTTTCTTTTGTCCTGTCACTTATTACCTGGGAGAAGAGCCCAACCCTCACCTGGCTCCAGTCTCCTGTCAGGGAGTTGTACAGAGTGAGAAGGTCCCCCCTGAGCCTCTTTTTCTCTAGGCTGAGCCCCCCCAGCTCCCTCAGCTGCTCCTCATCAGACTTGTGCTCCAGACTCTTCACCAGTGAGTTGAGGAAGTGGAATATTATTCCTTTGCACAACGTTATTGTAGCTATTAAAAGACGATCAGCCAGAGTAGGGTGGTGGCAGACAGTGTTGTGTGTTTCAGCCTTTTGTGGTCTCATTACTAAAGCAGAGTAATTTTGGTAGAAAGGCTTTGCTGCTTTTGGGTATCCATGTGTGTCCTTGATCAGAGGAGGTGGAAGGAGAGAAGGAAAACTCAAAACCACCACAGTCAGAAAAATGTAACTGGTTTGAGCTGGCATAGATGAGCTGGTGTGTGTTAACTCTTGGTATTATCGTGCCTGAGGTTTCATTTCCAGCATTAACAAAGAAAGCTGTAATGCAGGAGATGATCACACGTGGCATCCTTCCAGGCCAACTGGTTGCATTAGCAGGGACTGGGTAAGAAGGTGACATTTCCAGTGGCAACAGGAGTATATTGAATTTCATTTTGAAGACTGCCATTATGTGTGCTAGTCCATCAGACAAAGTGTTGATCTCCTGGTGAAAATGTAACTGCAGTGGCAGGGACATTTCTCCATGGGTAATGATGTGTGGACCAGGATCCCTGAATGTCCCTGTTGTCAAATTCTTTGACTTGTGCCACATCCATTTATTCTTGAGCTTTCTTTGTAATCCTTCTGCTGCTGCTGTCCTTCTGCCCCTCTTCTCTTCTATGTTGTGTAATTAGTCTGAACAGTATAATTTTCTTTTCTTATTCCTTGCAACCTTTCTTCTCCACCCCTCTGCTTTCCTGATACTTTTCTTTGCCAAATAGTCAGAGATTTCTCTCAATTCTGAGTTCCTATGTAAGCTATAATTTTATTCTATTATGAGTGAGCACTGCTACTGCAGGCCTGGAACTGATTACTGTTTGCATGTATCCAGCATCAGCAGCCAAAGAGTCAAAGACCAAAGAGACTTCTCGGAACCTTACAAGGATTTCAAAATCACCTTGTTATTCTTTTCAGATTCCCCATTTTGTTGGGAATTTCTTTTTTCTTTCAGTTGTTTCAGTATTCAAAGGCCAAGTTTATATTTTGTAAAGTAGTTGTAGATGTTAATTACTTTCACAGACAGTCCGAAACCCAAAATCTCGTTTTAAATTAGCACCTATTTCCTGCCCTGGATATCCAAAAAAGTCCTTGATTAGATCAGCATGAACTCTATTTGCACTTTTCTGAAGTGTATTTCAGACTTGGGGATTGACAAACCTTTGCTGGGAGGCTGAGAGCAAAGCTTTTGTGTGTTTTGCCTTGGTACTTGGCCCTGGCTGGGACAAGTACTTTCATTGTTTTTGGAATATTTCAATGCTCTATTTCTTCATCCCAGAAAGGAGAAATCCTAAACATAAAAAAAATTAGAAAGAGATCAATCATTTGGAAAGTTACAAGTATTAGAAGAAAATAGAAGATTTTTCTTCTTTAATTAAAAAAAAAATGAGAGGTTGTGGTCCTCTGAAAATGCAAGCTGAAATTTCTAACTCCCTTTATAGGAGTTATATGCTAGTATTGTGTTCTGAAAAGATGGGATAATTAGGAATTGAGATATAAAAGGGATCATACTGGCCAATCTGATACCTCTTCTGCCTTTCAACTCTTGCAAAGGAATACTTACAGGAATTGTGATTTGAAAACTAGAGAAAACTGTGGTGAGCTAAGACCTACTTCTGCTGTGCCAATCACTTCCCTCAAGAGCTCCATAATAAATCTTGGTTTGCCGTGGTCACTCACACATTGGCTTTTATACTCTCTCCAGGATGTTTTGTCAACAAAAAAATAATAAAAAAGAAAATTTTAAAGGCCACTGATCTATCCATCTTCTTGCTGCTCTTAGCTCATTTCTTGGTAGTTTCTGCCCCACACAGAAACTGAGATTTATTTCTGAGAATGGCACTGCTGGTCTGGCAGCCACAAAAAACAACTTCTTTCAGTGGTCTTGTGTGGGATTGCATGTCTCATTTTAAGCCTCCTTTAGCATAAAGTGCTTAATTGGCCTGTGTCTCTGGACTGGGTAAATGGATGCGAATTCTGAAGATTTTACTTTGTTCTTCCCTTGGATAATATATTGAAGGTCATTGACTGGTAACAAAGAGTTAGAATACCTAACCAAACTATCTTTGAAATGTTTCATAATAGCCATTTCTGAATCATGAATTCTGTGATTTATTAGATCAGATTTATTGTCCTCTTTCCATGTTAGTATTATCTCCCATTATTTCTTCCTGATGGTTCTCCTAGAACCCCTTAGTTTTTGACTTATTGTTTCAGGATGAGCCAGGTGAATTTGTCTACAATATTTGTTATTTTATAAAAGTAAGGATACCACTGGAAAAATTAAAAGGAATTCTCTTGACTGCAGTACCTTTTGATCACTGCCATTATTCTTGAGATTATGGATTAATACCCAGATATTGTTCAACTAAATCAACTCCACCTATTAATGTTCTTCTGAAATTATTTGTTAAATCCTGATTTTTTATTCTCTACTGTGCTGGCAGGAGGTTGCTGAAAGTTGAGGGGAGTTAGACTGTGACTGCTTTAGAAATTTTAGGAATCAGGTTGTGACTGAGTGATCTGATCTAGTGGAAGGTATCCTTGTCTATGGCAGAGGGGTTGGAACCTTATGATCATTTCCAACCCAAGCCAGTCTGTGATTCCATGCTTCTGTGCTTTTGCCAGCAGTACAAATAGGAGCAGATGTGTAGAAGACAGATAGTTGGTGCACACCCTCCATGCACACAGTGAGCATTTCAGTGGGGTTTACTTTCAGTATAGCACTGGGTCTAATCTGGCCTTGTTGACTGCCTGTTTGGAGGGCATCTTTTGATTTGCTTTTACCCAAAAAAAGATAGGTAGCGTGCTCTGAAATCATGCTACAGTACAAAATGTTGTGCAGTGTGTGAGGGTGAATGGGAGATTTGTTTCAAAAGCACACCCCTGATCCAAACTAAAATATTCCCATAGATGGATCCTTTTGTACCTGATTCAGACATCTCAGCAAATCCAATAATGGGCTCATCTGGATCAGCTGGTATTTAAATATTACTGTGCATATGGCCAAAATGCTTCTTGGCATCCCACTTGGACATGCTCTTTTCACATTAATGTCACCATTATTGTGGAGACAGTTGTAATTGCTAATCTTGTAACTTGTATTTATGTAGAAAAGTAATACCAGAGAAATTTAACTTAGAAATAAAGCACAAGGCAATTAAGAATGGAACAAAGTACCAAGTGAAGTTCTGCATTGTCTCGTTCTTGATGACTCCAAGCAGAGGTGAAATGAATTTCTGGAAAATATGCTTTTGTTAAACTGGTTGCTGGCCCAAAATCAGGGCAACTAGCTGAAATTCTGTGGTCTGTGGTATGCGGGAGGTCAGACTAGATGATCTAATTTTCTCTTCTGACTTTAAACAGTATGAATTGAGTGTGAGCAATTTCCCTGATTACAGGACACTTCTGGCCTTTGAAATCTGCAGGAGTTGTCAGTTACCAGTAAAGAACATTTGCTATTCTGCCATCAAATCAAGGAATTAATTTTAGGATATCACATTGTTGTATCCTGCTTTCTGATGTGTATAAGCAAGAAANCCCCCACTGATAGCATGATTTAGATTAGGCCAATGGTGCATTGTGAACTTAGCCTTTGGTATTGCTTCTCACAACAGAGGTTCAAAATCAGAGCTGAAATAGGACTCGGTTTTAGAGTTCCAGTGCCAGGAAGGTTAACGGGTTATTGACAGCTTTAGGAGTGAAAAGTCGGGGAGGAAATTAGAGCAAACATGCATCATGAGCCAGCACACAGCATGGCTGGTTTCAATAGAGGCAGCAGATCCTCTGAAGGAACGCCCCCATTAATAGTGGCATTATCACTGCTTCCAGATGGCATCAGCAGAAACACACACAGCTTTTGCAGGGACCTATAATTTATCCTGATCCCTTCCTCCTCTGGATTCACCCCGAAGGAAGGCAAGTGGTACCACAGCCAACCCTAACTGTTTTGGGTTTTTTTTTTGCCAGGAAGTGTGGGATGGGGCAGGATCACATCAAGGGTCCCTGGAGCCCACCAACAGTGACTGCTCTGAGTCTTGATGGAATGGGAGCATCCACGGCTCTTCTTGCCCACTTCCTTCTGATTTCACTGTGTCACTTGTACTGGGCTGGTCCGTGCCCCAAATCAGAAGGAAGCCTAGATTGCAGCTCCTTTGCCCTCCTTTTAGATCTTCAATCTGCCCCTTCAATTTTTCTTCTTATTGTTAAATCAACAAGCAGCCTGGTCTAGTGGAAGGTGTCCCTGCCCATGGCAAGGGATTGGAATGAGATCATCTTTAAGGTCCTTCACAACCCAAACCATTCAGTGATTCTATGATTTTATTATCTAACTGCATGTGCATTCTCAATGAGTTTTACTCAACCACTGAAAAATCATCATTTTATCACAGGTAAAAACTTAGAAAACTAAGAAATGGAAGATGTTTCCAAATGTATTCTTGAAAAAACATGTTCCTTGAAAAAATGGATAAACTGTGTTAGTTTTCACAGTAAATATGGATTCAAACACATTTGAGAAGTTGATAAATAAGGTGCGTCTCCTAAAGAAAAAAACTGCTGGGAAAAAAAAAAATTCTTGTGTACTAATGTAAGGATGCAACACTGTGAAAAAGAATGTCCCAAAATATACTGAGATGGTGCAAGGTTGTTTTCAGGAAGCTCAGATCTTAATGTTTCTCGAAAGTAGGAGATACAGATGGCAATTCTAAAAAATTTCTTCTTCACAAAATGCATTAAGAACTTTTGCACTCCTCAGTTTAAATCCCTGGGTTACCTCAGCAAACATGTATGTTTAAAAAGGTATCTATTTTTCACATTTAAGTGGATAAAAAAGGAACAGCATTCATTACCAATGTATTTCTTTGCCATGTCTGTCTTACACATTTTGGAGGAAGAAGTGGGAAAAGAAAGAAGGATCCAGTTGCTGCTAAGCTCTGTTTGGTTTTGAACTGTTTGGGTATTTCCAAAAGCCAGCTCTGGCACCTTAAATTTTGCTTTCATCAAGAACATGGTAATTCAAAATAGCTAGCTGAGTTTTGGTTAGTGTAGCAGCAGGTCTCTTCATATCTTTTTTTTTTTTTTCCTTTTCTTTTNTTTTCCTTTTCTTTTGTAAGTAAACACCCATGATTTATAGAATATTTTGTTTCAATTATTTTGACTTTGCCTTTCACCTCTTTGACCTAGAAAATTGAGAGTGCTTTAATAACCAGTGTCCTTGTTAGAAACTTATCATGTGGCTCTTTCTGGAACAGCAAGTCAAGTATGTGGCACAGTATAAGGAATTCCAATGTAATTTGTTGAGAGAGGCTGTTGCTTGACAAACCTTTTCTGAATAGGCTACATGGTAAATGGGAAATTGGAAGTCTCAGGGCTGGGATGGATAATGGACAATAGATGCTTTCACTTCTGGTGCCTGTTCAAGTCCAATCTGTCAAAGACTGAAAATTGTTCCCTTTTCAGACTGGGCAAGTGGCCTGTGAGTAAGTGGTTGGTTGACTCTGCCTGGTGCCTGATAAAATTTGCCCACAAGTCAAAAATGTCCGTCTGTTTGGCTCCCTGGCCCAGTTGTTTCAAAAGCCAAAGCTGAGTCTGCAGCTGTCTTCCCTTCCAGATCAGGACCAAGATGTTTTACTCATCTGTCTTTTTATCTATTAATTTGTTTATTTGTTACATTTTGTTTTCCCCCTTTTTTTTTCTCTGTAACACCTGTTGGAAATACCACATGAAACACAGCAAAAAAGGGTTGTTTTCTTGAGGATGAAAGGATTTCCTCCCCCAGCAGAGATCAGTGGTTCACAGTGGCTCAGGATCAGTGATTCACCCCATCAACAGCACCCCTGGAGGAATAAATACCACCCCAAAACACCCTCTGCTGCAATATCTTTACATTTGCTAGGGGCTCTCTGAGACTCAGTCACGCTTTTCAGTTGAATCATGCCCAGAGAAATGAAGGAAAGATGGAACAATTAAGTGACATCAAGTGACACCAATTTATCAAGAATAAATAAAAGTTTGGGGGTAAAGATGGCTTGGGAGTTCATCCAGTCTCAGCAAATGTCATGTCACTCCAGCCTTTCAGCAGGAGAATAGATGCTTCCCACAAAGGTGAAGTGGTTTTGAGCAATTTCTTCAATGGACAGGACACCAGGAGGCTTCTCTCTCTGTTACGAAGGTGGCCAGTGGCCTTTTTTTTTCTCTTTCGTTCTTACTTTTTTCTCCTTAAACAAACAATAATTAGAGGGAAAAAAATTACACACTTCATTTATATTTAATATCCAAGACTGGACTTTAGCTTGTGGGAAGTATGAAAGCTTTTGAAAGCTCTGTTATGCCCTGAGTGACAACTGCTGGCTACTCCAAATTGGTGTTTAGGATTCTCCTGTTCCTATTCACAAGCAATGAGTTTCTCTCTTGTGTGAGCAGTGCCCTCCTTGGTATTGCCAAAACTCTTCGTGTGTCCTACAACAAGCAGTAGATCTGGTTTTGTACAGTTTCTAAAACAACTGTAGATGTATTTGTAGACCCCTAATGTGGTTGGGAGAGAATGGAGTAAATTTTGGATGGAATTAGTTTAAGACACAGAAGCCCTTCACTTCTGTCCAGGGGAGATGATGGTGGTAAGAGGCAAGGTCCTGCAGAAATCAGGTTGGAAAAAAAGACAAGAGACAGATAGGCTGGTGAAAAGGGAGCAGAAATGATGAGTTATGGAAAGATGGGAGAATGGGCTGGAAACCAAAGGGTGGATAAGCTGAACTAGAAGGCATAGACAGATAAATAGAAGGATAGATTTAATTAAAGTTTTGCAGAGTAGAGTTGGTAATAAAGAACTAGGGGGAAATGCTGTTGTGAGGAACAGGAAAAGCTGAACACAAAAATACGATGAGAGGAAAAGAATTAAAATTATTCAGTTTATTGGGGAATATCTTGTAGTTTTTAAAGAAATGAGTTAATAGTGGTGCACCTTTTAGAGAGCTGAGAAGGAAGTAATAATGAAAAAGCAAAGAAACGTTTAACTAGATATTCTTTAAGGTTTATTTCTTAGTCTATGTGAGGTTTTAGCCACATAGCCTCTGGTGAAATGTCCAGCTAAGATCAGTAGCTGGTTTTCAAAATCTCAGCATTAGTGTTTTTGTAGAAAGGTTAGATATTATTATTATGCAAAAATATATAATAACCAATGGCAAAATATACCAACTAGTATGTATGTATATTACTAAGATTGGTTGGCATGAGAAAACAATGGTCCATTATAAATTAAATATAGACTAGCCTGGATGGTCCCATACCTTGTCTAAAACCAAAAGCGTAAGGAAATAGACAGAAAGGATTTTTTTTTCTTAATCACAAACTCCAAGTATGTTCAGATTCCTATTTATTTTGAAGTTTATTTTTGAAATAAGATAACTTTGTGGTTTAGGAAAGGAGTGGATGAGGTGACAAAATGTCTCAATTACATATTAAACTCTTAGAAAGTCACACCTGCATTCAAGACTTGAGTGTTGGAATAGCTCCACCATCCAAAAAATATTGGGATTTATAAACATCTTGAGTACAGCTAGGGTGATGAACTCCTTGACAAAATATGGGGCAACAGGCCAATTCTCTACCCAGCGGCTGTATGTTTCCAAGACCTACCCATGATCCTGTGTGTGTGACTGTGTCCCAGCGTCCAAAAAAGAGATCTGAAGTGCCTCAGATTCTTCTTCCCTAAAAATCATGATCTTGTGTTAGAAAGATTTTTTCTTCCCACCCATGAGGGTTTAAGGGAGGTGTTGAGCCCACCAGCTGGTGCAGGATGATAATCTGCAGTAATCTCTATTGATTTAATCTGTTTTCTTAATCACACCATTTTAGAGTTTGAAACCTACTCTGGCTTCTCTTGGCCACTTACTCCAGGGCTTCTGTGCCATACACTGTTGAAACAGGAAGCTGAAGAGTCCAAATGTTCCCCCTCAATGGGCTGCAGTGGAGGGTATTCGTGCCCTGACAGTGAAAATCAGCTCCTTCCTTGGCAGTACGTGCTGCCGGAGGCTTCTGTGCGGTGTCATTTACAGCCCTGTTGTCTTTGTAGATTCCTGCCATGATGTGAGAACACTGATGAGTGGAGGGGGAAGGGACCAACCTTCCCCTTGCCATATGGGAAACATCTGTAATGGGCAGCAGGGCTCTCTCTAAAGAAATGTGTTGTCATTTCGTAGTTTCTTCAAAGTGTTACATAGACAAAAGGTATCAACTTGAATTTTTACCAGCCTTGAGCCAGCCTCTGGAGCCAGGCATTCACTGTAATGCCAAAGTATTCTTTCAAATGAGACAGTCAGTAATGTTTTAAACTGTCTCACCCAAAAAGAATGTAACATCCACTGGAAAAGTATAGAGTAGTCAAAGTGGTCCAAAAATAAAACAAAAGAAACAATATCATGCCCTTTTATTGTGGCCCCTTAACTCTAGTCCTCTGAGAGCAGCGCTGATTGATGTCAGTGGTGCAACCTAAAAATTAATGTCAATTACCCAAAACAAAATGCACATAAGTGACTTCAGGGTCTAATTTCATTCCACAAAAGTCAGGAAATTCAGAGCTACTGGAGAGATGAAAACCTGGATTTCACATTCCCATCTTAACAACTGCCATTCTGCTGGGGGGAAAAGGAGAAACAAAGGAAAAAGGAGTTACACCATTACAATAAATAATGTGATGGAGACAACAGCTCTCTCTTTGCTGAAGCCTGGATCCACTGGGTCCCATTAGCTTTAAATCCAGGAACTGCAATGTGTTCTAGGTTTGGGGCTCAGTTACTTCCCTATCACCTATTTGCTTTTTTAAAATATAAACTCTTTTATTGTTTTAGTTAACAATAGCAATTAATGAGAACTAACTCTTCATTTACAGTAATTATTTAGTGTTCTTTTATTTCCAGCCACTGGAATTGGGGATGTTGCTGTCAGCATGATCAGCCTGTGTTATCTATTTGAAGCAATAATTGCACATCCAAGTGGGATCGACCCCATACTCACTGATAAATGAACATGCAGTAATCGAGATGTCCTGGTGTCAGCATGCACACAAATCAAAATGTTCTAACATCAAAGAAGCACGTATGAAAAAGCTTCCATACAGTATTTAAATATTCCTCGATGTTATTAAAAAAATATGGGCTGTGATATCATGAAAAACCCATGGTGGGGTTACAAGCGAGTAATCCATCTCTGTATTCCTAAACCCATATATAGTGACTGAAGAATGGCAATCAGCCAGAAGAATCTCGTGGCCTGCCCAGTTTGTCTTCAGATGAGTATCACTTTTATAGATGTGCATATAAATGTGTGTCTGCTCTTAAACTGGATACAAGGGAAAAAGATGAGATGCGGTAAAGAAGAAAAGAGAGTTTGATGTGATGGGTCAGACCACTGAGATACTGTTGATGGCATTGGTCTGTCCTTACATTTCAAAATAAGTTTCATTTAACTAACATGTGCCATAGGAAGTGACATGTGAAATTAGGTCTTTGTAAGGGAGGAGTATAGCATGAAGGTTCTGAGTCTGAAAAGTTATTTCATTTGCTTCACAAAGTAAATATTATTTGCCCACCCCCCACGCACAACCAGTCAGGCAGAAACTATGAAAAGGAGTTTTTAGTCACTTCTAGGAAAGACATTTTGGAATTCTGCTATTCTCCACCCAGTGGAGACCAGTGTCCCTGGGATGACCCATTTGGTCAAGATGTTAGGCAGGTAAGTAACAGATGGACAGAAAGACATTTAGAAAGATTAAAGGTAACTTGAGCTGTACGTTAGAGAGACTTGAAGTCGGTGTCCACCTGTGAACCAGCTTTTCCAACATCTGATTGTGGATATAATGTCATTTAAAAAGTATAATGTAATGAAAAGCCTTCCCTTCCTTGGGATCCCAAGTTCCCTGGCACATTCTCGCAGCTCACAGCTTGCCCACAGCTCTCTGAAAGTGCAGTGAGGGCTCTCCTCTGTGCAGGCTGCCCAGTGCAGAAGCCTTCAAGGCTTTGGGCAGTGTTCCCACACTCCCAATGTGCCACTGGTGTGCTTTGTGCTCATCAGACCCTGCTAAACACAGGAAGAAGTTTGTCTGTCCTGCAGGTAGGAAGGTCTGGGGAGGGCAGGACCAGGCCCTGCAGTGTGAGTGGTGGCCAGGAGGGGACTGCTCCCTTCACATATCCCAGCTCACACCTTTACAAAAAAAGCCATCCCCAAGTCCAGCTCCTCACATGCTTAGCCTATTTAAGCATTGAGATTGAATTGCAGGAAGTAGTGAGCAGGGCCACTGTCACCCAGCGCCAGTAGGGGTCTGGTGTTTTTCACAAATCATAGAATCATTTAGGTTGGAAAAGCTCCATAAGGTCATTGAATCCAACCATTAACCCAGCCAACTGCCAAGCCCAGTACTAAAACCAGTCCCCAAGTACCACATCTACACATTGACCACTTCATTCTTGTTTCCTATTTTTAACTTCTTCTATTTGCTTTGCATATATTGAAGAAATCAGTCATTCATACTCCTTTTTTTCCCAAATCCTCCTGCTTAATTCTGGCTTGAATGGGATAAATGTCTCATTACTTTGCCAAGACTGGCCTGATACTAAAACGGGCTGTGCCTTAATGGGGAAGCATCCTTCTGTGATTATCACCAATTACTAGGGAAGTGTTTACTGTTCAAAGCAATTAACTGCTCTGCTTTGTATTTTTTACAGGCATATTACATTCTTTGCATAAGGAGTGCGACATCCTACATGTAATTAAAGAATAACCTGTAATTTCCTAAACAAGAAATGCTTGCCATCATCAAAAATAAAATATGTGTATCAATACATGCCTGGATTAATGTTCAAATTAAGGATGGAGCTTTGTTTTGAAGGAAAGGGGCATTTGGCTTTCATACTTAGTGAACAATTTTTTAGGTTTGGATTTGATCCTGATTTTCAGAAGTCCAGGAAGGACCAGGAAATCTATTTTGATTCAGGGCTATTTCTAATATAAATGTCATAAAACCTGGTAGTGTATAATAATTTATTCTGCTGCTAAAATATTGGTTTAACTGGTTAAACCGCCTCAGCACTTGGATTTTTTCTCCAGCGTGTTGCAGAAATACATGTGAAAGATCGATTGGATGCCATTCTGCAGCCTAATCCTAGGTAATTTATTCAGCTTTACCTGAGAGAAAGGTCCAAATATATTTTCTTCTGGTTTTAATCAGTCCAACTACAATTGGTTCAACTTTTGTCTGAATAAGGAGTGAGTAAAAATTGAGCAAGAGCCTCAAGATTTGGCTCTTATTCATTAACCTCAGGGCAGACTTCATTTTGTGTGATTTTTAAGCTATTAAAATGTTGGTTGGCTTCCATTTGAGCTCAGATTCCTAATATCACCAAATAATTATGTGTAGATGATGAAATGAAAAAACAGGCCTGTAGTCTCCAAATGCATTTCAGTCTGGGTGGGTGAAATGGCTCATAACATTCAATGCATGGAAATGGGGTGGATTGAATAAATTAGCAGAATCACAAAAGGAAACCACTATAGGAAATAGTTTTACACGTGTAATCACTGAAATACTCTAGTGAATGTGTCAATCTGTACTAAATAAATATATTTGTTTATAGACATGTTCTGTATTAGCTTCCAGTCTTTCACAGCACTTTGCCAAACAAAATCCCTCTAGAAGTAGGATGTTCGCACCCGAGTAGGAGTTTCTTGGATAAATATTTTTTCTATATTGAGACCAAAACCACTTCTACAAATTTCAGACTTTGATTGAAATAGTATATTTCTTTTGCTTCTTTTTTTTTTCCTGTCTTTTTTTTTTCCCCCCTCTCTTCCCATCTCTTTCACTGGCAACCACTGATGCATTACCTTAATTCCTCTTACCTCCCAAGGCTCCGGTGCGCCGGCGCCCCTCTGCAGACAGAGCACATCAGTCAGGGCTGAGCAGGGCGAGAAGTGGCCACACCCCAGTGCTGCCACCAGCCTGAGAAAATTCCTCTCTTCACAGACCTGAGCTGTTGGTTGGGCTCTCCTTTCCCCACTGAAATGCTCTGTTGAATCAAAGAGAGAGCAGAGGTGCTGTGGCCTCTGCAGAGAGCGTTTGCAGGATGCTTTCAGGAGGTGAGGGAGAAGTTTGTTGCAAAATGTCGTAAGGTGCTGCTTGTCATTACGATTTCAAGAGTTTTAGGGAAAAAATGTAGGTGAAGTCTGTTGGTTTTCCAAAATAATTTAATTTCAAAATAATACCCACTCCTCCTATGGAATACCTGCCAATTTCAGCATCCTTTTCTATACATCTGGTATTTTAGCCATTACAGTGGAAGGTATAATGTAATTATAATGAAAATAATAATTATGGTATAGTATACAATGTATTCAAAGTGTCATGTATTAGCTCTGTAATCAAACAATCCTCAAAAAAGGTTTTCAGTGAGTGATTGTATTTCTGTTTCAAAGGCAGGAGAAATGGAAGCACAGAGGCACTAAGTGGTTTGTCTGAGGCCACACAGCAAGTAAGTGTCAGAGCTGGGAGCAGAGCCCAGCCCTGGCTCCTGCCCTTGTACTCAGACGACTGTACCACACCATATTGTTTCCAAATAAATTTGCTCTTTACCTCCTATGCTGAGGTCATGAGCAGTGGTGACACAGAGGGGGAATTTAACCTCTTCTAGAGGTTACTAGAAAAAAACCCTGAGCTTCTGCAGCAGTAGGAAAAAACCTTAAAAGGTTAAATAAAGTCATCCCTGGAGACTGGGAGCCATCCAGGTTGTTTGGTGCTGAATTGCTCTCAGGCTGAACAAGTTTTTATTGCTAGTGGTCTATTTTCACATGGGAGTGCTGTGACTGTGCAGTGCCCTGAGTCATAAACCAGAGGTTTCATTGTCCAATCATACCTAAAGTCTCAAGACTTCCAGTTTTAATTTAATTTAATTCTCAGACATAATAAAGTTCCCTATGTACATTATTGTGGCCATGCAGCTAAAGCAGCGCGTTGAAGCACATCAGGAGAGGAGAGTTTGACCCTTGAGCAACTCCAGGTGTTTTGACCCAGTTTGACGTGAGGCAGTAAAAATATAAGTGAACTAATTGCACTGCTCATGAGGAGATCAGGAACACTCCGGAACTGCTGCATTTCCAGTTGATGAGGGGATTAAGCTTTCCCAATTATGCTGGATTCCAACAGGTCATATCCATCAAGGTCTGGTGCCTCATGGAAACCTGCTGTGTGCTTTGCCAACAGTGTGTCCAGGGCCATTAGACCCACGGCAAGAGGAACTTGCAGGATTTCAACTTTCTCCGCAGGAGAAGCAGCTGATGCTGTCCAGGGAAGAGTGGTGGTGGAGTCCTGCTACAGGTTTTGCAGCCTGGGGGAAGGGATTCCTCTCCCTGACTGTGAATGGAGAGCAGCATGTGGTTGACGTAGGGCTCAGAGCAGGAATTTCTATCAGTGTGCAAAGCAGCGTCGCCTTTCCTCTGACAATTTCTCTGGTTTCTTGCTCTCAGACAAATAAAGCCCATTAAAGCTGGTGGCAGTGATGGGAAAGACTTTGTGAAAATGTGTTTGTTTTGCAAAGCTGGCTGCCAAGTATTGTTTTATAGTTCCGTTTTTTCCTGCTTTCTCCACTGTTTACAGTACCCTCTGAGAGACTTAAAGTGATCCCTCTCTCCCCACCAATTTTGTTCTTTTTTCCTCCTGGCAGACGTTGGTACCCTACTCTCCCCCAGTTCTTGCTGCAACAGAAGCCATGATCCTTTTGCCTTGTTTTTCTTTTTTACAATACCAGCCCAGCCCTGAGAGCAGCATTTCCTGTTTAACTGCAGCATTGCAATTTTGGCCAAATACACTGGAGGACAGCAGTACAAGCCCCACATTTTGTTCTCCATCCACTGGTGGTACTGCACATGGTGTCTGAGAAATTAATTTGGTCCTTGTTTTCCAGTGATCCTATATTTCCATCAGCCTTGGGAATGTCATTTATCCCAGAAGCAGAAAACAACAATAAAAAAATCGGATAGTTGTGATCTAGACAATGTTCTTTAACAGACTTGGATGATATATCCTGGATATGTCCCATTCCTGTACAGCAGCCCAGTTTCACAAAATTATTTTAAAAGTTTACGCCACTGGCAGATAACAGGTCAACCAAAGCCCAGAGCTGACATTGCTGGGAAGCATTTTGTTGATGATGTTTGTGGGCGCCTACCTGAAGTGTCCTTGTGATCTCTGGCCCCTTCCTGAGGGCAGGTACTCTTGGCATGGACACTGCTGCTGTCCCTGGTGTCTCACCAGGCTGAGGACTCAGGGAACAGACCTGAGGAATGCAGCTGTTGGTGTTTCTTACGCCTAACTGAGGTTTTCTGGGATCTAGAGTAAGCACCAGTGTGGTTGTGCTTGCAGAGGGCCTGGAGAGGGTATGGATAAATGCTGTAGCTCTCAGCACACTGGTCTGGCCTCATCAGAAATGAAATCCATGAGATATCATGGCTACAGCAGGGCAGATCAGCCAGAGCATCATACAAGTCTGTAAAGTGCTAAGCCTGGGTGTCCATAGATACATGTTTGGGGTGTGTTATTCATTACTGACCATGTACAAGACATTACGTACATAAAGGGCTCCCTCATCCTTTGAGTAATATCAGACATCTGTGCTTTGGCTACTGATTAAAGATGGGTTTGTGGAATTAGAGGCTTCAGTGCTATTGTTTTAAATTGGAGGGAGAATTATCCATTATATTTCTATTGTAACATGGATGCACTTTTAATAAAGAGAGTTTATATCCACACAAATTTGTTTAAACAGAAGCAATTAATTCTAAATAACACATGGATTTTCTTTTTCAAACAATGTTGCTCATATTTTGCCTCTTAAACTAATTATTATTTTAATCTCTAAATAAGCTGACACTTCTTTGCATGTGGTTTGTCTGTTCAGGCTGGGAAAAATTAGAGGAGTAACCTTTTAATCACAGGGGTTTTAATCTAGATGTTTTTATGTACAAAGAGTTATGAATCTGTCCGGGGTGACCTGTTAGATATTATGGCAAGCTAATGAAATTTCAAAGTTGACATTTCCCAAATAAAATGGAAAGAAGAGACAGGGAGAAAAGGAGCAGATTCAAAATTAGAGAATCTTGGTGGTTTATGGGTTCCAGGTTATGTGGAATGGAATGAAAGTTAATGCTACATCCTTTTTTTCCATCCTGCCAGCCAGTGTCTGATCCAAGAATGTCTCTTATTTAAAGGGCAGGGCTCCCTCCACTGTTCCTAAATAAAGGCTCTCACTGTCTGAGATCCAGCCCTCCCTGATTTTAACATTGTAAGGCTGCATGAAGAGAATTATTTAATGGAAAGAAGTTTTGCATATGATTCCCCTATCACAAACCTGCTTAAGTCATATGGTTTGATTTACATTTATGTAAATGTCAGAGAATAGAGTAAAATCACCCAAGGCGGAAAGGACCGTGGCATGTCACAAACAAGATGTGCCTATTTGCATTTATGTTTATTAATGAAGTTCAGCCAGAGCTTGCTCTTTGATTTGGATGTCTCTGTCTGCCATTCCACTTTATGCGCTGTAATTAAACCACTTGCCCACACACATACAAGAGGACACCGAGAAAGGGAAACTTCAAGTTTTATAAATGCTCTTCTGTAACTCACTTATACAGGGCTTATAATTCAGGATTTAACATCTCTTAAGTGATACAACAGGCCTGCAGTGTGACATTGTGCTTTGCTTTAATGCAAGGAGAACTGCAGACTTAAACCAATGTAGGATTTGGCCCAATAAACTTTGATGTCTCGGGTGCCCGCTGGAGATGTTTTACCCCAGACTTTCCAAATTTTATCTCGAATAAAAATTTAGCCTCAGCCCACTCAAAAATCACAGCTGTTTCTTTCTCCTGCCAAAATTATTCTTTCTCATCATGCTACAGCTGTGAAATTATGCACTAGTGTAAATTGTTAACTGGAAACCATTTGTAGCTGAGGTGCCTGTTCAGAAGTCTTGGTTTTCTAATCTGCTCTGTTCTCTCATTGAGGAGTACTCACACATCTTCATGTTTGGCTGGGACTTGTTTCTGTAAATCATAGAATCACAGACTGGTGTGGGTTGGAAGGGACCTCAAATATCATCCAGTTCCTACCCCCTCCTATGGACAGGAACACCTTCCACTGTCCCAGGTTGCTCCAAGCCCTGTCCAACCTGGCCTTGGACACTTCCAGGGATGGAACAACCACAGCTTCTCTGGGAAACCTGTGCCAGTGTCTCGCCATTCTCACAGGGAATAATGTCTTCCTAATATTCAATCTAAATCTACTCTCTCAGTTTAAAGCCATTTTCCTAGTCCTAAATTGCTAATAAACACAGTTATCTGTCCCTTAAATTGTCCTATGAACTCTTCAGTAAGCTGTCCCATTTCATGGGACCATACTGTGAGGACAGGAATTTTGCTGGCCTTTGCTTGTGTCTTTTTGGTCTTTCATAATGACACTGCCTTAGGCTACCACTAATGGGTAGAGAGAAATGGGACCAGAAACAAAGGGAGTAGGAAATGGATGATTTTTCATGAAATTTGAGGATTTGCTTGTCCAAGTTCCCTTGTGCCATGCTGGCTTTTTAAGCTGTTAGTTTTTCCTTCTTTCACCAAACTAAGGGCAAAGCAAGATGTTGCTTTTAGGCGGCTGACAGCAGTGAACACTGCCCATCTTTTCGGCTTCATTATGGCTCCTTTCAGATTGTTGGAAAAAAGCCTGCCTTCATTGATTAAATAATGATAGTGTTGCCAGAGAGGATCCTGTGTCAGAATCCTCAGTGTGCTTTGACAGCTTGAAGGAGCAACATTTCCAAGGGAGCTTTCCTATATAGAGGATGCCTGAGAAGGTTCTTCACAAGATGCCTTCATGGGGGACAATCATGGGATGGTTGGGGTTAGAAGAGGTGTTAAAGATCTGGTTCAAACTCCACTCTGCCGTGGGCAGGAATGGACCCACAAGGTCTGGGTAGCACTGGGAAGTGAGGACTAAAAAGCAAAATCATCACAACTTTCCCCTAAATGGGAGCAGGTGGTAAGAGTGACCTGGACAAGAGGAAGGTCAAGTTTCTGCTTTCACATTGTCACAGCCTGTGCAGCCTCTGGCTCTGGTTGGCAGCAATCTGTCCTTCTATCTTCAAGGAGGTCAGAGAAAAGGAAGAAAAACCTTGTCATGTGATATCAAGGAGCAGGAAGGGTTTCTGTGAGAGCTAGATTTAGCCAAATCAGGATAGATGGGCATGGACGCCATTCTGGGAAGGAAAACTGTCTAATTTGTGCCAGGTTAGGTGATTTCCTCCCCATGTCTGAAAGGTGCTCCCTTGACCACCCCTGCACGTTTTGGGTACAGGAGGGAGGCTGACACAACTTCAACCATAGCAGAGACTCAGCCCACAGCAGGAAAAGTCAAAGCACAGCCTGGTTAGTAAATTTTAAGAGAGAACACACAGAAAATTTGGATGCAGTATAGACTTTTCCAAAAAGGGCTCCAGGAGGAACCATGGGCTTATGTTATCTCTTGACAGCAGGACATATCCAGCAAAATGGATACAGCTATTTTAATCCCACATCAAGAGCCTGCATCATCCTCTATCTGTAATTCTGAGCCAAATAATCATATTAAAAAAAAAATAAAATGTGGATGCTGCCAAAGTGGCATAAAGCACCCAGAAGTGTCATCCAAACCCTCTAAATTATCTCCAACCACATTAAATGTCTGCCACATACATCTAAACTCTTGCAAGGGCACATGCACATGTGAGTTTTATGAAAAACATCTTGCTGTTTCTCTTCATGATTCTTGGCATGCAAAGATCTGTCTTTCAGTATCACAAATTCAGCTGTATAGATCTTAAAGATATCTGGTATAACTCAGAAAGATGGGATGTCTGTAAAATACTTTCGCTCTGCATAAAAGCATTTCGGAGGTTAACCTTTATTATCTAGTAATGTATCAAAATGAGAATGAAGTGTTATCTTGTTATGGAATGGGATGAATCAAACTCCCTCCTCTGAAATACTGATTTTCAAAACAGTTACCTTTATGCTGAGGTTGAAGGTACAGATGGTTTCTGGGTAAAATGGCTCAGTTTATGGCTAAATTCCATAACGAAATATACATATATCAGAATCACTTTGGCTTGAGAAGGAAAAAATGTGTTGTTTTCATTATTGCTGAACTTCATAATGGCTTCAGGAATTTTGTTGGTCCTATCCAAAGAAAGTGAACTGCAGGCAGAGATTAAAGCAGAGGAAGTTTCAGCCCAAGGGCAAATGTTTCAGAAAGTTTAAAGTATGTGAAAGGGGGAGTGAAGTAGGAAATAGTCTTCAATCCTAACTATAGCCACACTTGTTATAATATATCACTAAATATAGACCAGTGGGTGTGCCCAACTCTCCAAAGGTGTTATCCTGCCTGCCATGAAACTGGCTTCTGAAATTACCTTTGCAGGGATATAACTGACTGTACAACACTGCCCATGTTGGAAAATGTTAAACTTCATTATTTCCCAGGTGAGCTCAGCCAAGCCCAACTTTGCTCCACAACCAAAATTCCTTTTGCAAAATTCAACCTTTCATCTTTCATGTAGATCCAGCTTTGTACTTGAGATCATTTGTCTCCAAGTAAACTGCACAGTAGTCCTGAATATTTTGTTTATGTGTGAAAGGTTATCACTTGGGCTAAAAAGCCCTGTGAAACTATTGGGGTCAAGCAGCTAAAAACATTACTTTTACATCCACTTCCAAATGCCAGCCATAATGGTTTGGGCAAGCTGAACATCCAAACTGCCTTGGACTTGCTGCTTGTGGTTGTGGGAATATGCTGGATCCTTTCAAAATTATTGGCTAGTCTGTTTTGGGCATTTCATGTTTGGGTATAGAGTCTTTGGATTTATTCTGTGTTTTGTTTGTGGTGATACTGTCATGTCTTGGCTGTGTATCCTAGAGCTGATGTTCTGCTCTTTGACTTTAATGCCATATGCTGCTAGATCTCCAGACTGAAGTGTGGTGTTAATGTAAAGGATGCTGTAATGAACATCTTGTACATATTTCCTTTTGCATATTCACTGTCTGTAAAATGTCTCTCTGAATACATCCTTGCTGGTTTTGAAATGATTTCTTTACAGTTCAGTATAAATGCTATTTGTATCCAAAGTTGTTTGAGGTTATCCTTTACTCCTAATGTTACTCTTAATTCTAGTTTAAGAGAGGAGAAATTGATCTGGCTGAAATTAATTAGGAAATTGGTAGAGCCACTAAAAATTGTGGTTATATATGGCACTTCCTAAGTGCTTCAGCTGAAGAGGTACAAAATAAATCTGACAAAGCAGTAACTGTAATGAAATAGTTGACTACATTTTCATTTTTAAAACAGGATGGCTGCTGAAGGTGAACCAAATAAAGCAAAACTATTTAAACTCCTTTGCTTTTTAAAAGATATTGTCAATAGAAAAAAAAAGTATTTTTTAAACTGAAAATATCTCCTTACATTATAGGATTTCCAGTGACATTAAAAGGTATCGTTTCCTATATTGATTCAGAAAGAGCTGTTAAAAATGCATGAAAGGTATTTTAGGGAGACTGTGTCACAGGATCTTTTAAAATTATTTTCTCAAGTGCTACTTGACTCCTGTGCTTCTTTACCATTGGAAACACATCATCCCAGGTTACACTATATGGGATATCAAATTATTTCCTATTGACCAGAGAGTCTTTAAGATTAATTTGGGTTTAAAGTGGTGGGGATTATACCAGTGTCTGTTTATATAACTTTAGACTCAGACTATAAATTAAGTTTAGAAAACTGCAATTATTCAATAATTTGTTCAGGCAGTCTAGAAATGATTCTTAAACATGGTGACTAGAGATTACGTGCTTATAAGGACAAACAGATTCAGCACAATGGAGTATTTTTGGCCTCATCTATTTTGGAGGCAATTAACAAAGGAGGATGTTACATTTTTCCCTATCTCTTGCTCTCCTGAAATAGAGTCACTAACCACTTGTTAACCACACTGATTTTTTAATAGACAAAGTGGTTGCTTACAGCTTCCCCACCAGAAATGTTCAGATTAAGCACACTATTAGATTGCAGCCAGAATAGCCTACAAAACAGGAAGAAAGCCTTGCCTTTCTCTCTGCCTCCTTCCCTTGTTTAAGCTGATGTGATAATTCACTACAGATTTTCTCTTTCCCTGACAGAGTGCCTACCGCAGGAACGGGATGACTTTTCTTGCCTGCTGATGTGGATGTGGCTGCAGCAACAGGAAAGACAGTATTATATTAAGGTGATTTTCTTTTCCCCTCCATGGAAGGAAAAAAAATACAAGCTCCAATGTCTCCATGTACCAGTGAGTGGGCTGGTTTGTTGTGACTATCTGCTGGCTGTCTCTGTCTCTTTTTCCAGCCCCCTCAATCGTTATTCTTGTTTACTAGCTGGAACATTTAGCTAATTAATGGCAGGATGTTTGGGATAGGGTGTAGGTGGACAAGAATGCAGCTTAGACAATGCTGGAGTTTGCAGGGGACTTTCTGACTGCCATGTCATTTTTATTTAAGTGTCTGGAAGTCTGTATGTTCTCCAAAAGATGTTTTTTTGTAAGGCAGGATGGGGCAGGAAGAGGCCAGCTATAGACTGGGTTGTGTTGGTTTATTAGGTTGTATAAAGGTTATGTAGTTTTCTTTGGAATTTTTACAAAAAGAAAAAGTATATCCCTCTATTTTCCACTAATTTCCACTTGTTTCTCTCAATTAATGTAACTGCTCACAGAGTATAACCCCATTTAATCCAGTGAGGGGATTTTGATGACAGCCATACCAAGTTTGGACACAAAGATATTCAGAAAAAGTTTGGTAAACTAAACTTTACTAGTTAGAGACTTGGTTTTTTGCAGACCCAAAAATGGGCAAAGTGCTCATGTCCAAATTTTCATTATTGGCATCTCCTAAGATGCCAGTATTGTCCAAAATCAAAGAAAGCCTTTGAAGTGACTTGGCACTGGATTGGACCCCTATTTGGAAAAATACATTCTAAAGTGTCTCAGTAACTGAGTCTGTCTCAGTGGTTCTAGGCAAGGGCTTAACGTTGTGTACTTGCTCAGCCTTTACTGCAGGAAGCAGATGTTGTCCCTGTTGTTGACAAAGGCAGCATTACTGTTGGATTTGGTTGAAGAAGAAACCAGCTCTTTTTGCCTTTTTTCTTATATATATTTTAGCTAATGCTGTTTGTTTTCAAGATTTTTTTTTTTTTTTAAATCTCAGTCCCTGCCTGTATCCTTGTTCCCATCCCTTTGCTCCTCCAGCCTCTGCTGGCCTCACAAACACATTCATTTCTTCCCGTAAAAACTGTACAAATATAGAGCTAACCACGATGATGCCTGAGCAGAGAAAAGGGCTCCTGCTTCACCCTTCACCAGGATCTGCTGGCACGTCCTGCTGCTGTCCCTGTGGTACCCACAGGTCAGGGGTCTTCTTCAGCTGCCCTGAGCTCAGGCTTGGAATGCTGCTTAAGCCTCAAGTTAATACAGAACACTCAAGGGATCAAACAAAGTATTTTATGTAGTGCAGCCATCCTCCTCCTTTGTGCTTAGTGTGTGAGGTCTTAATTTTCACTCCTCTGTGCTCTTGTGGTCGTTTGTAGGTGGTTTTGTTGTCCTGCTCTTCTGGACCTGCTTGCAAAAACTTTAAATATGTGTGTGCATTTTTAAATAAATGGAAAAATGTCTCTTTGCAACCAAAATGTTGTAAAAGTGAACGTCGTGTGTCCAATATTACTGCCATTCATAAATTGCTTTTCTCTTTTATCTGCTTACACTTCTGTTTTCTGAAAATTTTCTGTGTGTAAAGGACTAAAAGTAATGTGTACAATGTATTAAACGAGGGAAGGGGAGAGTTTTCTGATGTTCCATTTGTGTTTCTTGAAATATATGATTAAACTTTCCTTTTTATCATCACTCTTTATTTTTGTTGGCATCCTTAATCATGGAAAATTATATGCTTGCTGTAAACATCCAGACTTTTTTAAAAGGACACCAGCATTTATTGTATTTGGTTTCGATCTGCAGGGATACAGACAGAAGAAACCATTTCAGGCACTGGTAACTGGAATCAAAATTCCTTCTGTTGCTGTCTCTCTCCCAGATTTTACATTTTAAAATATGCATAAGCAGGAAAAATACTGGCACTTATTTTTTACTGGTCTCCTTAAAGTCCCAGAGAATGAAGACTCAACATACATTTCTCTCAGAAATATGACAGATCATGTTTTTGTTGGTCTGCTGTGTGTTTGTCTATCTTGAACAGCCTGACAGGCAATTATTTATAAAATCTGGGTTTGCCCAGTAAACCCATATAATAACCTTTCACTTCTCTGCACAAGTCAGGGAGCTGAATTTAGAGTCAAACAAGGTATGTTATGTCTCCCTATCTTGGTATAACCAAGTTTATTCTTATTTTGGGAAGTAATCACTTTTTTTTTTCCTCATTTTCAGAGTTTTCTTTAACTCTGTTTAAAACAAAAATGCAACCAGTAATACTTGTGGTGCACTTGGAGTGTTTCTTAGCAGCACTTCCCATGCTGCAGAAACTGAGATGTCTGTTTAGGCTGGTACTAAACACTTTTATTATATATAAAATTCAGCTTGAGATTCAGCTAATGGCTGCATATGAATAGCTTTACACTTCTGTAGTTTCAACTTGCAGATCGTTTCTATTCTTAGTCAGGATTTATAGGTATTGAATCAGGTTATGTTGATTATTTCACGTTAGTTATCTGAAGAAGGGAAATTTCAGTTTCAGTAGGAATATAACTGCATATCATGTAAGGGAGTGTGAGTTTTGCTCTCAGCTCAGTGCCTGCCTTACTCTGTGGTTATACTACCTGTTTTTTCATTTTTTCTTCCAGCCATCCACAAAACAGGGATAATAATTCAGCTTAAAACTTGTCAGAGGTGAGAAAGCCACAACACAAATTTCTAGTTGAGCTTCATCTCATTTACTGGTCCATCCTCTGTCAGTCTTTCCTCTGAGAAAATCAAACCCTTTAAAAGGCTTTTGTCTTTGTCTGGAAATTGGGAGACTTGACAGTGCTCCAGATATTTCATCAGAGACACTCAGGACCCTCCAAAATGTGCCCCCCTGGGTTTTCAGAGCACACTTCTCTTTGTCAAGTGTCCATCTCACTGAGGGGGGAAGTCCAAAAAAAGTGTTTGGGCATTTCTTGGGTGTGGATGAACCTTTGTGTTGCTTAAGGTTCAGCCATCAACTGTGTGTAGATCTCATAAAATGATTTGTAGTTTCTAGCTCATAGAGAATGTTTCATGGTTCATAAACACTTCTAATCATAAATTCAGAATAAATAGATAATGACATTAGTCACAAGTCCAACTCTAGCTGAAACTTAAACAGTTACAGGGTTGGGAGTGTTTTTACCTGAATGAATCATCTTGTCCAAAGTTGGGCTTTTTATACCTCTGCTATATATCTACCCCGTGCAGCATTGCAGCCAGGGAAATGCAGTGGTGGCATGCATTAAATCCAGGTTTATTCAGAGGGCACAGAGCCAGCACAAAGCAGCGAAGCCATCCCTGAAGGAATTGAATGTAAATTTGACAGTTTAAATAAAGCCAGATGCCTTAAAAATTATTTTGAAAGCTGTATCTTTAATGTAGCTCAACTTTTTTCTTTTTTTTTGCTTGAGATAATGATGTTGCCTTTACAAAATAATAAGAAAAAATAGTTCTCATCTCTTGTGGGAAGACAAAAATCAGATACTTTGGCTTCTATACATCACTGAAAATCTTGGCAACTACTGAAACAAAATTTTAGAAAGCAGATGGCTGCAAATTTGAAGGAAACCTTTGTATTTTACTGTTAAAAGCTTTTCAACTGTCTAGAGAGTGCTCTGAGACACTACATTAATAGCCATTCTCAGTAATCAAGCTCCACTATACTTATATACTATTTTTCTTAAACAAGATATATTAGTAGTGAAAGATGGAAAGATAAATAGAGAAAATAAAGAACTAAAATTATAATAATACAGTTTCATTTTACATTTGATAGCTCTCTTCAATATTTGTTTGATTGAAAATTCATCTTAATTCCTATCAGACAGAAATATTGGCACAAGAATCTTATATCAATATCTGTGTATTTCTGGACTTGTCTTCATCCAGATGCTTTGCAAATATTTCTTACTGGTTTGGTGAAGGTGTGATCTGTCAATCTCTGGTCCTTGTATGATTTTGATTATTGTAATATCTGAGTGCCTCACAGGTTTCCATGTGTTTATGCCTACAGCACAACTTTAAAATAATGTGTTGTTAGCGCCATTTCTTCTGGGACAAGGCTGAGTGATGGGCCACATGTTGGGAAACTTGAAGTGGTTCAGAAACCTGAATTTCTCAAATCCATAGTGATGCTCTCAGTTCTGAAATATCTTCCCTCTGCAGTGGAAGCAGCAGGTGTGTCAGAGAGCACATAACCCAGCCCTGCAGGTTGGGGGAGAAAGGGACAAGGGCATTATCCACCAGGACCCACCAGAGGAACAGGACATGGAAGAATGCAACCACAAAGTCTGGATCCAATCCAAGGCTCAAGACTTTGAAAACTTCTGGCTGAGATGTGCCATGGGCACTTGGTGACCCTGTGCAGAAACACAAAAGATAAGTTTTCACCATAACATGGACTGTGGGACACCTTCCTTCCTCCAAACTATGCTGGACTTCTGAAATCACCATGAGTGATGTACTCATTACAAAAATTCTGCTTTGGCACTGCCAGAGCATTCTTCATCTCCCAAACTGCCTTTGCAGAGTGCATCAGAGCACAAAGAAATGAGAGGAGAAACACAGTTAAGAAATGTAAATGCCCTCTTTTAAATGGGGCAGCAGCTGCGATGGGTGTTGACAAAGATAAAGTGAAATGTTAATTTTTAGTAGATTAACTGGGTGTGGACCCAATAAAATGCCACTGAAGTGTGGTGGCTGATCCTCATCCTGTAACTAGAACTGGAAGAAGAGAAGGTGTAAGACATCAGAAGCTGTAGTGATATTCAGAAAGTCAGCAGTCAATAACTGGCTCAAACCAGTTCTGTATAGCTCTCATTTCCCTAAGTATTTAATTAATCTGCAAAACAAAAAAAAGACTCCAAAGAAATTATTGCCTTTCTTGTACTGACACGATTTCTTCAGATCTGCAAATGAAATGGCAGCAACTGCGTGTCAAGCTGAGGTGAAAACAAATCTGAAACAGCGCTGCAGAAGGAGAAGGAAGGTGTTTAGAGGAGAGTGGCTCCAGCTGAGCTTCCCCCGAGCTCCCTTGTTCAGATCATTGTGCATCTGCTGATCAGCAGTGCCTAAATCTGCTGCTCGTGCACAAGTTTTGTTGTAGCTTCAACTGAACCATTTTTGCAAACTAGACATGATCTGTCTAGTGTTCTCCATGTCAGCTTGCCCTTACTTTCATATTAAAAGGATTTATACTCTTCTGTTTTGGAATGGTATCAACATAATCCTAAATTTTCACTGCTCAGCAGATTTTCATGTAGACCAAACACAAATAAATGGAAATAATTATTAAGGAATGCTTTGAGCACCTGGGAAAGGGTCTTTGATAGTCAGTTTCTCCATGAAAGGTGCCGCTTTTATTCATCTTCTCTGAGATGGTGGCAAAACTGACACATGGCTCCTGTAGGGCTTGAACTTGTACAACAAACAGCTGAGGTCAACCTTGAGGTCTCCCTCAAACTCATGAGCATCCCACTCGTCTCCTCACTGTGTAAATCAGGCACAAGCCCAAGAGCAAAAACATGTCAGATTCTTCCACTGGAAGATCAAGAACCACAACACTGACTATTCCAAGGTAAGGCAGAATAACCTTGGTCTGACTGGGCTCAGCAGCAGGTCGCTTAGGAAAAATCTCTTCTTTTTTTTCCTGTTTGAAAATTACATCATTATTATTTCCACACCTTGGTGATCAGAACTTTGGCAGTGAAATAGTTGAGGATAGTTAATTCTCATGTGCAGTCAACTTTCAGAGCTGATACAGTGGTAAACAGCTCTCTATCCTTCTGTATCTGATTTGTTTTGGTTTTTTTACTAGTGGGTTAAAAACCTCCCCTTTTAAGGGCATATGTATTTTGGGGCACAGTCTGAGTTGGTTGCTTTTATTCACAGTACCCAAATTAATAAGTGTAGCCATCTAAGCTAGTCCACCTTGCTCCATTGGCCACCCTTGCAGGTTGCAGTCTTACCAAAGTTATGGTAGTAAAGATAAAATTTGGTAAAAGCAGCCAAACTTTTAAAATTTTGGCCAATGTCCAAACCTTCCTAGTTTTTACCATGACTGGTTTTTATAGGTGCTCTTTTTTCAGTGTTGAAGTTGGGCTTGTAGATGATGCTGGATTCATTTTTATTTTGTCAAGGCTTGTTTTATTTGCACTTAGGTATGTAGTTGTGGTGCATACTCTGAAGGGATTTTGCATCTTCATTTGTTTCTTTGGTGGTCTTGAAGGAAGGGCAGAATTAATGCTGCACATAAAGAGCCTGTTATTACAACTTTATTCATAGGTGAGCAGGAGGAGCATAGAAAATGCATTAATTTATATGTATATATATTACATAAATATGAATGTATCTGTAGTCATATCTTTCATGAAGACTGAATTCCAAAAACCATCTCTGCTTTTTAAATTAGAAAGCAAACATAACCCTGTTTTGATACCTCCCTCTCTCTGCAATGAAAGTGGTTTATCCTTGTAAAGATAAAAGATTTTTACTTTGTAGAAGTAATTTGATTGTAACCTTTGGTTTCTTTGCTGTCTGTCATTTTTCTCTTGCACAAAGTTTAATGTCATACTGTGAATCTTTAAGAAATTGTGAAACCTCCTGAAGTTTCAGAAAAAAAACATCTTTGACCTGTATGAAAAAGGCATTTTTGAATCTACAAATTGTAGGTTTTTTTCTTTGGTCATGGTTTGTTGGGGGTTTTTAAAGTCCACCAGAATGTGGTTTGAGAGGGAGAAATCTCAAAGAGCTGGGACAGAGCTGTCAGAGTCAGACACTGCAGAGATACCTCTTTGCTCCCTTAAATTGTTCTGAAATGTCCTTATATTTTACAGTACATGAGTTGTGCTCTTGGCTGCCATTTCCTTCCTGCAGCCTCCCAAAGGTAAGTGGATTGTGCCCTCTGGGGGCTCTCCACTGCTTTAACTTAAAGTGTGGTGTGTGTGTGTGTTTTTCTTTTCTTTCTCTCATTCTTTCTTTTCCTTTCTTTCTTTAGCTTTAAATGTCACATTGATTTCCCCCCTCTCCTTGTGTCTTATGAGAGAAGAAATTTATGGCCTTTTTACATCAGGAAGTCTAGCTTTTCCTGACGTTTTATAGCTTTGAATATTAGAAACATTTCAATCCCAGACAATAAATATTACATGATTATTGTTTTCATATGGATAGGCTATTTCCCCCTGTTTTTCCTGTCCAATGTTTTATTAGCATGTGACACCCAAAAATTTATGGATACTAAAACCATTACTATTCAACCTTGTTGGGAAGGTCAGAGATAGTCCCTCAATTTGTATGTTTTATATATATGTATATTAAAAAAAAGTTTAAATCATCTCATATGTTTTGAATCCTATAGTGATACAAACTTACATCAGGAAAGAAGGTATGATTTTTTCCTTAAAAAAAACTCTCATGGGTCAAGCCTTGTTTTCACTGAATTAAATGACAGCTCTTGAGGCTTAGGTGGGAAAAGCAGTGAGCTTCAGTGGAGCATTTCCAAGGTCAGCAACTGGCAGCCTGCAAGTGCAGAGCTTGGAAGGGTTTGGAAGTTGGTGGGATGGTTTATTTCAGTCCATAACTTGGAGTGTAGGTTTTCTGCTCACCCAGGTTGGTAAATTGTTGTTCTCATGGTAGAAAGGATTCCTTGCCAAATGGGACCCATAAAACCCAGTCTGAGGTTACACTTTTTGATGCTCTATTTGGGGAAGGCAGCTGGCTCCTCACTGGGGAGCTCCAGTTCTCCAGCACCAGCTATGGCAACCAAGTCTATCTTGCAGCCCCAGGTTTGATCTGATAACCAGCAGATAAAGCAGTGTCAAAAATCTCTGGTCAAGTAAGTAAAGCAGCCAGATTAAAAAATGCACAGGTTCTGCACAGAAAATCTAGATTGACTTTTTTTTTTTCTTAAATATTGACTGTTTTTCTTGAATACCATGCAGGACCCTGCTGCTTGTGTTCCATTAACCATCATAAAATCACAGAATTATTTGGGTTGGAAGAGACCTCAAAGATCATCTTGTTCCACCCCCTGCTATGGGCAGGGACACCTTCCACTATCCCAGGTTGCTCCAAGCCCCATCCAACCTGGCCTTGGACGCTTCAAGGGATGGGGCAGCCACAGCTTCTCTGGGAAACCTGTGCCTCACTACCCTCACAGGGAAAAATTTGTTCCTAATATTTGATCTGGCTCTACTCTCTTTCAGTGTAAAGGCATTCCCCATTGTCCCATCACTCCATGCACTTGTAAAAAGTCCCTCTCCAACTCTCTTGGAGCCCCTCTAGTTACTAGAAGGGCTTCAAAGTTTTCCCAGGAGCCTTCTATTCTCCAGGCCGAGTAGCCCAAATTCTTTCAGCCTGTCAAGCGAGTTATTATAATATCTCAATGATTTTGTATTGCTCTTGATTGCAGATCTGTGTCCTAGAAAACCAATAAATCTCCCTCTTTCTGTCAGTTCCTGATCAATAGTTTCATCCAAATTCAGTCTGTCTATATAACTACGAGGAGCGGAATCCTACTGTGTTTACAGAGGAGGAAAACTGTCAGGCTGTGAGGACAGTAAATCCAAATACATGTCTTGGAGACACAAGCAAGATCAGACCCCTCTAAGGCTGGGTAAAGGTTTGCAACAGGGATAAGAAAAAATGCAAAACCTGTCAAAAATTTTCCACTGCAAGAACATCCATGATCTGGTGGCTCTTTCTCTCCTTGTCTTGTGCAGACAACGGGAGCCAGAGTCTAAATCCATTCAGAAAGAAACACTAGGAAGGACTTGTTTAAAATCTTTTTTAAGTGTTGTTGTGTCTTTACCCTCGCTCCTGTCTCATCCTCTTTTGGGAATGTTGAAAATAACATTCAGCTCTGTGCTGCCTTTGTCTGTCCTTTTCCATGTGGTAAACATGGATTTTTCCCTCCCTGTTCCTTACAGACTTACAGCCAACTCAGCTTTTCCTGTTTACCTCCTTGTCAAAGGCGTCATTGGTGATATCACCCCAAGTCTAGAAATGAGGGGGTTTGCTGCTTTTCCTAACTAGCTGCTGCTCCCTTGGATATTACATTGACTTTGCATCATATCAGAGTTGGCACATTTACCAATTCATTTATTTTTTAAGGAAAGCAGATGCTTCCCTCACTACCCCCCACCCCCCTCTTACCAACACACGCTGAAGGTGAAGGCACTGGAATGGTTTTCTGGAGACCTGGGTTCCCATCCAGACCTCTCAGTGCCTCAGCTCATTATAGCTGTACCAATGAATTTGTAGACCCAGTCTTTTAAAAGTAGTACTGATAATAATGGTAAGAGGAAGACTGTAGGTCCCAAAATTCAAATTAAAAGACGGTGGTAGGGGAGCTGCAATAGCTCTGTGGCTGAAAAACTGACCGCCACAGCTTTGCAAAACCAGTTCTGTTCTTGCACAGAGATGAATCCAGCACAGCAGCTGCTTTATCAAGTGCTATGTTTGTTTCTTCTGATTTGGAAACCCCAAACATTTTAGTGCCTCAGGAAGACACTGAGTTCTGATAAAGGCAGCTGCTGGCTTAGAGTTCCCACTGTGGTTTGGACACAATTCGCCTATTCTACACAATATAAAACAGAAAAATTAAAGTGTGATGTCATGTAAACCCTCCATAATTATCAAAACAGACTCTGTTTTAAGCTATCCAGATCTGTGATCTTTTGCTGTAAAGGCACCACACATAAGATAACTCTTTAGTTTTCTTGATTGATGATGATATTTGTAAATGTACAACAGCCTCCTCCTGGAAGCGGCAGCTTCATGGCTGAAATCAGAATTGCAGGCTTTCATTTAAGAAAAGAAGGTGCTGCTTTCAGGGCACCACTTAAACCTGTACATGACTAATTCACTGAGGTCTGCCTGATGCCATTGTCATCTTGGAAGAAGCACCTCTGAGGGAAGAAACTGATCCTTTTTTCCACCTACTTCTCCATGAAGCCCACTCAGAAGTACCCTTACATCGCTGAGTATGTAGAGTGATAGAATCATGGAATGATTTAGATTGGAAGGCTCCTTAAAGATCACCCAGTTCCAACCCCCTGCCATGGGCAGGGACACCTTTCACTATCCCAGGTTGCTCCAAGCTGGCCTTGGACATTCCCAGGGATGGGGCTTTGCCGCCATCACTGCATTTTCAAGGACCAGCAGCAGCATCTGCCACCCATCTGACCTGAAACTGTCTTGATGTTTTGTGTAGTTAGAGCACACTCTTAAAGGAAGATTGGAAATAATAATGTTCTCCTGAATTGAAATCTGTGTAATCAGGAAGAGAAAAAAAAAAATTTAAAAACCCACCTGTGGACAGCTAGGAAGGAAAGTAAGTTTGAGGTCTGTTGTGTGGTGCAGAGGGTGCAGCTGCACTGTTGGGAGGGTGATCTGCAGCCACAGCAAGTCATGCCCTCAGCTAATACCTGTACCCTGGGGTCCCTCACCATTTTATTGCTGCTCTGGAACAGGATGTGCAACTGCTCTTCATTAATATGTTATTACAGGTTGGCCAGTGTAAACTCCAGGTGTTGAGAACATGATTTATTCCATTAGTATAAAAAGGTGTTTTCTATGGCCATATTAAAAATTATACTAACTGTTGGGCTTGCCACTGCGCTGTGTGTGGCACATGCCAATTTAAACCTGTCATTTCCTCTTATTTAAGGATATGTCCTCAGAAGATCATTAATTGGGGGTGGAGTTGGGGATCACAGTACAGCTGTGGCCTGTTACCCCCCATCTGGCTGTTAACCCCTGCAAACCACCTTCTCCAAAGATGTCAGCTGCTACTAAACAGTCACTGAAGCAGAGACCAAAGAAATTACATTTTTGGGTCTATTTTATATTTAAATCTATTATAGATTACGACTTTAGTTTAGGGTGAATTGTGCCTGTAGTGTGAACCCAGTGGCTTTATGTAGTGAGTTCACTGTTGAGTGGACTGAACAATTCCAAAGAGCTGTAGCAGAGTCCACAATGTTTCTTCTGTGTCCTTCTGGGCTTATCCCACAGCAGCACCAGCCCTGAGCACTGCTGGGATGAGCAGTCACAAGCTCATGTTCTTCCTCTCTGGGCTTTCCTCTGCCAATGCAGGACTCAAGGGTCCTGGTCAGTCACTGGACTGAAGAGATGGAGATTCAGTCTGAGGCTTAAATATTTGGTGTGTGTGTTAAGTCAGTGCAGTGATTTCAGTCCCATATGATTGCCAAAACCCCGAGATTACCCATCTAAAAACCCCCAAACCATGAGGGTGGTGAAGCCCTGGCACAGGGTGCCCAGAGAAGCTGTGGCTGCCCCTGGATCCCTGGCAGTGCCCAAGGCCAGGTTGGACAGGGTTGGAGCAATCTGGGATAGTGGAACGTGTCCCTGCCCATGGCAGGGGGTGGAACAAGGTGATCTTTGAGGTCTCTTCCAACCCAAACCATTCCATGGTTCTCTGATTCTCTGATTTCTGTGCTATCTGCCCTATGTTTCTTGGGCTTTTTCCATTTTCCTTTCCCACTCTCTAATGCTGCTAACTTTGCTGGGCATTGCACTCAGCCCCAGTAAGCCAAAGACCCAACTTAAATACCTAATACAGCCCAAAAAAGGTCAAAATCATTCTTTTGCAGAAATCTACATCAGCTCACCTGCCAAAAAATGAAAGCAGAGGGGCTGGGTCAAGAATGTGACATCAGACACAGGGTGGGTTGCAATATTTGATGCTTTTTTATGTGGTTTTCCAGTCCTTTGTGCCTCGTGTCCACACAGCTTAGATCCAAGTTCTTGATCCACAGCTGGTTTGAGATGACCTTGGGGAAATCCCAGAGAAAAGGCTCAGGTCTGCACATGACCCAGGCTCATGCCCTTGGCTAAAAAACTGCAGCTTTTTTCCTGGCTGCCTTTCAGTAGCATCACACAACTACAGTACCTCCTAGAAAAGTCTCAGTCTTGCCTGATGTAAAATAAGCTCCTATTTTTTTGGCAACTTGGGAGTGGATTATCTCTGTGTGCTGCACTGAGCTACCAGCAGCCTACACCAAGAGATGGTGATGCACAAAGCCTGGCCAGAAGCACACCGAGCCTCAGGGCATCATTCAAATGTACACAGAAAGCCCTTAGCAGCACTGCCTATCTTAAGCAGAGTCCCTTAAACCTGTTTTTCCTGGCAAAGGTTTATCCAGCCTGTGTTTAAAGACCCCCAAGGATGGAGATTTCACAGTCTTGAGTCTACTGATGTTATAGATCCTCATAAATTTTTTTCCTATCTGGTTGGAATTTTTTTTTCTTTTTTTGCAGCAATGTAAAGGCTTTCCTTATCCTAACAGTGAGGACAGATTGTACCAGTGTGCTCTGGAGCAGCCTTTTCTGTGCTCAAAGGCACTTACATCCCACCAAGGCTCTCTTTTGGCTAATAAATGTAACTCGATCAATCTGTCCTCCCAGGCTGCACTTTTTGGCTTTCCAGCACTGCTTTCTGTTTTGACAATGAGCCATTGATAACTGCTCTCTGGGTGCACATATCTGCAGCCTTGTCCCCACTCTCTAGCAACTTTATCTAGACCCCATGTTTCCCTCACCTGATTAGGAAAGTGAATATGAGACAGTGTCAGAAGTCTGCAAGTGCCAATGATGAATCTATTGCCTTTTCCTTCACCCTAAGGCTTGTTACCTGTCACAGAGGTCCCACAACAAGGGTTCAAATGGCCTCCAAAAGTCACACTTTGTGTAGAGTCAAAGAGTAGACAAAGGATTAGTTTAAAGCAAGGATTATTCAGCCTGGGGGTGAACTGGGCAACAGGAACATTGAGGTGCTGGACTCATGGAGGGGGCACCCTGACCTGCAAGAGGTGGACCATGTCTTTCCTGTATCCCATTTTCCCATTTTCACACCTGTGACAGGTCAGTGAATGCTGACAGGCAGCACTTGCAGCATCTGACTTCCTGATTCACACTGTGAATGAGCTTTTTTTGTCATGCTGATAACCAGGTATTTTCCCTGACTTTGCCCAGCAGGTGAACTGGAAAGAATATGCTGACAGTGAAATTAAATTAATTCCTAGTGATTACCTAATGGCTGTTTTAATTTTATCTCAGGTTTTCAGCTTTGAGTGTGCTGTTACTACATGCATGGAGAGAGCCAGAGTGCTCTCATCATGTAATCCTCCTCCTGATCCAGATAAAAGAGCTTCATCAGTTTAATTTCCAGGTTTTAATTTCTTGCATCCTACTCCTCAGAAGGCCAGGGACTAAAAGGAGTTCAATCCCTCGTAGCATGTATGGGAATGGGATTCGTGGCTCCTGGGCTTCTTTTCCAGCTCTCTCCAACCTCATCAGTGGTACCATCACCTCTGCTCACCTCAGTGACCCCACCTGGAAACTTATCATCTTGCTTGTTTCATCCCTTGCTCTCGAGGCAGCTTTCAAAAGGTGAAGAAATCATCATCCCAATTTGGTAGATGGAGAAACTGAGGCCCAGCAAAGGGAAATGACTGCAATTCTTGTCTCCATGCTCAGGGGCTTGTCCACCAAACCAGACAAGTGCTGGGGTGGAAATAAATATTCCTCCTGATGACTGTGGTCTCTGTGGTCAGGGCTGAGGGTCGAAACGTTTGCACAAGGCCTGCACGCAGAAACCACAGAATCCCCCACAGCTCCACTGCACTTTATTAAAAGTCACTGCTTCTGTGAAAAATGGGGTTTATAAGAGTTAGGTGCCTTAATTATAAAGTCATGTGTGTTTGAATGACTTCTTCCCTGCTAACCGTTTGTGACAGCCTACAAATGTGAAAAGTATTACCAAGCCTATTTTTAACATGGCTATGGAGAGGCTGTAGTAGGGGAAAACCAAATCCTATATGATCCTAGTGAGAAAGACAAGTGATTCCTTAAATATGGTTAAGGTTGCCTGAGTTTAGCATCAATGCTGATACTGTCCAAAAGACAGGAGAGGCGGGAGTCCTGTGGAAGCAACTGGGTGTTAAATAAGTGATAGGAGGAAGGGATAAACTTTCCCTTTGGAAGTGGCTGAATGGTCACTGTATGAAGATTAAAAAAAATCTGGTCAGAGGGGTGCTGGCCCATGTCACAGTGTGCAGGTTCTACACGTGTTTCCTGCAGAGCTGTCACCAGTCAAGAATTTATTCCATCCTGTTTTTATCAGATAATTTGCCCTCCAATGGGGGACACAAATTGCTGAATGCTTTGTAGAACTGAGTCCTTAATGCTGTTTCTCCAAGGGTTGTGGCAGACCTGAGGCCTGAAGCATCATCTTTGTCACCAACCTTTAGCCATAGGCTCTGCAGGGGAAAAGGAAAATACACAAGTCTGCCTCTGGCAGACTCTTTCCTGTATCCAGTAACAAGGGTTTCACCTTCTTATGGCAGGGAGAGACACTGGAGAAGGTGGGTAGGCCAAAAGCAACATTGATGTTGGAGCAGTAAGTGTCACACTTGGTTTTAAAGGAAATAAAAGTGATGGAAAGGAAATATTCCAAATAGGAGGGGACAGAGAGAATGATGCTCTTTGTTGGTTAAAAGGTAAAGAATAAGGTGTGGAGGATGGATAAAAAGACGATATGCCTGTGGATAAAAGTTTTATTGTGGGTTAGGTTTAAGGTTGATGGACACCATTGTGGGAATTTCCTCTGATGAAATATATAATTAGTTTTAATTCTAGCTCTATGATTCTTCTTCCTTCCATGATTTTGTAAGGGATTTTACAGACCCTAATCTAGGTGTAAGGTCTGCAAAAGTACTTCTCCACGCCTGGATGAATCATCTAAGTGCTAAGCAGAAATACAAAATTTACACCTTCCTTTAACTGTGTTTTATCCCCATTTCTCCACGGCTGTATTTTGTCAATTTTGAGTGATAAATTATTTATGTCCCCCTACCACAGTATCATGGGTATTCTGTGCATATAGCCTGTAATTTAGTTGCTTCTTTGCCATTTTTAAAATAAATAAAGGACTCTATTTCCTAGGCCAAGGCAGATTTTACAGACTTAACTGTCATATTATTCAAAACACTTCAAAGATATGAATTGAATCTGATGGTCATGAGATACTTCACACCACGGAACTAGGTGCAGAAATAGAAAAAAATACATGGCTTGTTTTGTTCAAGAGTTTTCATTTTCTTTAGTTGGGTACCATGAATGTGCATGTGAAAATTACTTTTCCTCTTTGATTGAGACTGAACTAAGCAGACTGAGGCTGAAGCACATCTTATTCCTTGAAATAGCCATTGTTATCAAGCTGTGATGACACTACCTGAAGCCAGACAGAGCAGAATTAAAATGTTAGAATTTCATGTTACATTTCTCAAGGTGGGGTTTCACCAGAGCTTAGTAGATATAATGTAATTTCCATCTAAACATTGTTTTTGACAAAATCATGGGACAATTTTCTCAATATTGTATTAAAATGTACTTATTTTGTGATTAAACCAAGCTCAGAGTCATGAGGGTCTGGCATGTTAAGGCTTTATACTGAAGGCTGGAGTAATTTTTCCTGTTTTCTTTTATGACAGATGTTCTGTCATGCTTCAACCCAGATCTTCACTGTAATCACAGTTGTCTGAATCAGGAGTCTGAGTCAGCAGCTTGACATCTTTGTCATGGAAAAAACTACTATGCATCTGGAGACTTGAGGGCTCAGGGAGATTGCAGGCTTAAAGAGATGTAATCAAAAATATTAGGGAAATTTGGAAAAGGGGATGGGAAATCGTTTAAATCGTTTTGTTTTCTGATACGTTACTTCCCTGGTTATGTATCTCTGTAGATTTTTTTTGTTTGTTTGTTTCTTTGCTTTTTTAAACCTAATAGAAATTCTTTTCCAGTTTAAACTGTGGATGAGACAGAAAAAGATGTGCTCTATGAAGGTGAACCACTGGCCATAAATGATGTTATCTGACTTAAAAGCCAAGTCTGTCATTATAAGTTTGGTTGTTGCTCTTCACTGGGGTTGTCACTCTCTAGAGTGATTTTTACATTTGAGAGATTAAGCTGGAAGTTTTAAATCTGGCTCCCTCCTCCCTATGAAGCTGCAACAGAGACACAACTGCCTTTCCCTGCATTCAAACACATCAGGGAGGAACCTGTGGTTCAGACAAAATTATGTAAAGAAATAATTTGGCAAAATTGTTTTTGTAGAGGATGAGTCTGGTCGCAGAAACCAGCAAGGATTTGGCAGCTGCAGTACAGTTATTTACACTTCCTTACCAGTTTGCCTGCCACAATCTGCATCTCGTGTGGGAGTAAGAATGAAAAGACTTCAGCGTGTCTCCAGTGTATCTTTTGACCACCTAAGACAGTAGTGAGGTGCTGAGGGGTTTTGTCAGAGGAGGACAGACTGTGAATCCATGTTGGTCCTCAGTCCCTTGCATTTTACGAGAGGTGCTGTCACAGGGTCAGCTCTAGATAAACACGAGAGAGGAGCTCACAGTCCTGCAGAGGCAAGGCAAGCAAAGAGTGGAAGAGGAACAGGACACAAATTGGCTGGATTCAGGCAGGCAGGGCACGGGCACCAGGCTGAGACGGGCTCGGAGTCACGTTTCCTGACTTGTCACAGTCTGTGCCGTCTCCAATGATGTAACACTTCCTGTGGCTCTTTCCAAAAATATTTTCATAAGCTCTGGGTAATGTGCACTCTGCTAAGGAATTGCCTAATACTATGATCCTATGAGGGTTTGGAGCTTTAATGTTTTAAGTCACTTCTAGCTGGATTAATTTCCTCAGATTCATATCATACAGAGTCAGCCATTATTGGTTTTATCCTCATTACAGCTTCTACAACTGCACACTCTTACCTGGCAAACAAAATATCAGAGGAGTTTGTTTTATTAACTTTAGCTAATGGCTGTGTACTGATCCCCAAGTAAGATGATACTTCTGCAAAAGTGGAGGGGTTTGTGTTGAGCTGGTTCACATGCACCTGTGTTTTGCCAAGAAATCTTGGAAAGTTTGATTGTCCCAGACGGCTCAGGTTTGATCATGTAATGAGCTTTCTAATTTTTGACTACTTCTGATTCCTTATTCCAACCAAAATGAGGGAATAAATGTTCTTTTAGTGTGGAGTTCATCCTACCCAACGTTCACACCTCAGCTCCTTGTCAAACTCCCTTTCCAACCAGTGTAAATCAGATGCTTTCAGGGAGTGATCAATCTGACCAATTTTAATAGTCTGCTCTAATATTAGCTTAATTGCACCCTAAAGACACCTGTTTCTTTGCACTGTAAAAAAGGAGAGCAAATTTAGTTGTCAACATTGCAGCTGTCTCCATTTGATCAGATGAATGCTGCCCTTCAAGCCATGATTAAACTTCTTTATGATGGGATGCATCTGGCAGGTGATGCATGTCTAGGTGTAACCTGGATGTGTAGAATCTGTTCATAGTCAGAGCAAATAAACAGACTTTTAGCATGGAATCTATCCCACATATTGGTAAATATCCGAAGTAGCTTAGTTGGACTGTTATTGACTACAGGAAGGAGCCCAGCATGACTGGAATTTAATTCTGTGGTTGATAGGTACACCTCTAAAGACACATGAGACTAAATCCAGCCCAAAGAATGATACCTGACCTATTTTATAGTGCAGAGCATCCCACAACTCTGTCTGAGACCAATGGCCATTGAGCATATTGGATAAACATGTTACTTGTTTGTATGTGTAAAGATTGAGTCAGGATTCTGCCTGGGCACTCACAGTAGGAAATATGGGCATTCAGTCATGCTTTTATCATCTGTTCTTGTTTGCAGTGCTATTGGTATTCATGTCAAAATCTAGGAAAAAAAGAAACCTGAAAAAAATCTGTCTCCATCCCCCTACTAAAAAGATTTGTTTCTCAGAGTCTTGACTCATGGAGAAGGTTGTGAAGTCAGTGTCTTACCAAATAGAAATAGAAATACGGATAGAAATCCATCTACACACATTTTATAATTTGCAGGATTTTTCATCCCAGGGTGTTATCAACACAATCATAAGAAGAATGAAGAATGGGGGAGTGAAGAGTGGGGGGAAGAATAAAACTTTGGCATTAACCAAGGATCATGACCAGATTGATTCCTCCCTTCATTACATCCAGGTTTGTGCAGAAGAAACCGGGGGGAAATTCTACCATATAATGTGGAGATTATCCCAGATTGCAACTGCATCCAACCATGTGTCTGGGACAAACCTGCTGTACCTTTCTCTCTAGAAGACTGTGCCAGACTTGGTTAAAGCCAAGGAAATGGACAAACTGTTTCCAGTTATTCTCCTTGTGATGATCCCATTAGGATCTGGTTTGGGTCTGCTATGATGAAAAAACAATTTTTTTTTTTAAACAGCTGCAGGCCAAGATTTGAGTGCAGCTGGGCCAGTTTATGGCTACAGATGAGCACTGTGCAAAACCTGGAACCAGGCAGAACACATTGGCTTTGGCTGTGCTGGGAATTACAGAGTTTGCAGGAAAACAAAAATCATAAGGGGATAAGCCCACACAACCCAAAGCAAAAGCAGTGATTTGCATGAGAGCCTGCAGGCTGCACCTGCCCGTTGGGTGAGTTACCTCACACCTCACCTCCCCTCAGCTCAGGCATTCCCAGCCCTGGGGTGGCTTTCTGGGTGTGCCATCAAAGTGTTCCCCACTTGGAGGTTTCATTGACTTGGACAAAAGAATACAACCAGCTTTTCCAGAGGTGAAGTATCTTGTTGAGTCTCATTCTGCTCTGTCTGTGCCTCTGTTCCTCCTCACCTTTGCTGCTCTGATCTTTGTAGCACTTGACACCTTGACTCTGGTCTGACACCTGGACAGAGGCTGTAGAAATGTTCCTGCATTCTCTCAGCGTTGCTGGTGCCAGCACATGGCAAAGACATTTGTGTCTGAACTTTGAAACAAACCTTCTTTAGAGGAGCTCAGAAAATAAATACCCCATCCCTGGAGGTGTTCAAGGCCAGGCTGGATGTGGCTTTGAACAACCTGATCTATTGAAAGGTGTCCCTGCCCACGGTGGGGTGTTAGAATGAGATGATCTCTAAAGGTCCCTTCCAACCCAAACCATTCTATGGTTCTGTGAAAACTGCTGCAGACTGATGCTATGTAAAGTTGCTATATTCCATAAGACAACAAATCACAAAACTCTTCTATCAATGATGAGCCTCACTCAGCACAGTGCTATTCCTTGTATTTCTGGTTTTTCCCACAGAGCTATTCATGAATAACTTTAGAAATAATTTTCATTACTCAGTTTCACTGTGAGATTTGCTTTTGTTTGCAGCATCTCTGGAGCACACATTAGCTAAGATCTGCATTTGTCAGAAAATCATAGTCATTAAAAGTAATGTTTAATTGTTGTTTCCAGCCGCAGCAAATTAAGTGAAGATGCAATATGGTAAGGAGAATTTTCTTATGTATGCCACATAAAAATCAGGATGGAATAATGATGACTACAGCTAATGGAATAATTCACCACAAATAATTTATTCAAATGTAGCCTTTTTTCCTGCTGAGGGAATAGCTCTGAGCTAAGTGCAGTTTCCTACGCTGTACTTGCTTGGACAAATATCATTCTGAACTTTTTTGCCCCCTGGCTTATTCATGAATAATAAAATTTGAGATGTGTTGGTCAAGCCAGTCACATGGTGCTTTTCATGCCTATTTCATTGAAATATTGCTGCAGTACAAATATCCAGGTGCACACATTTAAGGTTCTGTTCCTCTCAATGCTCTTCCATTCAACCTTGAAATGTCCTATCCTTGCATGCTTAGGCCTCTGAAATTCACTCATAGGAATGTCCAGATGGAAGCTGAACCCAGTTCCTTAGAAAAAAACCTTAAGAAAATATTCACTTAATAAAAAATACAATCCAAAACTCAGCAACTTATATATGTGGGAGCTGCCACACCTCATACTTGTCATTGAACCAAAGTATGTGATGTCAAGTCAATCACCGGTGCCCAAATTTTACTCCTTAATTTAACAGGAGGGTTGAATTCCATCCTTCATTCGTTTTGTTGTGATGGGCACAGTCTGATGTTGTACACACAGACCAGATGGGCTTTAACACCGACCTTTGCCAGGGAGGAATTAACGGTGCTGCAGCTACTTAACTGTGAAATTTCCAGTCTGATATCATCCATCACCAGTGTGCTACAGTGCACGCTGCAGACGGGGCTCGTTCCCTATTGTTAAGGTTGTCTGACACTTCCCATTACCAGACCCTGTTTTCAGTTGCTCAGAGCTTTGCCAAGCTTTAACCATTTGGATTTAAATTCTTCATGCTGAGTGTGTGCCTCAGGCTGAATTCATTTTAGAAAATGTCAGCCAAAATCAGAAAATATATGCATAAAAAAATCTGACAACCTGTATGTGAATGGCTCCTTTGCCCCCTGTACTTTGCAGGAAGGGCTTGACACCTGACAGACTGACCTTTGTGTCAGGGATGAACATGCACTGAAAGTCTAAAGGAAAACTCACAGAAGCCCAGACTTGCTAAAGTCTCTAGCCTTTGGCCAAGCTGCAAAGTGGAAGGCCCAAGGGAGGCTTTGGTGTCATCCACAATGGATGTGCTTTGGCCTGGGAGGCTCCTGCTGCCATGGAGTCCAAGAGTGTTCTTCATCATCACCACTGAAAACAAAAGGAAAATCCTAATATCCTATTAATCCTAATTATCTTCAGCCATTCTCTGGTCTGTCGGTACCTCATATTTCCTCTGTTTCATTTATCCAGATTTTAAGAAGTGCTTGGAATATGCTCTCAAGCATATGTTGGGATTTTTGGAGTTGTCCTATGCAGGGCCAGGAGTTGGATGCCAATGATCCTCGGGGGTCCCTTCCAACTCAGGATATTCTGTGACTCTATGACTCTACAATTCTATCATTGTTCTCTCTTCATCCATGTGGCTAAAGAGAAACATTTTTATTATCTGCAGTATTAATCATTTGAGATGACCCACATCTCACTTCCACCTCTCACTTTATATCTGAATTTCTGGATTATTAATCTACAGCTGCTGGCATTGCATTCTGCTCCGTGGTAGCTACTAACTCCTAAAAGTCCAGGCTGATGATCTAAGTTCACTCCTGGCAGTGCAATTCAGTTTTCAGTGCTGACAGTGCAACTCAGTGGAGTGGAATCCATCCAATAATGGGACCCCTGTATTAGTTAGCATAGAACATCCTAAAATGCTATAAGTATCATTTGTATTAATTATTCTGAAGGCGCTTGAGGTAAACGGGATAAAGAACAAGAAATTGTAGTGGTAACCAGCTGAAGTGACCTTCTTATAAGTGGTATTTTGGCTGAAGAAGAGGATTTCATTTTTTGTCACGTCCAAAATTGTTGTACTCCAGAAATACCCTTTGATATTCCACATCATGCATTTACTCATGAAGTTCAATATTGAGTTCAACCTTTTCATGTAAATCTCTGAGCTGGACAAATTGCAAGTGAAGGAGGTAAAAGGCTCCCAGGAATCTGTTGTGAAAGGCTGATGATTACAGCTGAGATTCCTCCAGGATGAGAAAACCATCCCTTGGCTCACAGCATGGCTACATCTTGGAACATCAAGCAAGGTCTTTATGTAAATCTGAGTGTTCTTCTGCTTGTTCTGCTTCAAAAGCCATTCTCGCTGGGACACAGAAGGAAATCCAGTGAGACAAGGTAATAGAGATGGAAGGATGCTAATGGAAAGATTAGGTCTCTGGGCTGTCAGACTTGTCTCTCTTAAGCACATGTTTATGCTTTATGTTAAATAATACAGCATGTTTATGTATGTGAATATATATATATATATGCTGCATATGTATCTGAATGTATGAATGGTAAGATGCTGTTCTGTGCAAGAAAGTCATGGCAGAGACTAGTTCCACATTTATATATATTAAATTACATTTCATTACATCTATAATGCAATGTAAAAGGTTTCTCCCTTTCCCTGGAAAACACGATCTTAACATTCATGTATTCGTGTACAAGCTTGTGCACACACAGGATCTTGGAGGGGAAGCTGGTTTGGATGCTACCAGAATTCTCTTACCCTGCAGATGGTTTCTGTGACTCCTCGCTCTGGATAAACTGTGTCCTTTTTGTTGGAATGAGTGCTGCCATGCTGAACTCACGTCCTGCTGAGGGATTCAGTGGGTCAGGGTTCCCAGTACTCCAGGTGTCCTTGTCCTTTTGTTCCTTAAAAACATTTTTATATGTTCTGGTCTTTGAACTTAAAGAACCATAAAAATCCCAAAACAATCAATTTCCTATCCTACTTTACCAAGTCTTTTCTTCCCTGCCCTTTGCTAACCTTGAGATTACTTCCAGCAACCTGTACTTGGTGCAACATAACTGCACTTAAGAGACAGGTCTCTCCATCTGTCAGTCTTTGTGAAGTAAGAGTTCATTAACTTTTTTTTGTCTCATAACTCTGGGACTGAAACACCTCTGTGTGTTTATTTTTCATGATAGTCTTCATAGAGGTCTTTGGAGACACCTTGAAATCTTTGAACATAATGGAAAGGGAGGGGATGGAGTTAATTTTGCTTCATCTTTTTCCTCATTGTCCTCTCACTTCTTTTTGTCCACCTTGAGGGGAAGAGAGGATGCTAATGGGAGAGTTCCTGCCTTCCACTGAAGCCTTCACCTGAAATGTGCCACATCTGGTGGGTATTTGTGGAAGCAAAGCACGTCAGCAGTTTGTAAGATCACAGTCCTGAGAGGAAATAGCTGAGTTTATATGTCCTGATTTTATTGTCTATTTTGGATAAGATGATAAATACTGACACAAGAAGCCAGCAAGTCGATTTATTGATTTCAATTCTTCTTGTTGCTCTGTTCAGCCCTTCATGTGTATTTTTGGATGATCAAGCAGAGTTGGAGACAAAAGAGAAATTCCTCCTCTGCTTTTGGCAGGATGGAACTAACTAAAAAACCTGCTTGAAAAATATACAGGAAATGTCCAACTCAATATGTGCTGTTTTTAGATTTAGGGATCCCTGTGGTGGTTGCTGCCAGCTGGGGGCAAAAATTGTCTGTTTTGCTGCTTCCTCCAGCAGTGCAATGCACTTCTCACTCCAGCACTGCCCATCCTGTCTCCCTTGCAGCAAATCTTAAGCTGAACTGCATCAGAATAATGATGGGAACCTATAGGTAAAGGGACAATTTTCCTTGACATTTGTATTGACTGTAAGTGAAATAATCACAACACCATCCAACAGTGTCAAAGACTTTAAAAAAAAAAAGACTACAAACTTCATCAAAGTTTAACTGTTTTACAAACAGTTTATGTCTGAGTAATTACTGCTTTGATACTACTGTCGTTACTTGTGGAATTGCAGTGAGCAGTATTTTGACGTTCAGAGGCTGCTGGCTGGCTGAGGCATGTGGGGATTCAATGTGAGCAGGATAACCCAGTTGGGGATCTATCAATCAGAGCACAGCAAAGCCCAGGAGCTCCAAAAGACATCCAAATTGGCCTGCTCAAGGCCCAGCAGTGTTTTTACGAAGGAAGGTGAAATTGAGGAGTTTAGAAGAGCCCAGTTTGCCTTTGTATTTGACAAGAAAAATAACTGGGATTGTGCTTGGAAGTGGTGAAAGAAAGCTCCACAGGGATTGTGGGCTCATTCTTGCTGGAAACAAAGTTTTTTTCAGAAAAGTGAGGGATGCAATCAAAGTCAGAGGTTGGGTTTGTTCCACTAAAATTGGGTTGCAATCCCTGCTCGCTTGAGGAACTTTATTGATGTGAGTAGTCCCATTGAGAGTATGAGTATTTATGTAGCTGAGAGAAGCTAATGAAATGAACTCAAGTGAAAAAGGGATTGTTCACATGCCCAAGAATTGTATGACAAGGGCCCTAATCCAACCATTGTGGTTTAGGGATTTGCAAAATTACTTATTTTTGCTATTGAATCTATCTATGTCAGTTTTGCTAACTCTTCACACATTCCAGGCTCTCTCCTGAAATCTACCTTGTTTGCTCTGAATTTCTCATTCCAGGACAGACATAGCAACGTACTGACCTAATTCTTCAGGTTGTGCAGCTGTGTACTCACTATTTTAGGAGATAAATGAATAACAGTCTCTCCGTTCTCCAGTGTAAATTGACCAAAGCCTCCTCATGTCAATGCAGCAACATGGAGTTGTGAAAACTGAGTGTCTGGGGCTAAACCTGAGCTGGAGAAAGAAAAGGTAGCCACTGCATCACACTTCTGAAAATTACTGTGACCATGCAGCATATACAGGTAAAAATGGTGATCTAGATAGAAAAAAAAGTAAACCAAGCAACAAAAAATCTATATCTGTCATGAAAGGACTTCGTTGATGTTCATTGGGGTATCACAACACAGATTTTATGGTGCCCAAGGTCATCACATTGTTCAAACTGATTTTTCTCAGAAGGGATGTTTTCTGCCTTTTCAGCTATTCATTTTTATTTTTTTTTTAATCAGGGTTTTATTTTTGAAGGTGTCTGCACTCTTGTTGGCTGCTGGACAGCTGTATCACAAGGATTTCCCTCTGGTATAAAACACAGAGCTCTTCTGTATCAGTGTGGAATGCAGTAGCAAATCACTGTACAGTGGCCCATAAGGATACCAGCTACCCTTATAAACTTTTTATAACTTAGGAAAATAAACATGTGGTTTCAGGGCTCTGCATAGTCAGTACTAGCTGACTTGGAGCTTGCTTTACAAAACTAAGAAAGAAAATATTGGTAGAGCTAATAAATTTCCGAGGGAATCAGCAAATAGCATTCTGAAAGGCCTGAAACATTTGATGGTTTATGGATAACTTTGTATTTTATCTCTCAAAACATCATCCAAGTTGAGCACTAAAGTGTAGTGTTCTCCATAATGAGTGCTGTGATCTGGGAGCTCCTGTGGGACGCCAGCCTCACGTCAAGTTATCCATGGAAAGACCTGCTAATCCAGGGGATCCGATGTGCTCTCTGCAAGGCCAGCAGATGTGTCTCCCTCACTTAGGGAGAAAATAACTGGTTGTAGCAGCAGCAAGAAAGCAACCAGCTCTGTGCAGCTACCTGGTCACTCCTTTTATTTGAAATAAACTCCTTCCTTTTAAAAAATTGAGGATGATCAGAATTGAGAGATTCAGCTTGTGATAATGGAGATCTTTCCATCAGGCTGTGTTCATGGTTATTTTCCAGCACCCTCACCTCTCTTTAGATGCTGTGTGAGCCAGTTCCTCCTACAGGAAAAGGGGGCTCAGGAGGGATCTTTGAGACACAGAGAGCAGAAACCAGGAGTGCAAGAACTGAGGCCCAGGTTCCATGCTACCAACTGCCCAGATTCTAAGAGTAAAACAAGTAGAGAAAAAATTAAACGGGTGTTGAGCTGAATGAAGATATGGGAGGCTCCAGTTCATCTCCTTTCCATGGGCTATGGAGTACCCTTTCCAACACAGACACTTGCAGTGCTGTGTGCCCGGTGGGTTTCAAGCCCTGCTTCCACACATGGCAGAACTTGCATTTGACAAACGTGTTACATCTTCTCTGTTCTGAGCTGCAGGACAAACCATGCTCTGACTTTTGGGAGCCTTTCCTGGTGATGCCTTCACTCTTTATCTCAGATGAAGGTTGCAGTGTGTCCTGCTGTGACGAGCCCTGTGAATTGGTGCTGAACTTCACGCAGAAATAAGTATTTTGCTTCAGGGGGCACAACTGTTCATTGTGTCCATGTGACCTGCTGGCTCTGGTGCTCATGTGAACAACCTGGCCTTGACCACTGCCAGGTATGGGTATCTTTCTTGTCCCAGGGACAAGAATGGCAAGGAACTAAAAAATAAAATATTTTTATTTATTTCATCAGATGGAAAACTGAGGCAGAGAAGGATTAAGTGACTGGCATACAGGCAGAGCATGGAATAAATCACAGACATCTGATTCCCACTTTAGCGCCTTAACCACAAAATCACTCCCTCTTCCCTGTCAGAGCATCCTTTGTCACCACAAGCTGAGGGTCACAGGACCCTCAGGACAGATCTGTGGTGGGGACAGAAGAGCTGTACGTCACAGCAGTAAGAATATACATTTAGGTAAATCACTTCCCAATAAGACCATTCAAGATATCAGAGTTTTCACCTGAATGTGAAAGGTTCTGCATTCCCACTGTCAGTCCCTCGGGTCTCTGTATAATTCCTTTGAAAAGCCAAAGCAGGAGAGTTACAAGAAAAATAACATTCATTAAAAAAAAGCAATAATAATAGAGCTACAGTACAAGAAGGAGGTGAAATTAAGTCTGGATTTGTAGCCTGCAAATGGCCGTGTGAATGCTAAAACATTAACTCTGTTGTTCAGCTCAGATGAAATTGTTTTGGTGCCAGTAGAAAATACCTTTCTTTGGGAAAGTCTTCTGGGCTCTAATTTGGAAATTCCAAAAGACTCATGTGTATCCAGTTGTGCACTTGTAAAGAGGTGAGAGACCTGCCAATAAGTGATTTACAGTATGTTTTCCCATGTTTTACATTTTGGTAATTTCATGTTGCAATTCAATACCTAATAATGTAAAATCCAGCTCCTCCAACGAAGCCAGGAATGAACTCATGGAGGAGTGTCCCATAGGAAGGGCACATACTACATTACGTGTCCATGTGCCAGCACCAGAGATGCAAAAACAGCTCCGTGGAGATTTGTCTTGCAAGGCCAACGTCCAGAATTGAAAGGATTGGCTGAATTCGCCTCTTGCTCCTGTCTGACTGCAATTCCCTGGACTCGGGTATCAGCACAGAGCCTGCTGAGGTCAGGATGCTGAACCTTGGGCTCAGATGTGCTTTTAGATGAAACTACCCATGAACCACAACTCAAACCTGATGGAAATTTGGAGAAATGCAGAATTCCTATGTCAGCATGATCTGGAGAGCACAGATCCTCAACTAAATCATGAGCTGGGATGTGAACTGACATCTTGGGCTGAATATCCCCGAGATGATGGATATGCCCAGTGACTTGTGCCTTGCTGTGAGACAGGAGATCTAATTTCAGGCACACCTTTAATTTTAAGGTGCAAAAAGTTGCAAAAAAAATTAAGGTCCAGAGAAAATGTGCTGCCATGGAAGACTTAAAAGAGCTTGGTCTGTTTTGGTGAAAAGCAATGTTGTGAGGTGGTTTGGTTATGCCAGATGGAACATCTTCATAAACAGCAGTAGTAGAGACCTCCTGGTCAACTACACAGAGACGTAACAAACATTGGTAGGAAAAGCAGAACCTGAACTCAAATCCTGACAAGAAACAAGGGCCACGTTTTAACTATAGGGGTGATTAATAATTACCAACAACTGTGGAGAAAAGTGGGGGGGTTTTCATGTCTGGTCTTTTTAATCAGGCTGTGTATCATCCTGAAAAAATGGCCTACTTGAGCACAAGGCTTTGAAGTCATAGCAAGAGGAGGGGAGTGTCATTTTTGAAGGTCTGTGTTAGGTAAATAATTTGTTCTGGGTCTAGACTGTGTGGACTTACTCCTCTTGCAAAGTCTCAGAGACATCAACCAGAAGTTTCTTATCAAAACTTGTATGTGAAGGATGTAATTTCTCTACCTTTCATGATCTCTGAAATTCTCCAAAACTCTCTGCCTCTTCTGTTGTCCAACTTTCCTGACTTTATCCAAAATACCGAGGCCACTGAAGTTGATGACATTTTTGTGACATCAAATATAGTGCTATCAGGACAGAACCAAAATGAGAACAACTAGATTTTTTGGCAAAAATTTTTGAAACACAGCAGAGCTCGTGTTTTTGGTAAAAAATTTTTGACTGCTAGGATAAGAACTGAATGAGCAGACTGCAGTGTTTCAGCAAGGAGAGAAAACAAGTCAGATATGGAGTATTACTCTCAGTCTGCCACAACACTGCAACTTCATCTGTTTGACCAATCCAACCTGAATTGAGACAAATTCCTCAAAGCACAGGAATTTGCACTAGTTCCAGGGTTTCCAGCCAGCCTGGGTTAGGCTGTAAGGAAAGAAAGAAAATAAGGAAAGATCTGGAGCTGTGATTAAATTTATCATTCAAGGAACAGAAAAGAAAAATCACTGTTTGTTTTCAGTGACTGCTAAATATTTTCCTTTATCTGAGGAAATTTCAAATCAACCTCTGGCCCTTCTAGACCCTGACATGGTTTGTGCTGTTGCCATAGTTCTGTCATGCTGGAAGCAGCCATCATATGATTGTAAAATTTGGCTGGATTTCCCAAAATGTTGAGTGCTGTAGCCCCCGTGTGACAGCACTGTGCCAAGGAGCTGCCCTGGCAATTTGGGTGACAAGAGCATTAGTAGACAGCACTTGTTCATCAGGTTCTGTTTACACCTCTCAGAGAACATTTTAGGCAGGTTCATTTTGCAGGGGGCAAAACCACATTGCAGTGACTCGTCCAAGGCTGTATTGCAAATCAGAAAAAAGGAGAGACTGAGACTTAGTAGTTCCTGTGTCCAGTAGTTTTTGGCTCAGCCATGTCACACAGTCACACAGCTTACTGTAAACTCCTTAAACTACTCCTTGGTACGTCTGGTTCATCCCTACAGTGATGTTGCTGTTCCCCTTCCCTGTCACCCAGAGAATTCCCATCCCATTAGACAACAATCTGGCATTGTCAAAGAGCTCAAGCACACGTGACAGTGGAGCAGAGGTCATTTTGGGATGCCTTTATCATACAAGGGGGTCGGTCTCCAGAGCCCTCTATCTCCAGGTCCCTGATTTGGAGCTACAATGATGATGAAACCTCTGCTCTGCTGAGGGCTCTGTCTATGCAATTAAAAAAACAGGTTGGATTGAATGTGCTTTGCATCCTTGCGTCCATCCTTTTCCTGCTAGACAGTTCAACAGGTGGCAATGGCAAAATTTTACTCACAGAGCCTTGCTCATGGCCATGGACTGTGTTGTCATCCTAAACAATGCAGGTGATCTTGGCAGGATTTGGAGCTCCATGTTTTGTTGATAGTGAACTCTTTTCTTTGTTGGGATAGAGCTTGCCTGTTTGACTCTGCGAGATAAGTACTGCAGCACTGCCTCTTTCCCATTTTTCCTGTCTTTTCTACTGCCTTGTCAAGCCCTCTGGAGGGAGGGTCTCCCAGCCATCAGGTTTACACACAACACTCAGCTGTGGTTTCATCTGCATCCTGTGGCAGGTGCTGTCTGAGGATGTTTCTATCCCAGCAGCAGAACACCAGAAGGGGAATTAAGCGATTCCACCTTGGACTCCAGGAGCTCTCAGTGGAGTTCAGTGTCTGGGCAGAGCTTACTCAGCAAGGGAGTTTAAAATTGCTTTTTGGCTAAGAAAGCAAATCCTTCAGTGTCAATCGGAAAATTGTATTTTTGATTTATTTTGTTTAGATAAGGGTTAAGACGACCAATTCAGACCCCTTTATGCTGTGATGTGGGTGGAAGTTTGTTCAGCCACTGAGATGGACCAGTTACTCCCTTTCCTTCCCCTCGCCACTTCCCCCCCACAACTTGCCCTCACTGTGTTTTTCTGTAACATATGGGCCTAATTCAGGCTGAAGACTAAAAAAAGTTTGGACAGCGCTGGCTAAAAATTATGGCTTCTTATAATGAAATCTTTGTCAATGGAAACTTGAAATAGCAGCTTGGCTTGTGACTTATGGGGAGTCTGATGATGGAAATCAATTAATCATCCCGTTTCCCAAAATCTGAACAGGAGGGCACACTTGAATCAGAAAGGGGCTCCAGTTTATGAGCTGCTTGGACAGCTTCAAGACTTTCACCGAAAACCCCAGGAGCATGAGCTGGAACAAATATGTTCAGACAGAATGTTTTTCTTAGGGAAGAAGGACAGCAATAGAGATCCTCTGTTGAGGAACATTTGGCTTTGTTTGGTGGGGCTTTTGTTGCTCAAGAGATGAGCACTTTGCAATCTTGAGCAAAAGGGTTTTAATTTTTAATAGAGGCCCACTGGGTAATTTTATTGAGATCTGCTAATTCTTGCCAGGGGATAGTCAGCAGAGAGCTGTGCCCTGGCTTTGCCTGAGCTGGGGCAGCTTGGTGGTGCACAACACCAAAAGGAGCAGTAAAAACCATGGGATCTCCTTCAGGGGTGTGTGAGACATCCCATGTCTGGGACCTTGGCAGGGCATGGGGCAAATTTATGTGAGGTCCAGGCCCAGGCTGCAGTCCACCATTTCAGTAGCCTGGGGCCATGAGAATACTGTTCCACATGTGCTTATTAAAAGAAACCAGACCATAATTAGGGCATTGCATGTAATGGATTCTCTGGTTCAAAGGGTGAACAAGAGTGTTGGGGGGACAATGACACTGGGTTGGAAAGGACCAAATTTGGAAGGGGGAGGATCTGTCTGGATCATAAAATGTTTTGCTTGACCTGAAATGATATGTTTTGCCTTTTCTGGAATTGCTTAACATCCCCCGCCCCCCATGAATAGGAACATGGAAAACTTAGTTTAAATAATTAAAAACATTAAGCCATACACACACCCTAAAACAGCAAAACAAGAAACCATGTAATAGATACTCCCAAAGCTATTTTGTTAACATCCCGTTCATATTTCATACTCTACCTTGCCATAGGAAGGGATACTCACCCATATGATTATGCTGTGAAAATCCAAATTAATTTGAAGCAAGCACATTAATCTTTTTCAGAATATCTGAATATTTTGAGCTGCTGCAGAGGAGTTCAGTCCCCCCAGGTTTGCTTTAAAGTGGAACAGCTTGCCCTAAGTGCCCCATGTATTTGAAGGGAACAAGGAAGGTGACTATGGCAGTCAGGAGAAGCAAGGGACAAGGAACTAGAGGAGCACTGGAGCAAAGGACCCTGAAGAAATCTCACCATTTGGCACAAGAAGGATTTCCTTTGTCATCCTGCTTGCTTCCTGCCAGTGTGTTGGCTTTAATGAATAATGGGAGATAATAATTTTGATTTTTGCCTGGAGTGGGAACAACTGACAAAGCGTTTAATGGAAGCTGACAGTTAAGTACCCAGCCACAGCAGTAAAGTGTCAGACAAAGCATATGAAAATACACAGCCCAAATGAAAGCTATTTCTGAGCAGATTGCTGGCACGCTTTCCCAACCCCAGGCAGGTTATCTGAGATGGTAATTGCTGCCAAAAAATTCCTCCTCATCCTTTTTTTTCCTTTTTAAATACCTTATGAGACTTACCTCAAGGGACCATAGAGCATATTTATGGATATGCTTAACTTCAAAATAAGTAAAATCAATACCAGAAAAAGCAGAGCTGTTTTATAGACCTTATACTAAGCTTGTTTGCATGTTTTAAAAAGTTAGTTGCCTCATAGCAGTTCATATATAGTATTTGCTTATATATGTATGTGTATTTATGTATTTAAGAGGTAGAGACTAGGGTTGGCTAGAAACCTGAAGGAAACTACAGTGCCCAGTTGTCAGTGCCTTTCTGTAAGACCCTCAGCCAAAATGTTCTGGGGACATGATGAACCACTCCAGAAAGGTCAGCATGAGCTCCACAGCCAAGGTTCCCATCCAGTATTTCTGCACTAAGACCTTACCATCATGAACTGTGCTTTTGATGTCTTTTTTTGCCCACTGTGCACATTAGTTCTGCTTGTGTTGCTTTCAATCTTGCAGAACAGCTAATCAAAGCTGATGCAGGTTATTGAATGTTGCCTGATGTTTAAAAATAGGTTCATTGGCTTTGTGGCCAGCAGGGACTTCTCTGTTCATCTCCTCTGACCTCCTGCATATAACACAAGCATGGGATAAGTACTATTATATGAGGGTTAATGTACACAGTGCCTTCATTTATTAGCTTTCTACCTTATTTATTAATTTACTTGTCAAAGCAGGTGACTGAGAGTCAGCATTCCTTGTCCCATTCTTGGCCAAAATGGGCTGTAAAATGGTTATAATAATATTTCTCTATCTGTGATGCTTAACTGATTCCTACACTGAAAAGGCAACAAGCTTGTGGCAACTTAACAGTTACTGAAAAGGATAATCCTGTTACAGCAAAAATAATAATCTAAATGCCATAACCAGTCCCCTCCCCAAATCCAGGCTTAAACAAAGATTAAAAAAAAAATACTTGAAATTCTGAAATCTTGGCTGCATTAAACCTTTAAAACACTGGATTAGGCATTTTTCATTTCCAAGCTTGGCTCTGACACCACATCCTTGTATTCCATTGGTGCGATTCATCTGCAGATACCAGAACTGCATAATTCATCACAGATCTTTACTATAGATATAATTATATTAAATGCTTTGGCCTGAGCAGTGCGAAGCTTTCTCTAAGGTGAGCACAAAAGGCAGCTTTGGCCTGAGCAGTGTGAAGCTTCCTCTAAGGTGAGCACAAAAGGCAGTGCTGCTCTGGTGTGGTTTGAAGGGTGGTGAGCACATGTTTTATTAAAAGGTGAAATCTGCACTGGGAAGACCCAACAGCTGTGGAATAGATGAAAAGACAGAGAGGAAGCAAATTGTGGCATCACTGTCTTGAGGGAAGCTGCTTGTGTTGGTTGGTGGGCTGAAAGTGAGAGGTAGGACTTGGTTTCCCAGCCGTGTATAAACCATCTCTATTTTTCCCATTTGCTTTGGAAATTAACACACAACACGAAACTGCAGCTCTCTGTGTCGCTGTAAAAGTGTTGGGGACAAATGGTTCCAGCAACTGTGGGCACTAGAGGAACATAAACTGTGTTTTTATCTCTGTAAACTAGTTTTCCTGTGCGATATTCTAGTGTTTTATTGCATTTATTTTATGATAGGTTGGTCTTTGAAAGCTCCACTTTTTAGCTGTTTTTGTGGGGAGTTTCCTAAAGGAGAAGGTCTTAATAAACCCAGTCCTGTCCACACCTGATCACCCTCAACTCACTCTGTAGATCCACTGCATACTAAAGACTTTTGCAGGAGTTAAAGCTGGTAAAGATAAAGGTCTGAAAGGACAAGAAAATTTAATCTGAGTTTTGGAATATATGATGCCCTTGTATTACATCCAGATCTCCTCAACTCAGCACGGTGTATTGTGCTGCAGGAAGACACCCTCTTCTGCTTTGAAGACATTAAGAGATGGAGAATCCACAGCTTCCCTTTTCTAGTTTGTTCCAGTGGTTAACCACAATCTCTGTTAGAAATTTGTACCTCATTTCTAATTAGAATTTCCCTGGCTTTCAGGTCTTGTTGTGCTTTCCCATTTTCAACTACACAGCCTTGTAGTATCTGGTTTTTCTTCCCTCATAGGTATTAATGGGCTACAATGACATCGTCTCTTTCAGTCTCCTTGTCACCAAGCTTAACAGCCTGGGCTCCTGGGGTGGAATTCACTCCAGGTGGATTGGCTCTTTGATGTCTAATGTTGAAGGCATCTCTGGGTTTGTCTTGGAGTTTCTTCAAAGCTCCAGCCACACATATGCTCAGGAGTGCCTGCTCTGGCACATGGCACCAGCACAGGATTCAGCAGCGGGAATTCTGGAGAATTCACAATTAAAGCACAATTAAAAATTGGTGAGATTGGAGCCCACCTTTGGCACAGCAGTTTTAAGAGGCAAAGCACATACTGTGAAAAGGGAAAATTCGGATGCTGGTCCTGAGGGGATGAAACCTCATCTCTGTGTCATGGAGATGCATTGGGCTGTGGAGGTGTTGAAGGATTAATGTTCCTCTTTTGAATGAATAGCAAGAGGAGCATTGTCTGGCAGAGAGCAAGCAGAGCAGACTGTGCTGAGCACATATTGACACTTCCCCAGGTTCCTCTTCAAAAATCCAACAATTTATGGGTCAAGAGATTGCTCTTTTTTTCTTTTTAGTAATGCAGATGGGATTCCTTTTCTTTGAATTTGTCCTTGATGTGAATTTTCAGCATCCACAGCATCCTCTTGGCAAGTCCTACATGTTGTGTCTCTGAAAAAAAAAAAATCTTTTGAACTTGCCAACTTTGATATTCCATCCTTTTTGCATCAGAATAGATGGGGAACAATGGATCCTACCATTGTCTCCACATCATTCATCTTATACAAGTGTAGAAATCTCCTCTTTTGCTTTTCTTCATAGACAAGTTTTTCTGTTCCAAAATACTGTGTCATCAGCAAATGTGAATATTTCACTATTAATTTCAAGATCATTTGCAAAGTTGTTGCCATCACATGTCTCCATGGCACTCACTGGTTACCCTCCTCCCAGTGAAAATTCTTAAAATTTCTTCATATCCTTTATCCATTCCTCCTGCCATTATCCGTACAAGGATCTTTGACTGATTATTTTTCTAAAAGCCATGGGCTGAGAAGGGGCCCAGGTTCTCACTGCTCTGCTGTTGCTTGCCCAGAGCAAAACTGAGCAGTTGCGTCTTGCATTTCCCCTGGGGGTCTATGCTGAAAGGAGAAACACTTGGCACTTCAGCAGAGCCAAACATTAATTCCTGATGTCACTGGTAGACCAAGGCATAAGGGGCTCTCAGACTGGATGACTTTGCAGGTGCTCAGGGGTGAGATGGAGCTCTTTCCATCCTGACCACATGTGAAGTTGAGTCCATGATGGCATTCACCATCACTCTCTGCTGAACCTGCAGCTCCAGGCAGTGTCTTAATGAAGCCTTTACCTGGGACAGGAGACAACCCCCCTTTGAAAACATGGTCTCTACTCTTTGTCCCTGAGCCTTTGTATTCCCATTCCTCTCATTTTTAACATTTTCCCTGAACCTGACCTGATTTATTGAGTTGTGGACCATACTCCTCTTTTCTCTTAGTTTACCCTGCACTGATCCTCGAACACATTAGTAGTGACACAAAATTTATTTCCAAAGCTCACAGACAGAAATGCTGAATGTACCAAACCTTGGAGCCCTCCCTTAGAGCCACAGTGGGTCCCCCCCAAGAGTGAGGGGTCCTCATCAATGACCCCTTTCACCCAGAACCAAACTCACTTCCTTGACGCTCCAATGATATTGCATTGTGCTAATCTTAGATCAGGATTTCGGTCCTCAGGACTTCAATGCCCTCAGGAACACACGCATCCTGGCTCTGCTTTGGCACTGATATATTTCTGCCTAATTCCAGTTCTCCTCTCTGCCTCTGTTGAAACTCTTGCAGTTCTTACCCAAAGTCAGTATTGTCCCATCCTTCCCCACAGTGGTGACATACACATTGATGAAGCTGGATCTTATTTACACACACGTTCCTTTATAACGTGCGGATTTGACATTGACGCCTGCAGGAAGGGTAGTTCATACTACTGAAAAAGGGAAAAAAAAGGCTGTAGTGTAAATGCACATCAGGTCTGAGAGCTTTTCTGCTTCAGATTTAATTACAGCCAAGTGAGTCAGAGACATGGGAACTACTACCTTTTTTTCTGGGGAGTATTGTTAGTGACCTGCACAAGAAGCCAGAAAACTGTTATTACTTGAAATGTAAAATTAAAGAAAAAAAAAAATTGCTCTCTTTCTCATTTCCCTGAACTGGACCACATGTTTCCCTGGAGGAAAATCAGTGTTGGAAAAAAGGTTGACTGCAAAATTTTCTGTTAATCTGAATATTCCTGTCTTGCTCTGAGTTCTTGCTCTGAGCTGCGGGATGCAGGCACGGACCCATCCCATCTGCTCTGCTGTGATCCGTGCCAGCTGCTAGGAAGACCCTGCTGGAGATGATGGATGGCCCAGCACGTCCCTTCCTGCTGTAGGATTGCACTGGTGGGACAGGGTGTATCAGAGCACAGACTGTGTCCAGGATCAGCCTGGTGCTGCCAGAGGGGTCACTCTGACTGGGACCTTCTGGTGGCACCAGTTCCACTGGTAGGGTGTGACCACAATGCTGACAGCTGCTCCTGAACTTTGGGAGCTCTCCTGATGTTGGGCATGTTGTGGCCTGACGAGCCCTCTCATTCCCAGATTTACTCTGGATTTCTTCATCAAGTGCAGTGTGCCAAGGACGATCTCACAGTGTTAATTCTGGTCCTGGCACTCATCCCTGAAGAGATTAAAGCAGCCCTGAGAGAGCATCCCGTTCTTTTTTGCTCAACCTTTATTACATACAGAACTGTGATATATCCCCTCTTCTACTCTCTGTCTCTCTCACCATATGTTAAAGACTTTTGGGAAAGTACCTTTTTTGCAGCATCTTTCTCTTCTAGATTTTAACGCAGTCCTGATTCATTTACCATAAATCTCTGGAAATGCAGCAAATCCAGCACAAAACTTGTTGGAAACAGGATTTCATTGGATGCAAGTTTTACATGTGTGTACCATCTTCCTTGTCTGGGCGCAAGAGCTGCATTAACTGGATTAAGAGAAAATTTCTTTATACCAAATGTCAGCAAAATTCTTGACTGAAGATATTTTTACTCTAACAAGCCCTCAGTGTCTACTGTATTCAGTGTAAAGGAGGATCATGGCAAGGAGCAGACTGGAAGAAATGTGCTAATTTGAAAAGTCTGGATATTTTTATCCATGGGGAAAAATGGTTTCTGTGATAGTGATAGGAAAAATAGAGAACAATTTTATGAAGATTTTTGTTTATATGAAAGTCTTTGTCTGCTTTTCACTAGTTCCATCACCTAGCAAATATTTTTCAGCAGTTTTCCCTCATTTGCAGTTTTCTTTTTAAATCTCACATTTCACCTTTACAAAGTTCTACTCTCTGGCTCTGGAATTCACAGTATTTTGTCACTTTTTCTGTTGTGTCCTGTGGAGTGATTGTCTTCATGTTGTGGCTCCAGCACAAGATAAATCCTAAACAAGTTGCATGGCCTAGGAATGTGTCCTGCAAAGGTTGCTGGTAACAAGAGGTGGGGGAAGAAGGACATCAGAGTTAGCATCCTAATAACTCCTGTTTTTTCTGGTTTTGGTCCAGGACAGTGTCCAGGGAGCCCCATTGTCTTGTTAATCCAGAGCACAAGAGAGACAGAACTGGGCAGTGAGACAGAGCTTCAGTTCTTTCTTTGCACAATTTCCAGTTCTTTGCACTCTTCCAAGGAAGCCTGCCTGGCAGGCATGCTTAGTCAGGACAGACAGGAATACACACAGATTTCTACTATGAGATAATGAGACTTTCTGGTTTGTTCTCTGTTCTCTTTCTAACAATCCATTTTGCTTTATCAGCCTCTTTGATGATTGTTGAGCACTGGGTTAATGTTTTCAAAGTATTACCCACAAACCCCATTTTCCCTGTGAACAGCCATAGCTAATTAAGAATATTGTGACATATGTATAATGAGGGTTATTTTTAGCCCACAGTCATTACTTTGCATCTATCAACACTGAATTTCTTTCAGTGCCATGATATCTCATCAACAACGAGTATCACTCAGTGTCATGAGATCCTAATGAGATCCCATAATCTCCAACCTCTGTTCCTTCATGAGTCACTGTTTCCCAGATTTTATGAATATGTTGAACAACACTCATCTGCGTGGAACTTCATGTGACCTCTCTCTATTACATAAACTGGCTGTTAGTTCTGTTTTTACTCTGTTATTAAGATGAGATCTCAGTTTCTTTTTTAAGCCTTTTGTAATATAAGTACACTGAATTAACCAATCTTAATATCACACTGTTTCCTTCAAAACACTCACCAATATACATGTAATATGACTTCCTCATGAATATCTGGGTTCAGCCCCATGGCTGGGAAACCGTGAGAAGAACAAAATTATAAGAAAGAAGTCCTACATTTCTCAATATATCCCTCTTACTCATAGTTTTGGGGTCAGCGCAAGCACCTCCTTACAAAGTAGACTTGGGCATCACATCTTAAACCTGTTAAAATTTGTGACAGCATAAAGTTAAAAAGTAAAAACAGTATATTAAAAATTGGAAAAGTGGAAAATTCCTTTTAAAATGAAGACTTGTAATAAAAATAGGCAGTGCTTCAATACACTGATTTTTCAGAAGAGAAAATTTCTGGGCAGATAATGCACAAATAAAACAAAAGCCTGGTCTTGGGTGTAATTTCAGCAAGTGGATGTCAGACTGTATCCTGGCTGGACTTTCCTTTAAAAAGCAGCCTCTTGTTAGCACAGCATAAGAGTGATTGCACAGCCAAAGCTGAGGCACAGACCAGCCATGCGTAAATTATGTCTTTTAATATGTCACTGGAATTCCTAGAGGAAAAAAGCTCCTTTTTAGAAACAATTTTATTTAATTCTGTTTCTCATTTATTTCTAGAAGCTCTGGTTATGCAACATAGCAGTGCAAGAGTGGAGAGGGACTCTCTTACCTTCAGCCCAGACTAATCCAAGTGCTGAGCTCTTCCTCTTTCCAGAAACACTAGAGAAGTTTCTATTCTCTTTCGTGCAGTCAGTGAATTCTCCATGGGGATCTCCATCTATCTGGCAGGTCACGTTACAGCTCTGCTCTGTAACTGATCTGCCCATTGGTTTCTGCAGAAGAAGTGTTGTTGATGAATGACTGCACATGGCGCTGAGAATTATGTTGCAGAGTTGTTACTTTTCAACCAGGGAGCTTTCCTGGGAAATTTCCATGATGTGCTGGACAGCTAAAGAGCTTTGGACAATATGTAGGATACAGCTGCCATAACTCATCGTGACCAATGAACAGAGAGAGCAGAATGGATAGAGAAGCTGAGGATCAAGGATGCCGGCAGGACACGCATATCTGTGACTGGTGATGAATTTTACTGTATTAGGGAAAGCTGGCTGACTTAAAAAGATGCTAAACCTGCTGGCAAGGCATAGCAATAACCCCACAAAGTCAGCGTGCTGTGACAACTGCAGTTTCCTTCAATGTGAGACAGCACTGAGAGCGCTGCCAAATGTCAGCTACACAGATTTATTTTCTCTGAGACCACTTTTTCTTGCCCTTGAAGCCTTCCCGGTGCTTTCCTCTGAGGTGTAGTTATAAGCAGAGTTGGTAGCACTGCCCTAGAGTAGGTCCATGTAGCTCTGCAGGACATGATTTTGTTGTTTTGTTATAGTATTTGACACTCTGCAGTACAGCACCCTAACGAAGATACAAACACCCAGGATTTTAATAAAAAACCCTAAACCTTGAGAAAATAAAACTCATATTTTCATAGAAACATGTAATAGCTTCACTTGGAAGGGACCTTAAAGATCATTTAGTTTCAATTTCTCTGCCATGGGCAGAGACACTTTCCATTATCCCAGGTTGCTCCAAGCCCGATCCAACCTGACCTTGGACACTTCCAGGGATTGGACAGTCACAGCTTTTCTGGACACAAAATTTAAAGGTTGATTTGCACTAAATTAAATATTTGATGCCACCAATTATAAATTATTATTATCATTTTGTTTTATTTTATTTTAATTTTAGCAATTTTAAATTTTTTTTGTGTCTACTTAGTATAATTTTCTCAAAAAAACCTGCTTAATTTTTCTTTAATGTCACAATAAGGTACTTAAGTGATTTCTTTTTTCAATATATGTTGAGTCAGGAGATTGAAACCAATGTTTTCCCGTAGTGTTTTGGTTACTAAGAATTTTGGGTTTGCTATGAAAAAATGAGTTAAAAATTTTCAACCAACTTTAGTATTTGTGAAAAATGATTCACAGCAATGTCCTGTGAATTTTTAAAGCAAAGATAACATCAACAGCAGTTAAACACTGCAGATAAGAGCTGAATGATGAAATGTTCACAATTTATTCAATTTAGTCACACAAAGCTTTGTAAAAAAGGAAGATATGGGAAAAGATGATCACCAGCTTTTCATTAGATTGTAATAAGATGAGGACATCATCTTGTTCATCATGTGGAGACATGGCTGGATCCAGTCTTTGGGATACTGCTTGTCTTCTGTCCTCGGGAAAAATCCTGTGGAGGATGATGAGGAAAGAGCCTTTTTTACCAAAATAAGAAGAGAGGAAGGTTTTCCTCCCTGCTGAAATGGCTTAGGAGAAGTGTTAACCCCAGAAGAGTAACAGATCTTGGCTCTGCTTCCCAGCTTCCATAAGCTGCAAGGATGAATATTACATTTTGAGCTTGGATTCAAGCTCAGTTTCAAGAGAAATTATCCATCCATGCTCTGTAACTCAGTTATGAACTGATCTTCAAACTCTCTTTGCATTAAGGTCTGAGGTTTTGTTTATTTAGATTTCAAAGTCCATTCCTACTGCTGCTGTCTTGCCTTTGCCTCACACTGCAAGCATCCAGAAGCCTGGAGATGCTGCTGGGAAAAGAGGGTTGATCCAATATCTTCTTTATTTAAGACGGGAAGCGTGCAAGCGGATGATCTATTAATACAGCGTTTATTAATACCCTTCTCACCCACAGGAACCAAAAATCACCAGGCTTGCTTTGAAGCTGGGACTCTCTCACATGAATGGAAACGAGTTTCCAGCTAAGTGCAGGTGCCTGCCATATGAGCAGAACAAATCCTGGGACCACAAGGAGCAATTTGATGACTGCTGTGTGCTCTGTGCCCACTGTAGATTCATGTCAAGGTGACATTTCCCTGGCTTGGGTCTCCCCTTGTCTCTTACCAAAGAGCTGTACATATTTTACTCCTTTTCTTACTTTTAGTGCCTGATAGATGTTGTTCCTAAACACTTTTGCAGGTGATTACTGTGGGGAATTAGTAAGCTTCTTATTCACACCTTTCTGTCCAGCCCCTCTTGACTTGCATAATTCATTAATCCAGAGGAAACGAGGGATCTCACAAAAGCCCTGGCCAGCCCCAGAGGGGCTTTTCAATGGTTTAATTTAATGATGGTTGTGGGAAAATCCTGTGTAGCTGTTCAGCATTTTGAGTCCCCTCCCATTCTTTGCCCTGTTAATAGGTGGTTGTGCCACTGAGGGGTTCCCCAGGAGGACCCTTACGGTGAAGTATGAGTGTTGTTGCCTGTTGACATGCTGGCTAACAAGGATGACACATCAGACTTAAAATCCCAGGAGTGCCTGAATTTTGTGGTTTTCAAGTACTATAAATTTTGCTTTCTAGCACAGGTGAGGTTTGAACCCCTACCTGGAAACAATCATATCCCAGGTGTCCCTTTTTGGGAGTGGGGCCACCGGTAAAGGAAAATACAGATGTGAGAGAAGCCTTGAAGCCTTCAGACCTGCCAAGCTCCAGCTGGTTTCCCAACACCTCCCCAAAGTGGATGTGTGGAGTCAAGATATGAATGAAGGAGCAGAGCTTTCTGGCTAAAACACACAGGCCAAGCGATGCTGCTCCAAGGCGTGACATCAAATTCTTGGGCAACATCCACACTTTGCACGTTGCAAAGGAGCATTCCCAGGTGCTTTAATTTGCTTTTGGTCCTCAGACTGGTCCCTTGCTCACTTTTGGCCTCGGCTCTCTAACATCCGTCCAAACAGTTTCCAGGCACCGTTCGGCAGCCGGCACAGCCAGGGACCATTCCCAGTTGGCAGCTTGGATACAGCTGCTCTGTTTTGGAAAGTGGGAGAGTTTAATGAATGGATGCAAACATTTCTGTGCCAGTTGGCCTCGAGGCCAGCCAATGGTCCAGGCCGCGTTTAATTTTCTAAAAGAGACACAGCCTCAGGTCTCCTTATCTTTGCCATTAACTTCCTGGGTAGTGAGGGCTTGGCTGTTTACCTATAAAAAGGACTTTGTGAAAATGGAGCGTGCATGAAAGAATAGTTTCAAAGACTATTTATTATGAATATGGTTCTTTTTAACCTAACAAGTCATTCACGAACTGATCTTGGCTTCCTTGGGCAGAGTTAGTGTTCAGAGACATTCACTGATCATTTACAGCAAGAAACATTCAGCCTGCAGTTTGTTTTCTTTGCTTCCTTTTTGCAGTGGGGACCAGCCAGCTGAGAGATCTGCTTTTGTTTTTCCTGTCCTTGATTTGATGATTGAAGCTTTTCAAACAGAACTACAACACACGGCAAGCATCGACGATGAATTTCTAGATAAATAAACACTTGGGCTGAGGCGATTTTGAAGAACGGCAGCGTCAGTGCCTCCAAATGGCAAATAATAGAGTGAACTGAGCCCAGCCTTTTTTTTTTTTCTGGAGTTGGAGAACTGCTATCCCTCCTGGTAACCTCTCTATGCCTCTCTGTTTCATGGATTTTCTTGGTGCTTCTGAAGCACTGGGAAAGACACAGTTAGGGCTGGCTAAGGGTCAGTCCAGGTCCACCCTGAGGAAAAGGAGACTCTTCCCATTGCCACATTGCCCAGAAGTGGGGTGAGGGTCACTCCAGGTCTGGATGCTCGAGGGTTGTGGGCTCAGGGAAGGTCAGCCCCTTGCAGGGATGTCCACGCCAGGTGACTGCTCAGCCTTTCCCAGCTGGGGATGGCTCAGGAGACGTGCCAGAGGCAGGCTTGCATTGCCTAAGCATAGCTCTTGGCTCTACTGCTTGCTCATCTGTGGCTTTGCCTTCGCTCACTTGTTTCCTTAGATGAGTTCCTCTGCCTGCTTATTTGTGTTAGGAAAATTATCGTTCTTGTATTTCGGTCTGTGTCGCTTCCTCTGGGCCTGTTTTGTTGTTGCACAGAGGGATGTCTCTAATGAAGTGGACGGAAGGAGGAGGACTCGGGGCTTATTTTTATCCTATACATAGGAAGTTGGCCAGAACAGGGAAAAACAGAGCAGAAAGCCCTCAGAGCATTCCCACCCCTTGGGGTTGGAGACAGCAATCTCCACAAACCTTGCTCAAATGTTCCACCGCTGCCCAGGGGAACTTTCTCCGCAGTTTTGCTTGTTTGTTTTTCAAAGGAAAAACGTGTGTTGCTTCCTGCCACAGGGCTGGGGCTAGCTGCTCTGCCATTGCTGCCATCCAAGCTTGTTTTATTAATGAATTAAACATCAGACCACCAGACTGACTGAAAAAAAAGTTGGATTTGTATATGTGTGTTGGTAATGTGATAGCACCTGGGGCCCTGATGGGGCTGGCACTGACATCACACTTCTGTAAAGATGTGAGGGCTGGTCTGAGGAGCCTCAAACCCAAACCCAAAAGACAGGATCAGGGCAGCAATGCAGGGCAGAAATGCAGAAAAAATGCAGCGGTTTTGCTGGTACCATGAAGAGAAAGCTCAGGATTAACTCAGACCTTCTGTTTTTTAGTTTCATAGGACAAAAGATGATGACTTGGAGTTGAAGGAGGGTGGTTTTGGGTAGACATTAGGAAGAAACTCTTTACTGTGAGGGTGGTGAGGCCTTGGCACAGAAGTTGTGGTTTCTCCATCCCTGGAAGTGTCCAAGGCCAGATTGGATGAGGCTTGGGACAACCTGGAATAGTGGAAGGTGTCCCTGCCCATGGCAGGGGGGTTTGAACAAGATGATCTTTAAGGTCCATTCCAAACCAAGCCATTCTGTGATTCTGTGATTCTGTAATTTTATGATTCTATGATTCTACAATCAGTGCCTCATTAGATCACGCCATTATCCTAGAAATTCTGGGGAAGCTGAGGTGCGTGTTTTAAGGCAAGGTATTTGCCTTGCACTCACATTTTCTTTGTCCCATTTAATCCCCTTTCCAGAAGACAGTGAGCTGTCTTTTCACTTTTTTTTTCCCCCCAGTGATGATGTCCAAGGAGAGGACCAACAGAGCAGACAGCTGGAACCCTCCCACACAACTTCCCTGGCCACAGAGCACCTCCCTCCTTTGCTGCTGCTCCTGTCACACAGCTGGGCTTCAAAAGAGGATGCTCCTCTCCCACGTGCTTCAAAGGGAAAACCAGGAGCCACAGAACAATTACTCCCACTCACAGGGAGAGGGGAAATCCTCTTCTAACAGGGGATCATCCTGTTACAACGAGAATGTCTGGTGATTTATGACATGCTGCTTTAAACCCTCTTTCCCCTCCAAAGAAACACAGGAGATAGCAGAGCTGGAGGGAGATAGGAGAGAGAGCTGACATTGGCAATGCTTGAAATATAGTGTGAGAGCTGGGAAAACCCTTCCTTGCAGTCCTCATTAGCATGACTTAATTAATAGTTATAATCTTATCAAGCAGAGGTTGCCATGCAGGAGGGATGTGCAGGCTGGAAATCAAAGCTTTAATAAATAGATATTTTAAGACCGAAAAGCACCACTGTAATTTTGTCTGGCTTCCTGTGTAATTGATGCCAGAAACAGAAACTTTTCAACTGAAAAAAAAAAAAAAAGTGGATTTAATAGGAAGGTATTAGTATTGTGATATTTTTGGGTAATAATTTTAACAAGAAAATTTGAGAAGTTCATTTTGCAAAAATCCAACTTATTTGTACTTGATTTGCTTTCATTTTGGTTTTCTGCTCTAAATGCTCTCTAAATCCCAAAGACTGTATGCTCTGTAGGCCTTATGCATCCATTTTCTTAATCTTTTCTTTCTGGTATTGAATCCAAATTTAAAAAGAATGTTCTCAATCTGGGGCAAAGAAAATTTTCCTTTTTTGACACCAAAAATCTCTTGCAACTTACATTAAATACTGCAAAAATTAATATCTGTGCCATCAGTTCTGTTATTGTCTCAGACATTTTTACAGTTCTTCCTTCCCATTTTCTTTCTGTTAGCCTTGGCCTGGTTCTTGGAAGTGGTTGCACCTCTTAATCTCAGGAATATTTTGGTATCTTGAGGTCTGATGTGACAGTAAGGGAGGTTCTTCTCACAGGAATCAAGAATAAACAGAGTAAACTCTGTCAGCCATGGAAGCTGACTGGCAGGACAGCTTGAGTCCGGACCCAAAAAAAGGAAAACAGTATTTCATTTATTTCAGGTGTCAAGTGAAGAAGAGAAATCCACCTGAGGACCCAGAGAGAAGCAAAAGACAAAGAAGATTCAGGTCATGGTGTGGGCAGTACAGCTGGGGGCAGCCCAGAGGGAGAGTCAGAAGCAGGACAAATTATTCAAATTTCAATCATACATGGAGCAACTCATACAAATGTGAGCTTGCTCATGTCCGTATTAGATTAGTCCACGCTCATTCACATTATAGGTATTGCTAAGAAATCATCACAGCCTGTGAGAGCTCAAACTCATTCAAAATAACTTTTAAATAAAGAGAAATTCATAATTTTATATGAATAAAATCAAGTCCATCAATCTCAAAGGATTTTACTCCAGCACCACTGAGATCTGAATTTGCACCAGGACGTTAAGCACAGGCCACTAACAGGACAGATTTCTAAATGCTAAAGGGAGAGAGAGTAACTGTGAATTATAAAGCCACATCCTTACTGGAGGCTATAAATTTGGATAAACCTCCTCCCCCAGTGATCTGGATTCTCACATACTGTCTCATCAGGCCATTTCCCTCTCACTTGTGAAATGTATTACAGTAGCCAAATTACCAAATGACCTCAATAAATTCAGTCATTCTGCTCTAAGAGAAGATACCATGCTGTGGAGAACAGAGTGAAAATATATTTTTCTCTCCAGACTTGCAATTGTTCCCATTGTGTGTCAGTTTTATTGGCAGGTGATTTTTTTTTTCTCCCTTGCTTGGCCCCAGTTTGAATTTTTATATTCTGCTCCCCCTGCAAATGCCTTTTCCAATCACTATTTTTTAGCTCATATCAATGAAGTCTGTATGGGGGAAGAGAATAAAGCAGGACAGCTCCTCATCTGGTTTATATCTGCCTTGCTCAACACATTCCAAGAACCTCTCTGCTGCTCTGCCCAGCTCAGTGCTGTGAACACTGGGCATAATCCTGCCTTATATTTTTGTAGACAGACTTGCTAAACTGTTTGTGCATGGAAGAAATTCCCCCCTAAGTTATTAGAGGAATGGCTGAATTTAAATTTGTTGTTGTTTGTTTTGCTGTTCTGTTTTGTTTTTTGTAAGAGAACCATAAAATCATAGAATGGTTTGCATTTGAAGGGACCTCAAAGATCATCTAGTTCCAACCCCCATGCCATGGGCAGGACACCTTTCACTAGAGTTGTCCAATCTGAAAAAAAAAAAAAAATTATTTCTGGGGAAAAACTTTATACAGATTCAAAATCAGCCCATCTTCACCTAAAATTCAGCAAATGCTTTTCATTTTCCTGGTGTTTTGACTCAATGCTCTAAGCAAAGAGCCTGGGGCAATGGCACCTGAGAGGCTCCCAAAAGCAGCAGGAGAAGTTCAAACCTCACTGGGCAAAATGTCCTTAAAATCCCTGGGGAAAGTCTGAGAATGGCAGCAGGGGCAGAAAACAGATAAGAAAATCCCTATCCCAAGTCCCCAGGTTTGTGGGTTTTTTACAAAACTTTCTCAATGTTAATGTAGCTTCTCTTCCAACTGTGAGCAAATTGAAAGGACTAAAGGTTTGTTCCAGCATCCATCCAGACAGCTCCAACCTTTCAGAGGAAATACATGCACAAACCCTGTGCTGGCTGAGAACAGAGGAGGTGCAATTTCCATGAAAGAAACAAACCACCAAACTGTTAATGAAAATGAAATTAATTAATTTTATAAGCAGCTCCTAGGCAGCCAAAAAAACCCCAAAACTAAACCATCCACCATGAGTAGCATCTGTAAGAATCACTGGATCATGGAATCATAGAACGATTTGTGTTGGAAGAGACCCTAAAAATCTTCCGGCTCCAATCATCGCTGCTCTGGTTCAACGCCAGGTGAATCACCACCATGCCTGGAACTTGCCTCACCCAGTTAACCAAGTTAAACATGAACAGCTGCTCTGAACTGCTTGGGGATTCTGCTCCTGAAGCAGCTGCAGCAAGACTGGCACTTGTTGTTGGGGGATATTCCCACACCACTCTCAAATGGTCCAAATACCAAAAGGACACAATGAAGAATGACAGCCATAGAACCTGGAGAGGACTCCAGCCCTGGGTGTCCCTGTGTGCAGGGAGGGCTCAGAGCAGGGCCAGGCTCTGCTCCAGGGGCTCAGCAATGGCACCAGAGGAACGGGCAGGGACTGAGCCCAGCAAGTTCCACCAGAACATGAGGAAGAACTTCTTCACTGTGCAGTGACCAAGCACTGAACAGATTGTCCAGAGAGGCTGTGGAGTCTCCCTCACTGGAGATATTCCAGAACTGTCTGGATGCAATCCTTCACTCTAGGATGACCCTGCTTGATCAGGGAGGTGGGACCAGATGATCCGCCTTGGTCCCTTCCAATCTGACCCATTCTGTTAATCTGTGATGATTAAAAAATACTCTGACAAGGTAAAAGGCAAATTGGGAATACAGACACTTGTGCTCTGCCTGTGCTGCTGTGACAAGGAAAGAAAAGATCACTGATGTAGGATTCCTCTAAGACATGTTTCACCTTGAATTGTCACAGTTAAAAGCTAGTAGTATTTTCCCTTTTTCTTCTCTTTTATGGCGTCTAAAGGTTAGGAGAAAATGGGATACAACAGTAATAGAAATTTAAAGCATTGCCTAAAAGCTAAATCCTTTCATAGTGCCCTTAAAATTTCAGTGATTGCAAACTTTGCAGGAAAGGGTAATATTGGCTCTTCACTGATATCATCTGATGAAGTTGTGGGGAGAGAGAAAAAGTGCTTTGGGGCACATGAGTCCTTCAAATCTCTGTAGATTATGAAATGTCATTGTTCCCTGATTTACCTCACGAAACATAAACTTTACTAAACATGGTACATTAACGACAAGGTGTGCAAATGTGCCTTTTCAACCCTGAAACAGAGTTGCTTCTGTTCCAGACAGAGCTACCTCTTTGGACCCAAGATGACAAATAATTCAAGTTTAAACATGTGTAGTTGCTTGTAGGCCCCAAGACACTTCATGGCAAATTCGTTCCAGCTCCTTTTCTCAATGTCCCCATACAACTAGGACCCAAATATCAATGCCAGGAACAAGAGAGGAGACAGTTCTGTACAGTCTGAGGATGAAGCCACAGTGACTTTTATATATACATAGACACATGTATATATATATATATATATATATTAGGAACCCTGAAACTTAAATCCATATGCAGGCAAACCTGCAAACAGACAGAAAGCTGAGGGCATTTTTGGAAGAAAAAGATATTGCTGCCTGCCAGTGTGAATGCAAACTGCATATAGGGTTAATATCTGATGCTTTGGGGGTTTGAGATTTTCAGCTGGTTAATTTTTGTCTAAATAGAAGTCAGGTGTTTTTCAAAAGACTTTTTTTCCCCTCCTTTTAATGCATCGAAGTATTTTTCCAACAGAAAAGGACTGGCTTTCCAACCAGTATGGAAATTTTTAATTCAATCTGAAATTTTGTTTATTTTAGAGGGAAAAAAAGTAAAAACCAACCATGGAAACATTTTTACTAAAAATGCTGGCTTTAGATCAAAACCCTTGTTGAGATTTTTTCAAATTAAATATTTCCCTTTAACACTTCAGTTTTTAAAAGAACCTGCTTATTTTGCTGAGAGTTTTTAATTGGTAAGGAAGAAAATACTAAAATGTAATAAGCAGAATCAAGTTAGAAAACTTTTGAGAAGAGAACAAACAAAAAAAAAGGCAAATGTGAAAATGATGATATCTTCAATTAAAAATAATTGTCACATTTTGGTCAACCGGTAGAATGTCTGGACACATCTGACAGGGGTAGCAGTGCTGTGTAAGTGGCTCCAGGAGCTGCACCGTGCTGGGGAAAATTTGCACTGTCAATAAAACCAGCCATGGGTTGTTCCTTTCCTACCTTCCCATATGCTGGGCTCATTAATGGAACATCAAATCTACAAATGTGGACATAAAGTCAGCCTATACATGCCTAACTTCTGATATGAGCATCCGACCACTGCTTGGGGGCTGTGTTTGAAAAGCAGGGCCATGTCCTGAGGGCTGTAAATCCATTCTTTCTTGACAGAAGACAAATCTCGGTGGGATTCTTTTTTTTTTTTTTCCTTTTCCACAAAAGAGTCTTGTGTTCTGTGCTGCGAGCCCGAGTTGCAGCAGGGAGGGGGGGAAGCTGCAAATCCAGCTCGAGGCTTGAAAGATTTCCACTGTCATTGCTGGAGCTCCGCGGAGTCAGAGCCCCTCGGTGCCAAGAACAAACACATCATCACCGCCGCGTAATGCAAACACGATGCTCGTGTAATCTGCTGCGGGACACTGGGAATCTGCCTCCTGGGAGGGGAGGCAAGCAGGGAAAGCCCTGGAAATCTTTTTTGGTGACTAAAACCATGCTTTATTGCAAAGTGCGTAAAGGGCCGTCTCTCCTTTCCAGGCTGACTTCCCACCTGCAGCGCGTTGCTGATTTAATAAGGGCTGAAAGGGATTATCAAGTTGTGAAGTTGTTTGCATCCTACTAGGCTGTAATGAATGAAGGGTTTTGTTCAGCTCAGCCTGGCTGAACGCTTCTTGGAGTGATCAGAGCCGGGGAAAGGCTGTAAGGGACCAGCGTTTTTGGTACATGGTTAATGTTAGAACGTTACATGACGAAATGGTGGGTGCATAAACTCCTTATTAGGTTTGTAACTTCTTTTCCTATCCCAACACTTGCCTCAGGCTAAGTCCTTGCAATGATTTTTTTTTTTTTTCCAGTCTGCTTTGGTAACTCAGCAATCAGTGGAAGAAAAACCTCAGTATCTTCAACTCCTGCAATTCATGAGAAACTGGAAAGTTCCCTTTCTGGTCTCTGCATTCACCATCCTCCTGTAACTCTGCCCAGGTTGCTTCACCCTTGGGGAGTTTGGATCAATTGCAGTTCTGCTCACAAAACTAATGACAAGAAAGATGCTCATTCCCTGCCAATTCCCTGCAAGCAACTTGCATTCCCTGCTGAGAAGGACAAAGAGTGCCACAGGCATGCTGAGGTAAAAGCCTCTTAATGCATCTCATTTTCAACCCAATAAAAGAGCAGAGCACCTCCAGCCAATTAGCAGACACCAAACCCTCCTGTCCCTCTGGAGGCAGAGCTGTCTGAGTGACAAATATTTAAAACTCACTTCTTTCATCTTTCAGGCGTTTCTATGAATTTGGCACTTGCATCAGGAGCAGGACTCGTTCCTCTCCTAGACACTTTCTCTCCCTGTGGAGAGGTCAGACCTGCCCTGTTAGAATCCTCTCCTCACAGTGTAGTTGGATTTTGCTTCCTCTCTCTATCCCAGTAGACTGTGGTTGTTCCCAATCCCTCTCACGTTTCCTGTGCACCAGTGGACAGTGTGAGGAGATGTTGACCCAAGAGATGAGACATCCTCTTGGCCATTCTCTGTGACAGAACTCATGTACAGTGATACAAACATGAGCTTTACCAGGTCAGGAGAAGATGCAGAGCCCCAGATTTCCTCTTTATCTAAAAGAGCCTTGCAAGGGGAAGCTGTCCCAGTGTTCATGCTCTTACTTGAAATTTCCTTCACAATGTGTAATCCACCACTCAAGAGTCTAGCTAATTCCAGATCAGCCAATAACAAAAGTTTGGTATTTTCCTAAACTTTCCCTGTGAGTGAGTGACAATGTGGCTATCTGTATCATATCAATAGTTCTTATCTTTATACCCCCATATCTTTTCTTGTCATGTTTTTTCACTGCCTCCCTCCACCAACTCTCCTAGTCAGATATTTTCTCACTTCCTTTTCCCACTCCTGCCTGTGAGCACTTCTTCCTTCCTGCAGATAACTTTTGGGAAAGGAGCTCAGCAAACTTAGTCAAGTAAAATGTCTTCCCTATTTCAGTCTCCTAAGTCAGCTAACAGGTCTTTCCATACTGCTTCTGCAGTTGACAGAAACTCCTCTAAGGGCTGACAGATCATCCCTAAGCCAAACTCCTTCTCTGAAACCTTCAGAAGAACCTGAATCTGTTCCTTGAAGTGTTCTTCCTGGGAGCCCAGGAAGCGTTCTTTAGTTGTCTGGCAAACAGATGATCCTGGAAGTGGTATGGCTGTATCACAAAGACATTGCCTTCTCCTATTTCAGGTACTGCCTAAGGGCCTAGGAGAAACTATGATGTTGTAAGAAATGTGTGTAACAGCTACAGGAAGACAAAGAGGAGTTAGGAGTTCATGGTGGCTTTGGGGCTCCCTAGTCAGCAACAAAAGAAAAGGGCTATCCAGGTCAGATTGTCTTTATATCATAAATAATTGCAGTGAGAAAGGACCTCAACAGATCTCCTCAGAGCAGGGTCAGTCACGAGGTGAGACAAGATCACACGAGGTTTCATATTAGAAAAGCTCAGTGGTTTTAGGTGCTCCATTCAGAGGCAGATGATGACGAAGAAGGAAGCATATACAGTTCCCACTGCAATTTCCAGCTGCTATTTGTTGGAAATATAGAAAAATAGCCAGGTGGGGTGGGATGGGGTAGCTTTCCTGTAGGTGTGTGGTTCACAATGACGTCCAGGCTTCTGTGGCTGCAAGCATCTGAGAAACTCAGGTGCAAAGGTCACCATTCAGGCTTTTACTTGACAGTGGTCAGAGTTGGCCTGGTGGGTTTTCATCCCATTCCAGGACCAGCTGCTCTGAAAAGTCAGAGGTGACATCAACTTACATAGACTGAGCTTTCCTTGACATTTATCTGTGGGAAGAAGTCCCATTTTAGCGTGAGCTGGTTTCTAAGTAGCCATTTCTTCCCTCCCCCAGCAACAAATCCTGACTCATGTTTACCAGCTGGAGAAAACATGACCAAATGGTGGGGAAAAAAAAAATAAAGAAGAGAGATCTGCTTTGAGCATTAAACTTCATTGCTGAAAGACTAGAAACTACTGTTTGGCCTGCCAAGCTTTAATTGTCAACTTATGTAAGAAAGGCTCTTTTTCAGTCCCTGTTTGCATTCACCAGGGGGTTCATAAAACAATTATAAGAATCTAGTGATAATCTTCTTTCAGCCTTTATACTCCAGGCAGCCCAAAATGTCAATCCAGCTGATGATTGCTCCTATGTGAGGTCACTGAGCCACTGACTGGCTCTCTGACTTTATAGTTATTAATTGTTTTTATTAGTTACTGCTACTATATGGCATGTGGGTCACTCACCCTGTTCTCAGCCCTTAATAGCTTCATTGTATTGTGTTGATCAAAGCTGGTCCTTTCTGTGTCACTTTCATGTGATCTTCAAAGTCATCTTTGGATGACTTTGGATGGACTGAAAAATAAAAATTTCAAAGGCAGCTTTAGGCTGAAACAAAAACTGACAGCCCCAAGTTTTTGATAGTTCAAATATTAATATCTTACAGTGTTAGACTGTCATCTGGTGAACAATCTAAGACAGGCGTGAGACAACCACAGACCCTGGCTGGAAGCAAATCAATGGACTCTCCCCATCTCACTGAGGGGCTCAAAGCCAGTGAATGACAGATCCCACTACTTCAGGTTGGCTTGAAATCATTACACAGGCTGGATATTAAATTATACACTTTAGTGATAACTGATTGCTGAAAACCCTGCCTTGTGTGTGAAATAAAAATAAGACTTCACGACTGTTTTATATTCTTTTCTTTCAGCCTTCATACTGCTTGAAGGCAAGTTGTAACTCACGCAATATCCCTGTCACTTCAGAGGCAAACTGCTGGAGATCAAATCTTTACATAAAATATTGGTTCAGACTTGAAACTGGAAAGGTACAGATCTTACAGGACAGTACAATATTTCATGCCTTGATTTTGACTGCTGCACCAGCAGGGGAAAAAGGGATATCTCTATAATGCTATATTATTTACTAAAGAATTAAGCACATTAAAGTCTTGAAGGCCAGGTCGATCTAGAAATCCTGAGGTCTCTACTGAAGCATGTGCTTAAACATTTTATAAATATAATGGTCTGCCTGGCCTTCAGGTTGATATTGGTATGACATTCATGCCACAGAGACAAAGCAGGCAGAATTCTTCCTCACAGTCTTGTACACCTGACTTGTAGGCAGCACTGCATCAAAATGGGTTGAGGCTAAATTTCTACACCACTCTTCTCTAAATCTGGTGTCATAACAATTTCAGAACAGAGGGACTCCAACAAAAGAGCCCAAATAACAGGAAAAGTCAGGTAACATTTCATTTTTATCCCATGGATTGTCCTTTCAGTATAAGTCTGGATATAATTATGAGTATCACGTGGGATTTGTAATTATGTCATAACGAATGAAATAAACTTAATTAAAAATGAATCAGATTTAAATATTTCTAGAGGACAAAGTATGGAATTTAGGGCTTTTTGTCTGAAGACAAAATTAGTCTGGAAAATAAAAAAAAATTATATTTCATATCAAAAAACTGGCAGAACATTCAATCACTCATTGCTTCCAAGATCAAAAAATTTTCCTCTGCTGTGGGAGAGGAGTAGTTTATACTTTTTATGTAGTGGTGAGAGAATAGGGCTTAATACAGTGGTAATAAGATAAGCTGCTAAAAGCTTTTCCATAGGAACCATCAACTTGGAATGGGGTTTCCCCCAGTGCTAGTGAGATTGGGCCCATATTTTAAGGGTATCTTTGCCAGAGGCCTGAATACATTATAAGTTGAACAGAACTAAAGTTTTTGGCTTCTAACTTTTCTCTCAAGCTTAATACTGGTCAATTTGTGAAGTGTCCTGGCAGTAACAACAAAATAATACCCAATAACCTTAAATATGATTTTGTTATGATTTCAGATAAGGCACCATAATGCACAAGGAGGGAGATGGCACAGGGATGTGGAAGGGCACTCTGAAAGTGATGCAGAACATTTACATAACCACAGGACACTGAACTCTTTTCTACACTCCAGTTTTCCTCTTTAGGTGCCTAAACTTCAGCTGAGTTCAGTGAGAGTTGAGCCACTAAAATCCCTTTCTGAGCTGGACACCAAGTTATCACCTTATGGCTTAGATGAATTAGGTATTTCAGTGTTCCTTAGAAGGGTTCCAAATTGGATTTTTTTTCTTTTGCTGATCTCACTGGAGGTCTAGGAATGGCTGAGCCTAGAGACAGGAGCAACTGGCAGCTGTAACTTGGAGACTGGGAGCTCACAAGGCTGGAACAAAGGTTCTGTAGAGCATCATCTTCTGGTTAGGATTTGGCAGATTTAAGGACTGTGGGAAGAGGTGTTCTCAATAACTGAGCAGAATTGCTAACATAGGCTTTACACACTGCAGCTCAAGGATCAGTTTGGCTTTGGCCTTTGCCTAAGCTGCTTCTTAACAACTGACTTGAACACTGCAGGGATGAACTGTCTTTTTTCCTCCCTATGGGGCAACCACATTTTGACACTGCGGTTCCTAAATGACCAGCAAATAATTTTGTATGCTGGAAATGAAGAAAGGGAATTCAATCTTTTCTTTTCCTTCCCCCAAGTTAATGAATTTTTTATAAATGTGTAAGCATGTCACCATTCCAAGCCACATCAAATCACTTTTAAAATCTGTATTTTAAAAACAGGAATGTGTATAATATGAATGGCTTAAGGAATAAAATGCAAAAAGATGTTGATGATGCTGGATTAGCAGCCAGCTGGAGAATTAAAAAAGATGAAGAGAAGAACAAAAAAGCCCGTGTTTCACTAGCCAAGTCAACAACAGTGTTTTTTCAATCACCCCTCATTATGTAAAAGTGTACTCAGGTTGTCCTGGAATCAGAGTTCACTGTTTTTAAGGAGTCACATCAAGAAAAAAACCTCTTGATGTAGTGCAGACTATATGACAGGGAACATCTGGACACCAAACTACTGGAGCTGCCATGTTTGCAGAGGAATGGCTCTGAGGATGAAATGGAATGAGCTGTAACAAATACGGGATTTTGCTGGCAGCTTTATTTTATTTAAATGCATCCCTGGCTTTTGAGATATTCCTTTGTTTTGGATCATAGTTAAACATGTCAAAAATCCTCCTTCCTTCCTGCCCTTCATTACACATGACAGGGAGCGGATTGCTTTGGCCATCTGTAGAGTGGGAATGAATGGAGCTACATCTGGATGGGCCAGGGATCACATGAATGCTCACAGCAAGCCCCAAGCAGTTAACTCGAAACCTCTCTTTTCCTGAGTGAGCCGAGACAGTATCACAGCTCTTGCCAGGATTGTGTGAAGCAGCTTTGGGGCCTTGCAGCTAAACATGTCCAGAGCCTGTTTGGGGGCCCTCCCTAAATTTAAGCACCTCTGCCAATCCTGCATGTGCCTAGGAGTTGTGTTTGGTAATTACATTTGGCATTTATTGTCTGACGCCTTGTGCTTAGGAAGCCATTCCCGAGGCCTCCCTGCAGCCCTACTGTGGAAAGCTTCAAGGGAGAATGCAAAAGCACATGTGGCAAGGTTTGGAAGAGGGGAGAGCTAATAAAGGAGCAGACAATCTGTAGGTCCAGACACACACACAGCTTGTGCCAAAGCTGTGCCATGCTGCCAAGCCCTGAAACTCAGCCTGGGAAGAAGCAAGGCAAAGGCTGGGGTTCTGAAGCTGCTGCCATTGATGCTGCTGAGGACTGAGCCAAGCCCTGCCCTCAGGGGCTGGTGGGAGGATAATGTGTGAATCTTGGGGACATGATTTAGTGTGAATGTGATGGTGCTGGGTTAATGGCTGGGCTCAATGATCTTGGAGAACTTTCACAACTATAATGGGTCTATGTTTCTATGATTCAGTGATGACTGGGAAGCCACTCCCATCCCCTGCCTGTGAGCTGCTGCCAGACGTCTCTCCCCCTTGGCTCTCTTGTTCAGGTATGTGTTCCATAGCTGTCAGTTATATCCCCTCTCCTCTCCTCTCCTCTCCTCTCCTCTCCTCTCCCCTCCTCACTGGCCTGAGCTGACCTGACTCATGGACATCATCCCTTTCTCCACACCTGAGGATGTCTATGAGGCACAAGCAGCTCTTTTAGGTAAGCTGGACCAAGTGAGTAAATCCAGTAGCTCTGGAGCCAAACCCAAAAGTGATGTAAAATCTTATGGGGAGCCAGTGCTGTGATTTTCAGTAGAAGGGTGATGTAATGACTGAGTACAGTTCAAGTAAGTGATCTACTCATCTGTTCACAATTTTGAGTTATGGCTGATGCAGTCTCTGCCTGCAAGCCAGCAAAAAGAGAGTGAGAATTACTCTTACTGAGTCAGGCCAAAGGCAGGGATGGCATCAGTGTGGGGATGGGGTGGGAGCGGGGTTGCACAATTTGAAATGCCACTTGGGGTCTAGCCTGAGCCTGAAATTTTGGAGGCAGTTGGGATCTGAACAAATGATGGTGCATGGATGGTGCACTGAGAGGCTCAGACACCCACATCTGATCACTGCCCCAAAGAAGAGGAGAGGCACCAATAATGAGCACAAGGACCAAACCTGAATCCATACCACCCAAGACAACTACTTTGAACACATATTCATCTGCGGTGTTTGAATTCCACTTAAGAAAATTTAGAGCCATCCAGAGCCTGACCTTTAGCAAACCACAAAGGCAATCCATAAACCACAGGTCTGGAATCAGCTCGAGAGGACAAGGAAATCCAACATATTAGCACAGGTTTTCAACGCAGCTGGTAACCAGGGATGCTACAAATGGGAGACACACCAGTAGCATCTCTGTGAGATCTGAGAGTGTGAAGCTGGATTTGGTCAGGGCTCCTCTGAGATCATCACCCAAAAAGGGGAATAACGCAGCACCACATTTAATAATAGTAAGTGGCTGACTTCACCGCCAGGCGGAAGCAAAATATTTATAAGTGTCAGAAACCATAAAAACATGACATGATTCATCCTAAAGCAAACAGCTGTTCATGTGAATCTAAGAGCAGAGGATACATGGAAAGTCCCAAGATGAGACCATCTCCAGAGTGATGTTTTTTGGGCAAAAATCACATATTGCAAGCTAAGCAATGAAGGGCCTGGACAGCTGAAGACCTATTGGGGCTGGGATACTAAAGAATGCAGTGGTAATGGCTAAATGAAATCCCTCCCCTCAAAATCAATGCCAGAGCAGGTGTTTTTGACAAGATGAATGCCATCCCCATACCGTGTACAAGTGAGGGATTTTCCAGTAATCATGGAAAATCTTTGGGCATTGAACAAAACTGCAACAAATAATCCATTGGACTAGTCATTTCTATCAAACCTTCTCCACTGAAAGTTATATTTTCCCCTGGAAAAGTTCTGAGTTCTAAGCTGACTGCAAAGACTAAGAAGATAAACACACATCTTTTGACGTTTCTGTGCAGAAACACTATGCTTCAAAATATTTCAACTGTTTGCCAAATAAAGTCATGCACAACTCAGCCCTGAGCTGATTTCCTTTCTCCCATGGGAGAAATGATGCATCACACCTTCTGTATGCATGTCTGGTGACCTCTTATTCATGCCAAGGAGGAAATGATTTCTCAAAGCTGCAATGTGTTTCTAATGATCTTTAGTGTTTGCTGTGGCTACTTTATCTGGCTCATCAGAAAATTATCTGTGTCTTCATCTCACAGTGATGACCTCACATCTCAGTGAAATTATTGCTTTAAATATTGTGACTTTATAGTCACATTTGTATATTTTGAGGGCATTTGAGTCAATACATGTATGAGCAGCTGAGGTACTTACCCCATAACTGAGTTCAACACAAATAATATTCCTGAAAATAATCTTGCTTGTTTTGTAAATGTTCTTCCTCTCTGCCACGGGTTTTTTGTATTTCTGAAAACTTTCTAGGAACAATAATTATCATCTATCTGTCCAGTTATTTGCATTAAGACTAGACACCCACAAGTACCTGCCCTGGTTACTCCTGATTCTTAAGAGTTTTTATCTCACATTGGTTGGCTTTTGAACTCAATGGCACTGAGGGTGCATGTAAACTAACCCTCCATCATACATCAGGGAATCCATATCACAACAAGCCAGTGATGTGGGATGCAGGTTTGCTGATGTCTTTTACACCAGGAATGCTGGCTGAAGCCTCTGCACATTTGGCATTTCTGCATCTACCGTCCCCTACATGGAGTTTCAGGTATCTAATAAAAACTGAGCTCATAATGAATTCTTTTTTTCTGTGGAAGAATTAAGAGGCCTTTCCTTCTCCACTTAGCCACCTATTTTTAATTTTTAAAACTGCAAGAATGTAATACATCTAAGGCCTTTAATTGCTATAAAATTTGATTGAAATGGCTAAAATCCCTCAATGTGAAGATTATCAGTAGGGAAACACAACTGTGTGTGTCTGAGTGAGCCCCTTTCCCCAAGGAAGGAATGTTTTTGTCTGAAGAAAACTCAATTTTGCAGCCTGCTGAGCCCAAGTTTGGAAGGTTTCTACTGAAGTTGCAGGTACCTGTATCCAGATTCTGTTTTGAGCTAGAGACTCACACAAAGTACTGCCTTGCACTTTCAGATTTTTGGTATCTGAACTGTGGCAGCCCTTGCCCCTTTTTGCCAACTAAATGAGTTTTAACCCCTCTAAAATCTTTGGTTTTTCCTGGTCCCCATTATGAAAACTCTGGATATTCTGCTTATCATGCTGCACTCTTGGTCTCACTGCAATTGGCTCCTCATCCAGAGCCTAAGAAAAAACAGCTTAAAAGAGCTGCCGAATCTCTTAGGGGTTGAATCTTCCCTGCTCTGACATAAGCCAGGAGTAACTCTGCTTAACATCAGTTTCAAAGAGCTCTTGGTAGGAACATGCAATCTAAAAATACCATAGACAGAGATAAATCTGAACAGCTATTAATTGGGATCAGGATGGAGTGGCTCTCTGGTAGTGCAGAGGAGGAGGTTTAAGGCTCCAGATTGTCCACTTGATGTAATCTGGAACATTATTACACCACCTCGGATCAAATACATCCCTGATATTTTCATCTGTCCTCTCTAGGCATTTATACTCTGTTCATTCCCGTTATATGAGTGCCAATAGTGTGGCTCCTGTGAGTTCTGTTTCCTTCAGGAGCAAATCTGGGCTGCTTGTCTTTCCCTGGAGACAGAGGGGGTGAAATTCACTATTTCATGTTGATACACAGCTGTCAAATAACACCTTGATGAAACAATACTTTCGTCAAAAGAAAAGTTCCTTTTCCACTTACTGTCTACTAAAACAGAGGATAATTTCTAAAAGAGCAACACTGACAGAACAGTGTTGCTCTACCAGGTTGTGCAGTCCAGCCCCTCCAAGCTCTTTCCCTGAATGTCAGCTGGGATCTGGGTAGTGAGCTTGAAATATGCCTTGGAAAAAGGGAACATTCTATGTTACTTTACAGGCATGGGTTACTTTGGTCTTTCTCAGTGTTTAAATCTTGGTCCTGTCATATTTGAGTGACTTTTTCAGGAGTTTTTTGGCTCAAGTGACTCAGCTGTACTGACAATTCTCTCTCCCTTCCTCTCCAGATACCCCATTGAAAGAAAACCCTAATTCCCCCACAGCAAACCTCACTGTCATCATGTTATGCATTGTTCTGCTTCAGGGTGACCAAAAAACAAGTCAGAGGCAAATCTGACTAATCTCCCCTGCAACTGTGAAGCCAGTGAAAAAAAATTTCATTTGGGTACAATTGCAGCATTGTGCCCAAGGGCCAGCCACAGATTTCAAAAGTGCCTTCAGAGCTACCCAAAGATTGTGTTGCAGTCATTAACATCACTGATATTGTTGCCTGAAATAGTTGCTTTATGCTGCAGTGGACAAAGAATTCCTTCTTATCCCATTGTTTTCAGAGCTTCTGCGTTTGGGACGTTCCAGGACTGCTGTAAATTGGTTCAATTCCTTTCTGACATGTCACTCACTAAATGTTCAGGGAGCGTTTCTCTAATCCTGTCCAGATGAGCTGTGGATTCCAAGGGGTTTCTATTCTGGGATGCAGACTTCTGCCTATATGCTACTGTTGGGCTCAAGTTCATTCGGAGGAATCCTATTAGTGGCAATGCAGATTTATTTCTTTGCTTCTGCAGAATGTGAGCTGTAATTGCTTGGTTTTGCTGATTGCTTTTCCTGTGGTGTGGGGGAATCAATGTCCTTCCTTTGCCTTTTTCACAAATTTGAGTTCCATTCAGATGAATCAGAGCTTGATTTTCATTAGTTTTCCATAGGGGTTGCTTCCCCCCGGTACCAAATTAATTCAATGGGAATTTTTTTATCCCCAGTTCTTTAACAGCACCTAATTGGAACCCCAGAAAGGATTGAAAATTCTGTGTGTTCACAGGGAAGCACACTGGGTTCATGATCAATCATGATCCACTTCTGGATCATTAAATTCAAACTGAATCAAACTTAACTGGAAATATCAGACACTGAAGTTTATTTGATCAACATGCTCTGACGCAATACCTGCCCCCAGTTGTGTATATAGCATCACTGGTTTCTTTTCATAAGCAGAGTTCTCTTGCAAATTTTTAGCTAAAATTTATTCTTAATGTCAGAGGGGAAAAATATATTTTTAGGCTGCCAACAAAGCAAAGCAAACCAAACCAATCCAAACCAAACCAAAC
>VZDJ01006028.1:18380450-18396276 GCA_008694505.1 Cyanoderma ruficeps
AAAACAAAACAAAACAAAACAAAACAAAACAATACAATACAATTTTGTTGTTAAACTTCCAGTAGACTTGGTCTGTAGAGCAAAGATTTGGTATGGAAAGCATGGGATTCTCTGGAGTCAGAGTTTGGATTTGGCAGTTCTAGTGAAAATCCATCCAAATTTGGCAAATGTCTCTGAGAATCTCATCTAAAGGCTACTTATTAGGATTGAGGAGGTTTATTTTCCCAAAGGGCCTCTGCATTGACCATCATCCAGCCCAGAATTACAGTGAAGGACCCTGATTTTCTCACCTGCCGTGTGGATCCATTTCAGTGACATGTGGAGTCGCTGAAAGATTGTAATAATGATGCTTTAATTACTCTCCAGTATTATACAGAGCACAGAAGGAAGCAGCCTCGCAGTAATTCTCCTTAACCTGATGGTGAGGATCCTGCCAGTATAATGAAGGAACAGACTGGAAGGAGAACTTGCAGGGTGTGTGGAAAATTTGTGTGGCGTACAGTGAGATGAAGCTCCAGGCTTTGAGGCAGGACTGACAACCAGAAAAAGTGAGGGTGACTGGGGTGACAACTCTGATGGCATCAATGGAAGGCTCTTTGCTGGGTGTTACAGAGGAGAAAAAAGGTCTGCAGTAGATATAATTGTCCCTGAATTGTTCAGGGTGCTTTGGCTGCTCCTACTGGTTGGTTTCCTCTAATGTTCAACATCAGGCTCTGTTTATTTCAGGGTCAGGGAGTGAATACTTCACACTCTTGTAGAACCTTCCATGATATCCATCACACTGGCACCGACATATTTATTTAACATTAAAGTATCATGATATTTTGCAATGTTCCTATGAAGAGAGTGAGAGTAAAACCTGCCTCAAATTAAACATTTCAGCTGCTCAGTTACTGTCATCTGTGGCCTGGTTTAGCAGGGATTACAGGATGTCAATTTAAATTTAAATTAATTAAATTGAAACAATAAAATAATTTCAGCACCTTCAGAAAATCTCTTAAAATTTTGAAGAGTTAATAAGAGTTTTGGGTACTTTTAAAGTTACTCGAATTTTATTTTATATCCTTTTAGTACATAAAAATCTTACGAAATATGTATATGCAATACTAGTCCAAATCAAGGACTGGAACAAATTACAGGGCTTTTTATTCATCAGTTTGGAGTCTGAGGAGTAAGAATGAGAATCCCAGCATACTCTTGTTCATACTCAGTGTTTCACCTAAATCATCAGGCAAAAATGTACAAAAAGGGAGAGTGAGGAAAGATGACCCAGTGGGACGTTGTCTTTTTCATTTCCCTCATGACTCTGATGTAGTCTCAAGGTGTTCCAGGAGAGGGAGAAAAAAAAAAAAAGTATTTTTTCATTACAGCAATAGTTTTAAGACCAAATTAATCTTATGTGCATTGCTCTCTGTTCTGGTTGACAAAACCTCAAGAGACAATGTCAAGGAATAAGGCTGTGAATTAAGAAGAAATCTGGGAGGAAATTAGAATGTAGGGGACAATGAGGTAGAGAGTGTGGCCCAAAAATGAGAATCTGACACAGAGTTCTCTTATCAGGTCTCCCAGCCCGCTTGCCTATCACTTTCCTTCCTTCAGTCACCAGCTCTCATGGACCCCACAAACTATAGAATAAGAATGTAAATAGTGTCTGGGAATAATGAAAAAAAAACCAAACCAAACCAAAACAACAAAAAACCCCACAACCCAAACCTTGAAAAACAGTTCAAACCTGTGTGAAACTTCATCATCAGAACTTTTTTTTTTGAGACTGGGAAGTCATATTCAGACAGATGCTCGTGTATTCATTGCATTAACTATATCAGAAACAAGGCTTTTTATTTTGCTATGACAGATAGCCTCAGGAACTCTTTTCTCTCTTAACACAGGTATCTCAGAGATGTCTTATTGCTCATCATCAATTAAGATGCTGAAGACAACACCCCACTGCAGAAGACCAACATAAATCAACATTGTAAGGGAATGAGGTAGAAAAAAGTTACTGATTTCTTTTTCTTCAAATCAAAGTGAATTTGTAAAAGCAGCAAAGGTTCATTCAAACTCTGAGACACTAAATATTTGTGGAAAATAAGAATTGCAATATTTTCCAAACAGCTTTAGAATAGAAAAACCAGGTTGGAGGAAGGGTGAGAATTGGAAGACTTGGACAAATGCACGTGCCAGTGATGCCTTTCTGGAGGAACTGTAGTCCTCAGTGTGAGACAAGTTTGTTCTTCTCCATCAGCAGTTTTGCTTCCCCTTTGCTTAGTTTAGAAAATGAGTACAATGTTTTGTTTTCTTGATGTCCAGAAATCAGACAATGAAATCATAAGCACATGGTCCATCAAAAGACTTGCTGACATGCAAGTACAGATGAATGGGCTGCAGCTCCATCCTTGGAAGTGCCTTACAAAGTGCTCCAGTGGGACCAACTGAGACATTTAAATTGTGGCCTGATGTGCTACTTCTATATTAAGACCTAGTCCTAAGGCTTGGCTGGTAACACTGCAGAATTATTAGAAGAGTCCCAGCAGGGCTTAGGCCAACTCTTACTCACCCAGACAGTTCCCAGGACACAGTTCAAGACTTGACAAAGGCCAAGATGCTCTCCCAGTCCAGCCACAGCTGCTTTCAGACTGTTCAACATCTGGGATGGGACCCTCTTGGCACACACAGGAGCAGCACAGTGATCACATTGACAAGGCTTTTAGAACCCACATTCCCTGTGTCCTCAGACCAAACGGGTGAGATCACACCTACACTCCAGACCTTTCTCTGGGATAATTGCTACCCCTAGCACAACTCCCAAGCTACTTCCTTGGCTGGAAGCTGGCTCTCAGACCTGCACTTCCCCCATGTCACTGACTGTAGTTATGGGGTGAGAGGGATTTGTTCAAATTCATAAGGATGCAGATCTCCTTGTCACTTAGTGTAGATGGAGGTACTTCCAGAAATCAGATGCCAAAACTTGGTGCTCATCTTCATCCTTGGAAGCGGGTGTTTGTCTTCTCTTGGATGACAGGGGCCTTTCACAAAGGAAAACCACAGAACAGACAGTGACAGCAGCCATTTTTTACTGTTTCCAAAAAGTGGGTTTGGGGAGAGCAGAGCTCAGTGCATCTCCTGGTGAGTGGTCATGGTAGATATGCTATTTCCTATGTTTGGTGCACCCCAACAGAACTAGAAATCCCTGGAAGTGTTCATGGCCAGGTTGAATGGGGTCCAAACAACCTTATCTGTGCTTGACCCTGGGAGGGTGAAACCAGATGGTCTTTAAAGTTCCTTCCAACCCAAGCCCTTCTATGTTTCTATATAAACAATTAATTGTAAATGAGCTTGTTCTAGGATGGAGGGCTGGACTATATATTGGATGAATGGTAGTTCAAGGCTATTTTTCCAATGAAGACTTGAATGTCTGCCAGTTCATACCATTTGAGAATTTGGCCTCTTCCCCCTTACTTTATACATTAACTTTACTTAACTGGTAGATTTTCCATGCTTAATAATTATAAATACATAAGCAGGAGTGTTTGTTTATGCTTGTTTAAGCAGGGAAGGAAGCATTTCAAAGAAAAAATATTTTAAGAGGGGCCTAGCTTCACTTCCATGGAAAGTCAGAGTTTGGTGTCAGAACTGGTGGAGCACACAGGAGGTGAGTATTCAAGAGCAGTCAGGCAGCATCTGCAGCTTGTGCACTGGTGAGAGATGAAGCCAAGTCTCTCCACATTGTATTTACACCCTTTTCCTCATGCCACATCTGGCGCTGACTGACCAGAAGTGAATGGAGGTAGGAATAAGCCATAGAGAAAATGCTGAGACCCAGAAATCAGTCGGTCCCCTCCCTGAGCCAATGTCTATGTGTGAGCTGTGTGTTGCATATGCATTTTCTGTGGCAGACTTGGATTCCTTTGAGCTTGGCACATTCTGGTTAAGATGAACTCAGCGTTCAAATGTTGACACAAAAGCTGACTACACCATAGACCATGGCCCCATGCCACCTCCAGCTGGCCCAGAGCCTGGCCGGCACTGGCTTTGGTTGCTTGAATTAAGGCAGCTATAGCAGAGGGAAGGGCAAAGAGTGCCTGAGGTGGGTTTACCTGGCACCCCAGCTGGAGGAAATAGCCTGCGTTCTTCTGCAGAATGAGGGGAGAGGGATGAGTAGAGGGAAATAAAATAAATAAATCAGGCCAGTGGTGTCATTAAAAAGAGGATGTATCACGTTTACCGTGAGACCATGTGACTCAGACATCCAGACATGAGCATTCCAGCAAAGCCCTGAATGCACACACGGAGCTGAATTTTTTTGGCTTCCCAGAATGGTTTAATTTTATGATTCTGTGACTCATTAGGAAAAGCAAAGTCCCTAGACATGCTGCATCACGGCCCAGTAAACACCAGTTACTGCTGGGGACACACAGGGACAAAGGAGCAAGTGAGGGATGCATGAAGGGGAGGCCAAAGAAACAAGACGTCCAGCTTCTTGCTCCCCCTTTACTCTTCTAGTGGTTTTGTAAACATGTTTCTCTCTCTTACCTTTTTTTTTAATTATTTTTTCCAAGATTGGAGTGGAGGGGTTAACAGAGGTCATGTTAGTTTAAAAAATTATGGTTAACCTTACAAGCTGGGTTGCCTTAGGTCACAGCAATACAATTCCCCTCCCTTCTCCTGTGCAGTGGTGGTTCACAGGCATTCCTCCAACGTGGGGAAGGACAGGGCCTGCCAAGGCTTTGAGCAATGCAGAACAGACTTACCTGTTTTTATGCACTGCTTAACTAATTATTTTAAAAAGAAACAGCCAAGTTGGAACAACTACCTTTTTCTTCGAGGAGGAACATTTTCCCCCTTTCCTTTTTCCCCACATCCCCCTTCTTCCCTCCTCCCTCCCCTTGCGTTTTTTTTTTTTTTCCCCTCGGTTGCTTGACTTGGCATTTGAAACAGGTTCTGGATATCTGACACCTCTTGAAAGTGTAGTTTGGCAAACAGGAATCGAGCTGGGCTCCAAAAGGGCCCTGCACAGGGCTTGCTGTGAAAACACCTGGGTGTCTCTTATGCCTCTAAGAACCAGTCCTGCTTCTGTAGAAATAACAGCCGCCCTCTCCCTTCCCCCAGCCCCTGCCCTCCCTTCAAAAATTAAAAAAGAAATTGAAATGCTGGCAATGTTTTTGTAAAAAAACAGGTGGTTGGAAGGCGTTGCGGAAAGGGGTGAAGGACGTCTCCACACCAACGCACAGAGATCCTGTGCAGAGAGGGTTTTGATTGCAGCACATACATCTGCAATTCGTTTTCCCAAGCTCAGGACAAATTAAGAATCTTCCAGCAATTAGGGGAGAAAAGCTTCAAAGTGCAATCAGCAGTTCTTAAAAGGAATTTGTGCTGGGCTTTGAGGGAGGCTAATCCTGCTGCCCGCGCCGGGCTCTTCTCTGCAGTGTGCATTTTCCAAGGCCAAAATTTTGGCCTGCTTTTCAGTCACACCATATAAAATAACAAACACGCAGTCTAAGGAAAACAATTTTTAAGACACAGTGGAACCCACTTTAATGAAGAAAACTGTTAAATGCATAAAACCCCCATGTGCCAATGGATAAATGTGCTGGAAGTGTGAACTGTTAAACCAACAAAATTGTTAACACATCATACTGCTGGGCAAAAAAATAAAATAAAAAAAAGTATAAAAAGGGAGTGAAACGGTTTTCTAACATGCAACCCACTTTGCCTTTATTGTTCACATTCCTGCTGACATAAAGTTTCCTGATTTGTCCCCTGGGCCCAGAAATATGGCAAATGTGGGAGCATTAATTGTATTTGCCCCTTTCAAACTGCCCTCCCTGCTTTTCAGCTCACAGTGGCCAAGAATAGCTTCATGGAATGGGGAGAGTTTGCCCTTTTTAATTCAAGGTGGTGAGTGAACAAGTTCACATTGGTTTTGTTGGAGTTTTTTTTTGTTCTTGTTGTTTTTTAACTGCTAAATAACTTTAAACTATGCCTTGAACGTCTTTTCCCTAAATCCATGGGGGAAATCAGGACTGGTTCTCTGTTTGTCATTTCTTAAAATTCTGAAGTCCCTCCACACCCCTGATTTTCCTTGGGGTCGATTCTGAAATGAGGCTGTTCCTGTGGCCTTCCTGCTCCCTTCAAAGACGTGGAGCTCTCACTGAGTAAAAACCTGATCTCGTGAGAGCCCCAAAGGCAACTGCTTTGATAAGAGTCCAGCCGTGTGGCCGTGCTGGAATGGAGGGGCCTGGATCCCTGCCTCGCTCCGAAACATGAGAAACTAGAAACCAGTCCATTGAATTTATCTTCATCCGACTCCTAAATTACACGCTGTTCGCAGATTTCATTTCCACAGGTGGTCAAAATTTTCCACCAAATCTTGATTTTGACAAAAAGTGGGCTTCTGTCACAAATTAAGATTTTCCCCGGAAAAAAAAAAAGATTTTAAAGAATGCTCTGACTTTATTTACTGAGCATTGAAAGCTTTTTATCAAAAAACCTTCCCGAAAGCAGAGAAATGATCTGCAGAATGGAATAGGTTGATGTTTATTGTTTGTATATTGCTTTATTTGAAATATATAAAAACCATGAAAATTTGGATGAAAATTAAAAGGTCATTAAAAATACTTTCATTATTGAAAAACGTGTTTAAAACAATGTCCATCTCATATAATTGTTCTTAAAACATGAAATCTGAATGGAACAGCTGTTCAGCTAAGATCTATTCTGTTGTTTGACTTTCCTGGGGGCCTTTTAGGTGCTGGTCTGTGCATACAGGTATGGAAGTACATGATGACTAAACTCCAGCCCTGGACAGTGACAGTGAGGAGTTTATTCCTACAGTTCAGAATGTTTTCGTTCCTTGTCACTTTTCTGTGTACCCTGCAAAAGAACATGAGGTCGTGCTTGGCTTGAGGATGCTCCTTTCTTTGATGGCACTTGCTGATTTTGCTTCTTAGACGGATGTTTACAAAGAAATTCCAGTCCCCTGAGGGCCACTAAATATGTATTGCTCTGCAAAGAGTCCACAGGACAGGTTTGTACTGGTTTTTTTCAGTGTGCTTGGATCTCTTGCTCCTAAGAATGCTCAGCAGCTATGTCACAACTTTACACACTAGATAAACTTAAACCAGAGTCAAGTTTTGTTGTAGTTAAGTGAAAGAGTTAAGTTATTTGTTGGGAAAAAAATTAAAACAAACAAACCAACAAAAACCCCACAAAAATCTGCAACAGAAAAATATGATCTGTAAGATCCAACACTTAAAAGAAGACTTTTTTTACTGTTAAACATTTGGGGAATCTCTGGGACCCTTTCACAGCAGCTCTGAGGTCAGTCTAGCTGCTCCTCACCTGGAAGATGCAGTTTTCTGGAGCACACTGAGATCTCCTTCTTTTATTCCAATTGCAGCCAAAGATCATCAAGGTGTCACTGTAACAAAACCATCACCAGCAAGACATAGGCTGCTGTCATGTTCTCCATTCTGCCATTGCCAAGGTGCATTTTTTAAACTCCTCTGTCAACTAATTTCTCGGACAGCAGTTTTGGCCTCTGCTGATGTTTATGAGAATGCAGGTAAAGTGTTGTTTCAGAGTCATTGTGGCCTAACTTAGAAATGAGCCCCTTGAGATATCTGGGGGCTCATGGGAGCTCTCTGCAAAGAAACCATGAGACTATCATGCTCCCCCTTCCCAGGCTGGCTTTGATGTCTCTTATCTATCTTCAGCAACCAAAAAGTCAAGTGTCCAGTCCAATTACTTGGTCCAGCTCCTCTTTGTCAGAAGAGAGACATGGGGGGCTGTCTATCCCCATGCTGAAGGATGAATCCTACTTTTGCATCGGCAAAAGCCTTCTTCAAGGCTCTCACACAACATCTGGTTTCCTACCATTGGAAATCTTATTTTTTTATAATTGCCCAATCTGAGGTATACTGGTGCATTTCCACAGAGACCACCCACAATTGCTGGGCACAGTGTTAGGGTGGGGAGAGCTTCAATTCTTTTCTTTCAGCATTTATGGTATCTTGGGCTGCCATGGGGGCTTGAAAGCAGCATCTGTGTTATCCACAGAGGTCACCTTGTTGCTGCATGAGTTAACATCCTCCTCTGTACAAAATGGGGGAAATCATAGAAATTCTGGGTTGGAAAGAGCATTGAAATATTTCACTGCTTTGTGGCAGGGTCAGGAAATCTGGTTTATTCCTGACAGATGTCTGTTTAATCTGTTCTTAAAGCCCTCCAAAGCCTTCCATAGTAAATCACTTCAAGATCTAAAGGTGAAAAATGCTATGTAAGACCTGAATATTGTTATTATTATTAACAGTGTTGTTGTTCAGGGGACAGCTTAGCAGCACAGTCCCAGCTGGCACTTTAAAAGAGAGCCCAGAAGGAATGAGTTAGAGTGACTTGGCCAGTCCTGGTGGAAGTGCTGAGCCAGCACTGCTGGTAGTCCTGCCTGCTGCTGGATCAGTCTGAAATTAAACTCCACAGCCTTTGCCTGTGTCCAAGTACTGCCAAAGGTTACCATATTACAGGGCTGGATTGCTCTGCTAAAGCCACTGGTGTCATTCCTGAGTGATCCTCATTGTGAAGAAAATCACAAAATCATAGAATATGCTGAGCTGGAATGGACCCACAAGGATCCAACTCCTGGCCCTGTTCAGCACCATCCCCAAGAGTCCCACCCTGAGCCTGAGAGCATTGTCCAAATACTCACTGAACTCTGTCAGGCTTGCTGACCATTCCCTGGGGAGCCTGTTCAAGTGCCCACTCACCCTCTGAATAAAGAACCTTTTTCTAATATCCAACCTAAACCTCCCCTGACACAACATCAAACCATTGCCTCAGGTCCTGTCACTGGTCCCCACAGAGAAGAGATCAGTGCCTGCCCTTCCTCTTCCCCTCATGAAGAAGTTGTAACTGCAATGAGGTCCCCCCTCAGTCTCATCTTTTCCAGGCTGAACAGACCAAAGGCCCTCAGCTGTTCCTCACACAGCTTCCCCTCAAGGCCCTTCACCATCTTTGTTGCCTTCCTTTGGATGCTCTCCAACAATATAATATCTTTTTTATATTGCAGTGACCAAAACTGCCCCCAGCACTCGAGGTGAGGCTGCCCCAGACTAGAGCAGAGCAGGACAATTCCCTCTCTTGTCCTGCTGGGAATGCTGTGCCTGATGCACCCCGGGACATGTCTGTCCCTCCTGGCTGCCAGGGCACTGCTGACCCATATTTGGTCCCGTTTGCAGATGCCATGTGCACCATGCAGAGAGCGCCAGGTGATTCTTCCTTGAGAAACACAGGCCGTGATGCTCATTTGAACCAGTATAAGCAGGAAAGCTGCTAATTGAGTAGATCCACTGATCCTGCACTCCCACCAGGGCTGCCCCCAAAAAGTGGTCCTGGAATGCAATTGCCTCCCAGCTCCCAACCAGACTGATCCCCTGTTCCTTTAGGTTTTTGACATTTTCCAGAAAACTATATATATATTCAAGTATAAGTCTGTCAGCAGAAAGTGTCCTGGGCAGAGAATGAGCTATTGGCCCTTTTTTGCCTTCTACCTACAAAATTCTCTGTTTAACCTCATGGTTTCCCTCTTCCCCCATTACTCCTGGTGCTACCCCAACCAAATCCAGCTCTGTTTAGACAAATAAATGGAGTAATTATCATATACTGACATTGGCCAGCATGTGGAGCAATCTTAAGGATTTTGAGCAGAAGACATTAAACTTAAATATAGTCTCAGAGAATTTTCCTTTCTAGTTGGCAAATCCAACACTGCCTGAAAAGAGGTTTGGGCATTGAGACCCAGGTGCAGTCCTTGGCATATGTAGTGGATACCTAATACCTCCTGAAGTTTTCACAAGCCACAGACTGCTCCTGATACATAGTTTGGACCAAACAACCCTCCCATGCTCAGCTCCCCTGTCTGCTATGGGGCTGCGCACTGTTAGGAAGTGGCCTGGCTGTCAGTTCTTGCACAAGTTGTGCAGTAACTGGTTTAGAAGATGCACATGTGTACAAAAAAATCATACACATGGCAGAATCCTCTAAAACAATGACCAAGTGTCTGCTGCCTTCACATTTCTGTAGGTGAAATCACAGGTTTTTTAGAGCTGGTGTAACTGCTCCCCAGGCATCCAGTCTGTGCCCTCCATTCTTTAGTTGGAGAGTGTTGTGCTTCAGTTACCAACCTTGGAAGAGGAAAAAATTTGGAACTTAATTCCTCCCTGTCTTAAACCTTTGTATTTTTTTGGCTGTAGATTTCTGTTCCAAGAACTTGGATTTACATAAAGACGTATCTATTTGCACATAATTTGCAAGAGTTCCTTTTAGCCTATAATTGTGCTAAATACGGTTGTGGAAGCCACAGCATACCTAAAGTATTGCCGAATGGATTTTTAAAAGCAATTTTTTTCAAAAGCGTGCTAAAATGGAGAAGATTGGGGAGGGGCAGGGAAAGAAAGAGAGAGACGAAAGATGGCCTTGTGGTTAAAATCCTGGCCTGCAATTCAAGAAATCTGGGTTCAATTTCCAGCTCTGCCACTTACTTCCTGCATGACCTTGGGCAAGTTGGATAATCTCTGTGTGCCTCAGTTCATGGGCACGGTTATAATATTGCCTTTGTCTCTTGCTGCCTGGAGCATGAATGCCCCCCGTGTTTGTTTGCACAGCATTGACACGACTGGGACCTGGGCTTGGCACAGCCTTCTTGCTCTACTGTAATGGCAACAATCATAGTAATCATGTTTTCTCTCAGGACTGTATGCTGAAAGGATGGAGTCGGTGGTATAAGGGTGGTTTTTTTCGGGTCTTCAGTGGGTTCAATCAAAAGGAAGGAGCTTCATTTCTTCTGCTGTGGGACCCTGCTGCTGACAATGTCATGCACAGATCTGCTGACCATGAGAACCCAACAGAGGCTGGATATCAGTCTATTTTGACATCTCGTTAATGGGTGCAATAGGCTTTAAGAGACAAATGTAGTCTACAAAATCCTACAAAATAATGTGGAGCTACCAAATCACACGGAGTTGTGTGTTCCAAGAACAGCTGTGATTCCAGCCCCATCTCATTGAGGATCACTATTGTCCTCTCTCCGCCCAAGCAGGTCTCACTGTGTCCAGAATAAAACAGCCTGAGTGTTTTACTTTCCAGGGTAAACAAGTTGAAAACATTGGGGCCTAAATATGGCTGTTAGCTCGGAATACCTTATCCAGATGTGACTGGTTAAACTCTGTGGTGCCAAATTATGAGATTAGTGCTGTGGATTTAGATCAGTGGCTGATTAGTCTAAGAATAACTTCTGTTTCTGAGCTCCGTCTTGGTTACCTGAGTTTTTGGAATAAGTGTCAGGGATCTGGAAATAACCTTAAAATAACAAATAAAAATCTCACTTAAAGAAAACATGTGCTGTGTCCTGACAATCTGTCATCTGTCTAGCCTGTGTCGTTAGGAAAATCACTTTTCTTGTGAAGGAGAGAAAGGAGACCAGTCAAAGTCCCTGTGTAAAGAAAAGGAGCTGAAAGAAATTGAGTAGCTCCTGTGAGCTACTGTGGGCACGCACTGCTACAAAATGAGGCCAAGACTGTGAAAAGTTTCAGCTTGTGAAGAAGACCTGATTTTTTGGGATTGGATACTCAGCACCATGTGCAGAGCAAGGCAAGGTGGACAACCCAAACAAGAGGGTTTGTGACACAAAGGCTTGATGGACAGTTTTTAGCAAAATGACTTTTCATTGTGAACATAATTATGTATATTTAACTTCCCTCTTCCATCCTGTTTCTGTGGATAGACAAAAGTTGACTTTGGTCTGCTGGATGTAATTTTGGAGTCTGGTTAGAGGGTACCCATCACTCATGGAGGTCTGGGGAAGCTAAACCGATCGACCTGGGCTTTAAAAAATTATTGCAGCGGCAACTTTCTATAGTCATACAGAGAAAGCTGTGAGAGGTTTTGGGCAGCCCTTGCCCCCAGACTGTCCCTGTGGCTGGTGTAAGGTTCCACTTGAGCCCCTACAAAGACATCTGACTTTAAATGGACAGGTTACTGTTCGTAAGATCTTGCCAAACATTTTTCAGCATTTCAATTCACAACATTTCCTTCCTCTCCAAAATGTCTTTCCAAGATTTTTCAGACATTGAGGAAAAATATTTTTGCCTCACTGAGAAGCTTTGAAAAAAAATTTTGGTTAAATATAACCTGGAACATATTGTCAATGCACATATATCATGCTCCACTTCATTTAGAAAGGAAACCTCCATATTTTTTATTAAATATACAAATTTCAACCCAAAATATCTGCTACTAAAATTTGCCACTATTTTGAAGAGCAGCAATACAGAATAATTTTGCAAGCTTTCAGCCTTTCCATCTTTATAGAAAAATTTAATATCCACCAATCTTCTGGTTACTGCACAGATATAAATACAAAATAATTTATACCCTAATAATTCTACAGTGGATGATTATGTCAAATGTATACCTCTCCCTGTTGATCTATGAAAAAGAAAGGATTGCTTATATGAAATACAGAGGAAAAGAATTTTATAATGCATTGAAAGACTTTTTTTTCCCCTTCAGTCCTATTTTCTTTTAACAGTCTTGTGGGGAGACACAAGGTAAAAGTAACTCCCAAAACTTTCAAGAGAGATGTGTTGTTTTTCAGCTTTCCAGCATCTTGTTAAATCTCCATCCTAGTTTAGGGCAAAGTTTGAGAGGAAATTCTCAAAATTAAGAATTAAATGCTGGCTACTCATCCACTGCTCTTTCAAGGAAATTACTTTTAGGATTATTCACATATATAGCTTTTGCTAATTTGCATGTCCAAACCTTCAGGATCATACCAACGTGTAATTTTTACTTATTTCCATGTCCAAACTTTTTGCAAACTCATTAAACTTTAGTTTTTTCACAGGTATGGAAAAAATATCATGCTCAGGAATTCTTTTTAATAACATTAACTTTGTAACTCATGCAGTTTTTGAGACGTAGAAAGTTTCTTCACCTGAGGTTTTTGTTTATTATTCCAAATTTACTGCCAGAAACTTGACACTTACTCTAGAAACGTTTGTCCAAGATGGGTTCCAGAGATTAAAGACTGGGTTTACTTGAGCAGTGTGAATTTAAGACTATGAACTACTTTCTCTGTTCAACTACTTATTTGCAAGTTCAATTTATGCCCATGGACTTGATTTCCAGCAGAAGTAAATAAATAATAATAATAATAATAATAAAAAAAGAAATGTTTCTAAGTAATACAGAAAGAAGCATGGTATAATCATAATTTCTGTGCTAAGAGACACAAGTTTAGTCTCCGTCACAGTCTTAACAACAACTCTGAAATAGGATCATATTGGTATGAAAATGGGGTGAAATCCAGATTATCAGTAGTTGCTGATAATTGTGGTTTTTTAATGAGAGAGAGGGGAAAGGCAGCAGCAGTTTTGGGATTTTTCTCATTTAATTTTCTTATTTCATGTTAGGTGGTTCCAAAGTAGACCCGTGGAGTTGAGCTAGCAATGCATAGACTCTTAGGAAGTCAGTAATACTCTAAATATATTTTTAAGACAACTTTTCTACATGCTCACTTTGAGATGAGAATCATGTGTGAAAGTCATATCCTTTTGTTAAATAGGACTGGACTCACTGAGCTGGTTGAAAAAGATTCAGATGAATTTCCCTTTCAGAAAATGGCAAAATTCTGCTATGAATATTGACACGATCCTTGATATAGAAAATGTGAAGGAACAGAAAATAAAAATACAGTGGGGAGATGCTCAGTATAGAGATATGTGTAGGTACAGCTGTTTATAAGTGAGACTCTGTGTGTCTGTTCATACATAGATGAGCAGAAATTAAAATGAAAGATGAGTGAAAGAAGCTCAATGCTTTGATTGACTTGATGTAATTAGAGGGTGGAAGGAAAAATGGCAGCGCAGAGAAGGGATTTGCTCTGTGTGGAAATCCTGACATTTGATCTCCTTCTGTAAGGAGATGCCCAGGCTGTGTTGGCATAGACACCCTGTTTCCCTTCTCTGCCTAAATCCCACTTCTGCCTCCAACTTGATGGATGATTTGATTTTGGAAGTAACAGTCTTAAAAATGTAAAAATTTTAAAAACTGTTTTCTGTATGTTTTCTGGGCCATCAGTTTCGGTCCATGCTCAAGATGGAACGACCCAAAGCAAACAAAAGTGATTTTGTTCACCTTCTTTTGGTTTCACTTCACTTACAGATACCAGCCCTGACTAATAATGATCCTTTGTGTCCTGTAGACACAGTCAATTATCATCATTGCTATAAAAAAATTAAAATTCTCCCAGAGCAAGAATATTTCTCCAACTTTCCTCCAAGCAGCTCAAAATCCTCTCCAGCCCTGGAGTAAGAAAGAATTATGTCTGGAATATTTCACTCCAGCTTTGAGAGAACAACTCTGTGTATTCCTCAGTGTGTGAGCGCTGGATGAATGGCAACAGCAGTTCAAACTGTTTATTCCTTTCTTAGCAATAATGTTTAGGTTCATGAAAGCCTTCCAAGATATATAGAATTCCTCATGCTGAGTAAGGGCTCCTTCACTTATTGCTGCTGCTACACACTATGGACCATTCTTATTATACCTCCCTCCCCATTCATACCACTATAGTTAGGGGACCCTCAATGTTGTCATTATAAGCCCCTTATTTTTCAGGGTGTATAATTCAGCTGTAAAAAAATTTGCCCTGGGCTGAAGCTTGGCACATGAAGGCCAGAGAGAGGATTTTTGTGTTGATTATTTTTTTTAAACCAAGTTTTTAAAAATAAAATAAAATAAAATAAAATAAAATAAAATAAAATAAAATAAAATAAAATAAAATAAAATAAAATAAAATAAAATAAAATAAAATAAAATAAAATAAAATAAAATAAAATAAAATAAAATAAAATAAAATAAAATCCATTCAGCCATATTATGTAGTCAAAAGTGCAGGAAAAAATAGAAGTTAGTGGTTTCAGATGCTTTTTTTCAGGGCTCTCCTGTGTAACTCAAAGCCAGCTTTGTTTTTTAAACTGAAATTTTCCAGGCTATTAGTCCATAATATGAACTTGTGCCTTTCAGGTTTCTCTTTAAAAACAGTCACATGCGAAAAGAAGAGCTGAGTTATTTCAATTAGGAGTGGGAGCTACTGCAATATATTTTATGTGCACTTTTTCATAAGGATTTTTTTTCTTTTCCCCCTGCTTCTGGAAGGCACATGAGTGCACGGCACCTGAATAAGTGTTGGGGTGAGCCCCTCTGCCTCTGCCTGATGGTGTCTGCCTCTCTTTGCTGAGGGTCTGATGGATCTCCAGAGGCAATTGGATACTGCTCCCCTGAATCCTTCCTCACACTGAAAAAATATGAAGGTGGGATTGGTCTTCCCAAGGCGTGGTTTCCCCAAGGCTCAAGCAGGACTGAAATTTAATCTGAAGAAGCTGGTGCTTTTAGGTTTAACCTTCAGGTCTCCTGGAAGCCAGTCCATTGTCTTGGCCACAGATCCTGTTCCTGAGGTGGGTTGGAGGATATTTGATGTAAATATGGGTCGGCAAAGTGAAGTGAAAGTGAAGGTTTCAAGTCTGTTGACTCTTGAGGAAACTGTGGCCTGGAATTCAGACCCTGTATTAAATCACAAGTTAAAATGCACTTTTAACGTGGGTACACGGTGCATCTCTGGTTGGTTACTGGCTATAAAACCTCAGCAGGGTGACAGACAACCTCAAAGCATGGCTGGGGTTGGATTAGCAATGGAGAAGGGCTACTCAGAAGCAAAACTGCCTGAAAACAACCCATGCCTGTACAGAGACAATTCAACATGTTCTTAAATATT
>VZDJ01006028.1:18396351-18471440 GCA_008694505.1 Cyanoderma ruficeps
AAAAAAAAAAAAAAAAAATAGATTTCCGGTTTTCTTTCAATTTTTAAAAAATGTGTGGATTTCGCAGAGAAAAATGTAGACTGGTTCCTTTATTTTAATTTTATTTTTACAGTAAAAATCTATATTTATGGCAAACCCTAGGCTTCTAAATGCTAATAATAACTATAATTAGTGAAGCCTTTTTAAAAGATCTGTATGAGGGGGGGAAAAAAAAGTAAAATGGACTCCATATTCCAAGATAAAGGTTTAAAATGACACAGCACTCCAGATGACCCCACCAGATTTTCTTCCTGGTGGCAAAGTGTCTGTCAGGGAGTGAATGAGGGGATGTCTACCAAGGTGAGAAATTTGAGGTACTGTAAGGAGTGAGGCAAAATGGAAAACACCTCAGCACTGCCAAGGCCACTACTAAACCATGTCCCTAAGCACCACATCCACTCATTTATTGAACATTTCCACGGATTGTGGTTCCATCACTTCCCTGGGCAATGTTCCAATGCCTGACCACTCCTTTAGTAAAGAATTTTTTTCTATATCTAATTTAAACCTCTCCTGGCACAACTTGAGGCTGTTTCCTCCTGTTCTACCACTTGTTATCCAGAAGAAGAGACCAATGCCCACATTGCTACAGCCTCTTTTCAGGTAATTAAAAATTGCCCTCTTTTTCTCCAGTAAAGAAAGGCAACTCTCTCCACTATCAGTAGCTCTGAGATCAGGATGCAGGATGAACCATCACTTCTTTTGCCACAGCTGGAGGAACTTGGGTGACCTGCCCAGAAGCAGAAAGTAGAAAATGGCAGGGATTCATAGATATCATATCTTTTATTTGTGCGTTCATGTGTGTGTGTGTAGAGGGGGTGGGGATTTGGTCTCTCTTGCCTTTTAACATGTTGCAATCCCCCAGCCAGGCCCTCATGGCTCTCATCAAAGCCCTCAGTTCTGTATGTTACCACAAATTTTGGGTTTCCGAGCCAGACATGACTGTGAAATTCCACAGGGTGGAAGGCGGTTATCCCTCACCCTCATCTCACCTGGTGGCATGGTCTGCACATGGGGTTTCCTGTTCGTGCTGGGTGGCCATAGGAGAAATCTGGACAAACCAGCCCTGCAGTTTTTCAGGGTGGAATTTTAACATTCCTGGAGTAAAAATTTGCTCACTTTTATTTCTTTTAGCCAATTAACAGTGGCTCCAGGCAGGGTATGGAGGGGTTTTGTTTGGGCTTTTTTTTTTTAGAGGGGGGAAGTGCGTGTTTTGGGGTTTTTTTTCAGTGGTTAATTCCATGCTCCTACTGGGGGCTCGTAGGCCGGGAATACCACACACAGAGGCGCGGGCTCCTCCTCACACCCCATGTCGCAGCCACCATTCCTGCAGACAGGGAAGCCGAAATGAAGCTGCCTAGAAAGCCTGTCATCACTGCTGCTAACCAGCTGGGAGCCGTCCTGCCGAGCTGAGCAGGGGAAGAGCCTCCCCTGGCAGGGTGGGAGCCCAGCCCCAGCTCCAGCCCGGCCCTGGGGGGAAGCGGAGCCCGCGGGGAGGGCCTGGAGGCGATTCCTGGTGTGTGAGGGCGCTCAGAACCCGAGCCATAACAGCAGCACTTTGAAAACAGAAAAGAAACCAAAGTGTCTAATATTGGGTCAAGCCAACGTCTATAAATCAACGTCTGTGAATTTATAAACTGTTCGTAAATTTAAGTGCTTTTTGGAGAGCTGTTTGTTATTATGTCAGGGCTGGGAAGGGGGGTGAGGGAAAGTACTTATATTCACTCACTGTCTCCTGCTCCGGACTTGCTCCTACATTGTCTGAGTGGGGAAAAGGATCAGAAGATTTTGGGCACAGGGAGGAGTTAGAGGGATGCTGCTTGCAGCAGAGGCACTTGGTGCAAGACGAGCAGAAAGGATGAACCAGATTGAAACCACATTTATGCCTTTCAAATTCACCGTCTGTCTTTTCGCTGGTTTAACCCTCCACCAGCAAACAGAGCTTTAAAACAGCCAGAGAGACTTCTGGCAGGAGGGCCTCAGCCATTACCTCCCCTTTCCGTCCCCTGGAGCCTCCAGGAGGGAGCAGAGGCATGAAATCATCTCAGCAGCTCTGCAGGCCCTCTTGCCCCACTCTCAGAGATGTGGCCACAGTCCTCTGATTCTTCCTATGTAAAATGGTGTGGTCATGAGGAACGAGATGCCACTGCTGTGGATGGGGATTGATAACCAGCTTTCTAGAAGAGAAAAAGAAAATTTAAAAAAAAACAGAAAAAAAGAAAATTACTTTTCAATCTCACTCCATCCCTAGCTGAAGCTTTTTCTGAGGTTCCACTGTATTTGGATAACTTTTCCTTCCCCCTCTATTCATTTTTGCTCCTTTCACCACCTGCTGTTTCCATAACCAGGATAGGGGACATAGGTGCCCTGAAAGGAGTTGTCCCAGCCTGGTGGGAAGCAGGAAGTATTGGAAGGCCTAAGAGGGTGTGAAAATGTTTGGAGGTTTTATTCACAAAACAAGACATTGTTCTGGTATGAAGTTACTCATTCAAGTATCTCAACACTTTGCACGCATGAATGAGTTAAGCCTTATAAAACACCTGTAGGGAAATGGTATCCTCCACTTTATAGGTGATGAAATGGAAGTACTGAGGGAGCTGTGGCCAGATTTCAAACCTGAATGCTGCCAGTTAAGGTTCTGAACCCAAAATAAGGCATTGAAATAACCATTCACAATCTATCAAATCATGCTGATGTGAAGGGAATGGATCTGTGCTTGGCCAAACCCAACCTTCCTGTTGAGCAGTCTATTTTTATAAATATAGTATAATTAATACAATATTTTATATATATGTAAAGTATTATTATAAATATATGCCTTAGGATGACCCTGCTTGAGCAAAGAGGTTGGACTGGGTGACTGTCTGTGGTCCCTCCCAACCTGACCAATTTTGTTATTCTGTAATGGTATAAGCTGTATTATTGATATATTGATCTGAACAGGCTGGAGAGATGAACTGAGAACAACAGGATGAGGTTCAGTGAGTCTGTGTCCTGCGCTCTGGCCACACCAGCCACCTGCAGTGCTACAGACTGGGGCAAAATGGCTGGAAAGTGCCCAGTGGAAAAGGATCTGGAGGTGCTGGCGACAGCAGCTGAACATGAGCCAGGTGTGCTTGGGTGGCCAAGGTGACCAGTGGCAGCTGGGCCGTACCAGGAACAGTGTGGCAGCAGGACCAGAGCAGTGACAGGCCCCTGTGCTGGGCACTGGTGAGGCCACAGCTCAAGTCCAGGGTTCAGTTTTGGGCCCCTCAGTTCAGGAAGAACATTGAGGGGCTGGAGCTTGTCCAGAGAAGGGAATGGAGCTGGGGAAGGGTCTGGAGCACAAGTCTGAGGAGGAGAAGCTGAGGGAGCTGGGGGGGCTCAGCCTGGGGAAAAGGAGGTTCAGGGGGAACCTTCTGGCTCTGCACAGCTCCCTGACAGGAGGGGACAGCCAGGTGGGGTTGGGCTCTGCTCACAGGGAGCAAGGGACAGGACAAAAAGATGTAACCTCAAGTTGCACCAGAGGAGGGTCAGGCTCATCAGAAAGAATTTCTTCATGGAGAGAGTTGTTAATAATTAGTCCATTCAAATGGGCTTCCCAAGGAAATGGTGGAGTCACCATCTCTAGAAATGGTCAAGAAATGGCAGATGTCTGCTCTAGTTGGCACAGCAGTGTTCAGTAGAAGGCTAGACTTGACGATCTTGGAGATCTTTTCCATCCTAAATGATTCTGTGATTCCATGATTATACAAATCAGTGGAGACAAGGACTAGATACCAAGCATTTGAATTCTAGTATACAGGTGTGTGTTTGAAGGTTCTCTAAACCATAGGAACTTCTGTAGTGAAATAAAAATCCCCTTGGAATCTCACCTTGCTTCTGAACTGTGTAGAAATACCTGGGAAGGATCATCTTCCTGGGAGCCCAGAGGCCAAATATAGGCACAATAAATATCAGTGTGTTTCCTGAAGACTGAGGGAAGTTAATCAAAACATTTTAAGAGCTTTAAAAAATGGAATTGGCATCATTTAAATAGCTCTGGGCAAAGATTTGTAGTTAGTTATGTACTTCACTTGAACATAACTTGAGTTGAAGATGCTCATTTCTGTATTTCATGTCCTGAATTGACTTCCATGGCTGCTGAGCTACTCCAAAGCATAACAACTTTTCGTGCTCATGCATGTTGCAGGAATAACTTGTCATGACCTGTTTGCCAATGTTTACATTTTTTATGTTATAATGATAGTGTGATCTGGTGAATTCGATTTTTTTCATTTCTGTAGCACACATTGTCAGCGTCTCTTAGAAAATTATCTTTCTCTACATGAAGGGACAAATCCATTTCAAGGTTTTAAACATTTTACTGTTTCAAATGCTTATGGTGATTCTCTAAGTTCTTTTGTGATCCTTCCAGGCAAGACTATACTTAATGTGTAGGTTAGGCAACTTATCCAAAAATACTGCTTGCAGGTTCAGGTAGAGACTCAGGTACCTTCCTCAGTGGTACAGAACATTTGTGGGTTTGATTTCAAGGTTTTAGGTTGATTTTTTCCCCATTGGAAGACTCACAAGGACCAGCTCTAATAATTTTGGACATTTGAGTGTTTGAAGTGCCCTCTAAAGAGCCTGTGCTTACTCCTAGGGAGGTTTGGTGAGCATCTAGAGGCAGCTCATATAGGGAAGAGGTACTGCATGAAATACAACACACACCTACACACATCTGCCTGTCATACTCTCACTGGTGAGTTAGTGACCTGTTGTATACACAGTCATAGGATTCTAGAATCTGTAAGGCTGGAAACCTCCAGTATCACCAAGTCCAGCTGTTAACTCAGCACTGCCAATATATGTCAATTATACACTAAACCTATCAGCACTGACAACCCTGCCCTGGATCACAACTCGCAGCCCTGTCACAGGACACAGGGCACCTGAGCAGTGCCTGTCATCTATCACTGCAGTTCTGGCTTATCCAGTGGCTTTTTTCTGGGAGATAGCAAAGTTTGTTCACAGAAGAATAATCCCTTCTGCTTTCAGAAGCAGTGAAAGTGGAGATGACCCTGACTGTAGAGATTGTTGTGTAGAGCCTGTCTTTGTAAAGCTGGGAAGACAGCAGGTAAGGAATCCACACATTCAGAGGTCTGTGATGAAAAGATATTTTTGGAGTCCCACCCAGTGTTGGAGACCTACCCAGAATTCTGGCTTGCTGATGTCAAATGGATTCCAGACGAGTTGGACGGGGATAGTTTGCTCAATTTGGAGCACACTGTTTGCAGATATGGATATTTGGGGCTGCTTTACCAGAGCTGTATCTTCTCTTAACCAGAAAGATACAAAAGACTATTATCATTTAAATAAAAGAAAAGGAAGAGGGATAAATCCTGGCATGGTTGTTTGACTCCTGGTACTATGGAGTCACTGGGGCCATCTCTCCAATCTGTTTCTAGATGCAGAAGCAAACCGCTGCATGCACACCATCTAATGAAAGGCAGGCTGGTGCAGAGGAAAGGCAGAGCTGAGCCCTGATGGCTGTGATTTGACCTTCCTGATAGACTCAGAATAGACTTTGCTGCTGACTTAACTAGTAGCACATGACAGAGCATGAATTTTCATGGGAGAGACACTCAGAAACTGAGTAGGAAGTGGCTCAAAGTGAAGTCAGGGAGACAGCTATTTGCAGGGATTTCCTCCTGACAGCATGGTCTAGTGAGCCCAGCCAAAGGACTTCACATGAGCAGAAAAAAGTGTCCAAGTCCTGCCTCCCCGGAGCAGCTCTGTGCAGTCCCATTTGCTAGGCACACTTGGTCCCAGCTTCTGCTGGAATAAAAGGTAAGTCAAAGGAAAATGGTGTCCAGAAGTTCAGAGCAACCCAGACAGCCCTAACCACATGACAGGCCCAGAGGGAAGTTTTAAACCACCCACACAACAGCTTGCACAGCTTGCCAAAAAGTCAGATCCCTCGGCTGGGGGAAAAATAGCTTGCATCTGGATTCTGTGTTTGAAGCCCATGGTAGAGGAAGAAGAGAATGAGGAGGAGGAGTGAGAAATGTGTTCTGCACAGGCCAGATTGCAGTTTGATTTGAAGCATAAAAGTAAAGAGTTTATTATTCTGATAGTAATAAGTCATTTCTCCCTATAAGTGTAAAACAACCTTCTACGAGTGGCAGTTCAGCCAAGAACAGAATTAGGGCCATTCCTACCATGGTTTCAGTCCAGCCGGCCTTTGTTTATTTTAAAAATAAAACACAGCTCTGTGTTTATTTCAATGAGTAGAGAATAGAGGGAGAAGTTCATCAGCTTCTAATCATGTGGGCTAAAAGTAAATCCTTGGCAGCTGGACCCATCATAAAGGGGCTGGATGTAAAGCAAGCCGGTGTGCTCAGGTTAATGGTCAGGTACCTATGCTTTGGAAAGGCAAAGCTGACCAAATAATGGAGTTTTGAATTTTTGGGCCAGTGGGTCAGAGTGGAGCTTATGTTTGTGGCACCAACATAGCACATGATCCTGACTAAATCATGACTCTCGATCTTGTTTTCCTCTATATGGTGACAGTTGAGAGATGGTGAAGCTCATCTTGGAAAATTCTTGAAGGACAAAGTATGCACATTGGTGACTCTAGCTGTTCTTTGGCCACATGGACTGCATATAGACTAGAAAATGGAGTGGCCTAAGCACTGAACTTGGTTTTCTGTGCCATTAAAGCATTGAAATTGCCTCTGGCAAACTTTTTGGCCTAGAAGAAAAGTACTATCAGCAATTTTCAGAGAGGGTTAGAGAGTTAGCCCAGGCTGGGGACTACTCCCCATGGGCGTTTTGGGTAGTATCACCATGTTCGTTCAAACTGGAGAAGGCTCCAGGGAAACTCATTTTGTGTCCTTTCAGTACTTTAAGGGAGCTTATAAAAAAGAGTGAAAGAGACTTTTTTATATGGGCAGGTACTGATAGGACAGGAGGGAACAGTTTTGGACAAAAAGACAAGACTTAGATTAGATGTTAAAAAAATATTCTTGACTGTGAGAGTGGGGAGGCCCTGGCACAGGTTGACCAGAGAAGCTTTGGCTGCCCCATCCCTGGAAGGCTTAAAAGATTGGATAAGGCTTGGAGCAACCTGGGACAGTGGAAGGTGTTCCTTCCCATGTCAGGAAGTGGAACAAGATGACCTTAAGGTCCCATCCAACCCACCGTCCCCCATTCTGAGATTCTCTGATTCTGTGACTTATGAGTTGAGACTTGAAATAAAGATACATCCCCACTGTCCCAGATGGTTTCAATGGTAGGTTTTGTTGTTAGAAACGATATAGTCAAAATGTCCACAGACTGGTTAAAAATAAGCAAAGTGGGCCAGTAGCTGGTGAGATGAGCTATGAGATGCCTGACTTTAGGGCCACTTTGTCTAGAGGACGTGTAGGAAAGGCTTAAGCCTCTGTTGGCTTAGGAGGATGCCCCAGTAACTTTATCCTGAAAATTGGCCTATGCTGGTGCATTTCATGAAACAGAAATGTGACATGTAGGCTGGCACACCTGTAGGCTTGGTGGCATAACCAGAGCCTGTGGGGATGCAAGACAAAATGTCATTTCTCACCCTTTTCCTGCTACCTGTCTCATGCTCACATTGCACAAACCAGAGCCAGGGCTGTGGGAGGAAGATGCACGGTGGAGCAGAGGATGAGGCATTCTGCCTGTGGCTTCATCATCAGCTCCCTCTGACCTCAAGCAAATTACTTAACCTCATTGCTTCCATTTCCCTTGCTGCCACATGGGTCTAATAATACCATCATAGGATGGTTGTGAGCATTAATTAGCATATGTAGAGCGCTTTGAAGATGAAAAGCTTTTAATGACTGCTGGGGATTATTAACACTGTTCACGTTCAGTAAGTGTTATTAAAAAGAAACCAAATCTGAATGCTCTGCACTGAACCTCATCAGTTCCTGGGGCTTGAACGCTGGTGGAAGGACGCGATGTAATTCCTCAGTAAATTGCCCACGGGCTGAATTTATCGCTGGAAACCGCAACCCTGAGAGCTGGCCAGAAGAGCCGAGCGTCGTCTGCTGTGACTCACAGCACCTTCCCCAATGGGAAAAGAGGCAGTGGCACGGCTGAAACTGGGTGGCACACGCTTCTGAGCATTCCTGAGCTCACTGAGGAGATTGGGGATTATCTGTGGGCTGTTTAAAGTAGAAGAATCTGCTCCTCTTGGAGACAACCAAGATGCGCTCGATGCTGCCTGGCTGAGGTGTAGGAACTGGTTTGGGGCTGTGCAGATGAGGATGGTGTGCTGTGGGCAAGTTTCCTGGAGTGGTCTAGCATGAGTGAAAGCCTGTGAGAGGCCAAGAGGAAAAAAAAAAACAAACCAACAAAAAAAAAAGGGAAAAAAAAGGGAAAAAAACCCCAAAAAACAACCAAAAAAACAACCAGGCAGAGGGAAGGGATTTCATATAAATATATGGTAAAATACTGAAACACAGACAAACATATGTACATATGTTAATCAAATGGGCAAGAATAAAAAAATAATCATTTCAATCTTCCTACGCTTGCCTTTACAGATGAAATGGAATATCTGAAAGGCTGTCTTTTGCTTTTGATCTTTTGCTTTTACTTGGAAATGCTGCTGTGCATGAGGAGTGATGCTTGTGCTGTAAGGACTTGTGCTGGAGAGCGTGCAGGTCTAAGTGCTGTGGATTTGCAGTGTGATTGCAATGCACAACTCACTTCTGCCTCAGTTTCCTCCCCTGCCTGATGAATTTACAACACATGTCAGCCTTGCACTGCCCTTGACTTTCTAGTGTGTCCAAGTGCTTCCATGTAGCCTGTGGGTGATGCCAAGAATAGCTCCTCTCTTCTACATGCTTAATTACTGAGGACAAGATATTGGCATTACATAGTGACTCAAGGTAGGACCAGGGTTTAATTCCATTGAGACTGAGCCAGCAGCTTTCCATGCAGGTTGCCAGTGAGAATGATTTGCTGGCTGATTGATTGTTGTGGAATTTCTCAATTTGAGGTGTAATTGAAATAATATTATTATCACTACTATGATAATTATCGTTATCTGTATTATGATTTATATTATTATTGCTAGCACTGATATTACTATTACTGTGGCTATGAAAATTCTTTGTTTTCTCCTAACTAACAAACCATTTTCTTTATCACAAAAGAGAGAGATAGGAGTGCTTGCATGGGGATTTTTGCAGACCTATTTCATGAAATATGTTCATTTTACACAGCTGAATTAATTTCCCATTACAGATCACAGTAACAAATAATTCTAATCATTGCAGTGATTTTTTTTTCACATCCCCTGGTTTTTACACTGTATCTCATGGCCTTTCTTTTGGGTCTATAAGGAAGATTGGCACTAACATCCACATCACAGAAATGCTGGTGCATGAGACAGAGCCCATCACCAGTGCCCAAGAGATCAATGCACAAGTCCCAATGCTTCAGTTTGCCATAAACCAAATTAAGCAGATTCTGTGCCTCTGCAGGGTTCACAGACACAGGAAGTAGGGGAGTGCCCAACTCCATTTTGTTACACTTGGAGAATACTCCCAGATAACCTGGCATGAGTCACCACTTGGAAAACCACATTGCGGTTTAATCCATAATTCAAGATTCCATGAGCCAGCACTGCTGCCATAGGCAGAAGATGTACAAACCTCCCTCAAACTGAAAATTCTCCCAGAAATCTGCCCTCATTAAAAAAACCCCAAGGAATCTGACCTCATTTAATAATGTCAGAAGAGCAGACAGGAGACATTCTAGGGTCAGTCCTGAAAATCAGGTGGTTTTTTTCAGCTTTAAAGTGAAAATGGCACAGGTGGCTGTTGTGATGTTGTGTAGAATGATAGTATGACCCTTCTGGAAGAGATTTTTGAAAATCTGTGGACAAACACAAACATTTTAATGGACGGGTCTTTTGAATTCCATTTGATTTCCCAAATAGTTCTTCTTGGCCCAGCTTCATCCCATCCCTCTGGAACAGCCTTTTTTTCCCACCCAAGTGTCAAACAGCCCCTTGAAAGTATTTATTTTTCTTCACTGGTGATGCAGGAAACCTTGGGATTGTACCACCAACAAAGATTTCCCAGTTGAATGCCAACTGTGTTGTGGGATCCCACTGAAGCCAGTAGTTTCACATTTGTGGGGAATGGATTTAAGATCTGTTGTTTGTCATCAAGGGCTTCCTTTTTCCTTCTTTGGTTCTCAAAGTGGTGGGAGCTTTTTGAACAAGATAGTGTCAAAGTGCTCTTGCCAGCCTGTGGATGCCATGCTACAGAAGCACAGCTCCTGATGGACATTTAATCTCGTGGCAAGTTTATTCCTGTCCCTGGAGACACTTAAATATGAAGGCTCTTCTGCCAGCTGGTCTCAACTGCTTTCATGGTGGGAAAAGAGTGAGAATTCCTGCTATTGTGAGTACAGTCCTTTGGAGAAAAGGCTTGGAAAATCTGGTGGTGTGAGTGGTGCCTCCCCCTGTGCATCTGCTTTGCTTTTCTGAATCCTCACAAGGATGAGAAGAGGGGTGCAAGACTGGGGATGCAGCTCTCAACAAAGGACACAAAACTGTGGAACAGTTTAGGTAAGAAAGGACCTTCAGAATCATCCTGTTCTAATCCCTGCCATGGGCAGGGACACCTTCCACTAAACCAGGTTTCTCCAAACCCCATCCAACCTGTTCTTGAGCACTTCTGGGGATAGAAGTTCTCTGGCAAGCATGTCCCAGTGTCTCACCAGAGATGGGCTGCTGCTTCTCCTTCTGCAGTCAGCCCAAGGTCACATAACATCTGATAATATCCCCACTCTTCTTGTTGGCAGCAAGCAAGGTGCTTTCTGCCACCCTTAAAGACTGTGGCACTAAACCTGTTGAAGTTCAAACGTGTCCTTTTCTTTTTTCATCCTTTTGGTAATTTTTCTTCTCTCTCCATCCCACCTGAGGGTGACTCCTGAAAAGTTCCTGTCTCTGAAGCTTGTTGCTTGCCTATGAGAAGGAACTGTATTAGACCAAGAGTTGCTCTTTTCAGCAGGTGAGTTGCAGAATGGAAACAAGCTGCCAGAGGAGACAGAGGAAGGCTGGTGTTAAACAGAATGGGCTTGATTCTGAACTCGCACTGCCTTTGCACTGCTCTAAGACAACTTGAATGGAGTGTTTTTCCTGATTCATAGCTATGTCAGTGTGAAGAGAAACCAAAGAGACTCTAATTTAATCCCAGGCTTTGGCAAGAATCTCCATCTCCCTTTAATGAGTGGAGGTCCTTTTCGTTAGGCTCCCAAAGACCCCAGTATTGGGTGCCAGTACAAAACCCGAGATAGACAGACGTTTATGTAATGGCAGCAGGCAGAGTGCCTTAGAGAAATGGAAAAGGCATTTTAATCGTGGTATTAGGTTGGATTCCACGAGACAGTATGGAAGGCATCAAGATGTGAATGCCATAACAATCTGGAGTGTGTTACCACTGCATTGATCTAATATTGCGATGTAGTAATAGTAATTTCAGGGATATCTTGCAAAAATGCACTCTGAGTTACAATGGAAAGAAAAATAGGGGGGAGGAGAGGAGGAAGAAAGGAAAAGTTAAAGCCTGTGCAGCTGCTAACAGGGGAGCAGTTTTGTATCGGCACTCCCAACTCCAATGTGTGGTGTTAACCAAGAGCAGTGTCCAAGGTTTCCTTGGAGAAGGCTGGGCTGTAAAAAATAAGAGCTGAGTTGCCCTCTCTAGTTATTTATACACAAATCAAATGAGTGCCCATTATTAAGGCATCTCTGGGCCCAGCAGCCCAACTGAAAACAAACATATGGTTGATCTCCACGGAATGGTGGAGAAATTTGGTTTGGGAAGAGACAGGCACAGCCAAGGGAAAGCCCCCACTCCCAGCCCACTTCTGAGCAGCAGGAGACTTGGTGATTGCAGAGATGTTAGTGAAAGACACTGTGCTCAGCTCTCATCTCAAGGGTGTATCAGCAGCCATGATCTACAGAGAGGTAAAAACATTTCACCAGCACCATGCCTGATCCTGCAAACAGTGCTTTGGAATAAGCCTGGCAATGTGTTTGGAAGGGTTTTCCCACACTTGGAGGCTGTATTCACAATAAACCTCATCTCTGAATACATTTTGCATACACTTGCCACATTGCTCTGTAGAGCCAGTACCACACTCCACAGAAATACAGAATGGATTGGGATGGACAAGAAAGTCATCTAGTTCTAAACACCCATGAGAAGCATGAAAGCAACTTGAGTTTTGTTTGCCCATTGATCCCATTTGCCTTGGTAGCAGAGAACGAGGTGTAATTTTGGGGAACAGCTGTTCCTAAGTGTGCCTGAAACCCTGGTTGCAAGGGCGGCTGGGAGCAATGCAGTGTGCACAGAGGTGGCAAGACACGTTCCTTTGGTTCTACAGGTGGCCATGAAGATGCCCTGAAGCAATGAAGTATCCAGAGCTGGATAACATGGTCTTGGGACACCTCTTGAGCTGCTCTAGTGCAGACACACTTGAAGAGATTGAAGAATTTGTAAAAGAAAAGGCTGCTGATGTGTGATTGGCATGTAACAGGAGCCTTGCTTGGGGTCACACCTGAAGTAGATACAAGGTGGTGAAGTCACAGGGTCATAGAAACACAGAATAATTAAGGCTGGAAAACTCCCAGCTCCCTCAGCTGCTCCTTGTTGAATTGTGCTCCTGACCCTTCCTTAGTTCTCTGGACACTCTCCAGCCCCTCAATGTCCTTCCTGGACTGAGGAGCCCAGAACTGGACACAGCATTTGAGGTGTGGCCTCACCAGTGCCCCAGCACAGAGGGAAAATCACTGCTCTGGTCCTCTTGGCCACACAATTGCTGGTTCAGGCCAGGTGCCAGTGGCCTTCTTGGCCACCTGGGCACACAGTTTTCATTATGGTAGGACCCTTGGATTGATTCTCCTGGTCTTCACTGACTGATTATACCCAGAATGGCCACAAATCATTTTCCTTCTGATCTAGGGGGCTAATAGGACATCCAGTACAAATGGCAAATTATTCACACCCTTTATATCAGAGCAGGCATGATCCAGAGTGGGAAATAAAAGGGCCTTGAACTTCACAACATCCACTGTCTTTTGCTTTATTTTTTGTAACTGTCATACTTTTATATCCTTATTACTTTGCAGACGAAGCAGAGGGGGTGAGTTAAATTCTTTAGGAAGGTAGGATTCTTTGATTCCCTTTCAACTTCCACAGAAGAAATAGCCATGCAGCCATTAGTGAAATGAAGAGGTGTTGTTTAAGACAGCAGAACTAATTGTTTAGGAAAAGAAATAAGGGTTAGGAACATAAGAAGGAGAGATATGAAAGGATAGTCTGTGAGACACAGAGTTTGACTTCTAAGAAGTTACATAAATGTAAAGTTAAAGGCTGCCTAAAAAATGCAAAACAAAATTTGGTTCCTTATCAACCTTGAAGATCAAAGCTTGGCTTTGTTCCATTTGTTATTATGTGCATTTTGATTTAAGATTTGAGCCCCCACTCAGTGAAAGAGTGTTAAACGAGCTTTTCCCTGTGCTGAGTTGTACAGAAAGCGCTGCAGCAAATGGATTCTATAGGTAGTACACACAGTAAAATGTACAAAAGATGGTAGATATAATTTTATATCACATGTTTAGAAAACACGAAGATGGTGAAAATTATAACAATGGCTTTTTTACCCCCTTTATTTTAAATTGTCAAAAAAAACCATGTTTGAAATAGCTGAAAAGTTAGGAAGTTTCTCACTCTTTGCACCCTGCAAGGATGCTGCAAGTTCTGAAGCGATGTTGCCACCTTGTGGAACAGGGAAAAAACTCTGTTCCTTTACAGGAAAAAAAAAAAAAACCAGCTTTCCCTCCTTGTACTTTCAGCCAAATTAGAAAGAACGGTCCTGTGCCTTGGGAGGAAAGGGGCGGATGAGTTGAGGATGTGCTGGGAAGCAGCTGGAGTTGGAGTGCCCACACCTCCACTGCTCATTCTCAGAAAGAAGTATGTTGCCTTTGATTTTCTTCTTTTTATTTCACATCCCCTGCATCCAATTTTTTTTTCTTTGTTTCTCAAGGACTGGTCATCTGCCCACTGTTTCACAAGCGAGACTTGCAATTTTCATAAAGTTCCATGGATTATCATCCTGTAAGAAGCAAAAAGAAAGATCCCCTGGCTTTTATGCTCTGTGGTCACAAGTTCTTGCACAAGAAAAACTCCCACTGACATAGGGCAGACTTTTGTCTGGTTTCTAAAGCCACACTTCTCCGTGAGATCCATAAGGGAAACCTTCAAAACCTGTGGGTACATGCCCAGCTTGTGTGGGCCAATGCTTTGGAGAACACACATCACTTTTATACTCAGTTAAATCAAAACTGGGCACAGGGAAATGATCACTTTAGCTTTCAAAAAGAGCGAGTGCCTGACATGGAATTTGCAGTATTTAATTTCACTGTGGAACAACACGATAGAGAGATTTGGCTACATTTGGCAGAAGGATGCGAACCAGTATCACCAGGGACAGCTGTTCCATCACGGACACTCTCACTGGTTGAAGAGTAAAATCCAGATTCCTCACATCTTTACCTTCTTTCTTTCTCTTATGGCATCCAGGGCTGACCTGCAAAGTGAGGAATTTAAGGGAGGTTCTCATAAAATGTTCATTCATGGGGGGGTTATCTTATTTTTTCTATTAAATTTTAGCTTTCCTGAGCTACTCTGTCTCTCCAGGGAAATGGAGCATTAGGTTTTGTATCTGCCAGTGGACCCTAAACACCCAGAAATTATTACTATCAGGAATTTTAAAAGCTTTTTTTCTTAATAACCAAATTTTTTCTCTGACAAAATGGGAGTTTTAATTTGAAGCCTGCTTCAATTAAAAAAATAGGAATTAGAGTTTTCAACATATGCCCAGATGCTAAGATCTACCTGCAGTTCATTGCTTCTTTTTTCTTCTACTTTCTCCTGCCCTTGCTGCCTTTTTGCAGTGGTAAAACAAGGTAAAATAGAATACAAAATAAAATATTAAAAAAGGAGACAATTTAAAAATAAAATTAAGCAAAATAAATTAAATAAGAAAATGAGAAAAATTATAAGAGGGACACAAGAGTGTCGAGAGGGAAAAAAGAGGAAATATCAAGAAAGGCATGTAATTTTAACTCTACCCCTAAAATAAAATGAAGAAATAGCCAAGACTTCTTTTTTTTTTTTTTTTTTTTTTTTNTTTTTTTTTTTTATTAATGAAAACTCTGCACTGTTTCTGTTTCTGGTCAGCACTATTTATAAGCGATCACCGCTGAATCGTTCAGCCTCTGGCAACGCCGGCATCTGACCGGCAGTGGGTAAACAGCCGCTCCCGTCGTACAATGTGAGTAACAAACTTCCATTTACAAAATATGTTTACCCCACTATGTGCTTGGGCATGAATGCTACCTTCTTTTTTGTCTCCAGGTCTGGATTTCCCCTCCAAAGGGTCCTGTGGAGCCCTGGGAGCTGCAGCGCTTCCCGCGTACGTGTGTGTGCGCACACACACAGAAACACGGACGCAGAGCCTCCCACCTTCCCACTGGGATGTGGGTTAGCAAGTTATAAATCCAAACCCATCCCAAGAAAGGAGGTCTGGGCAGCATGGCAGTCCAGCTTTGTGCTGACTACGGCTCCAAGACTTTAGCATTAAAGCAGCAAAGGGGGAAATTGGTGTTTGGGATTTATTTTTTAAAAATAACTAAATTAAACTGTTGAACACTGAGGTCTGAGTCACCCCAAGAAGTTAAAGTCCAATCCAGCTGATAAAAATACAATGCCCTTATAAGCTTCTCTTCGGTGGCATTCAGGGGTGTTGGGGCCTGAAACTGAAGGTTTTCTGCCTATGCCCACTCTTCTTGACCCAGCATAGCCCCAAAAGCCTCATTCCCACCTGACACATTGCCAAACCTCTGGGTTACTCCCATCCTAGCGAGCAACAAGGACAGGAACTCCAAATGTCCCCCCAACCTCCCTCCCATATATTTGGTGACCTTGAACCTCCTTGAAAAGCCGTGGAGGTTTCCAACAAAATCTAAGCCAGGCTCCCATCCACACCAGTCCAGCACTGGAATAAACACATCCCTTGAATGGAGTCAGATTTGTCTAGAAAGGGTAATGCAAGAAGCAACCTTCAAGGCTATAAAACTTTTATGTGTCCCTCTCTTTTCGATCACAAGGAAACAGATTTATCTCTAGAGCCTCCATTGAAAGAAATGGATTCACAGAAATTTTGACCTGGAGTGTAGTTTAATAGTAATGATAATTTCTTGTAAGGTCATATTTTACCTGGAACCAAGTCAATGTCTATAAAAATGCTATAATGAATTGAAAAAATGATTCCTGGAATTTTTTTCTGCTGTTTTTCTTCTACAAAGCAATTTTGGTTTGCAAAGGCAGATGCAAGTCCTGGCAACTCAAGTGCTGAAACATTGAAAGGCACAGTAGGCAATTTCATGGTCAGTGACATACTTTTATTTTAAAATCATGCTGGAGAACTGAGAAAAAAACAGGGACAAAGTTTGCAGATTAATGTAGAAAAAGGCTTGTGGGCAGCTAAGGGAGTCTGAAAGGTGAACTTGTGCCTTGAGCCATTAACTCTCCAACAGGTGCAATAGAGTGCAAAGAGGTGACCAGTTTTACCACTCCCAGTCTCTGGTGCTACTGGGACCTGCATGAAACTCCCCTCAAAACTGCGTGAGTGTCAATAACCTGGAGTTTGAGCAGTGATTCTGCAGTTTTTAAGTTTCCTCTTTCTCCCTCCACCCCAGCCCCATCACTCCCCTGCAAGCATGACAACCCTTTTCTGAGAATAGAACTGAAAATGCCAGGGTTTGGGCTATCAGATTTTTCCCTTGGACCAGTGAAGTGTAAGGAAGAAAAAGAAAACAGCACTTACCAGACCGGAAAAATTTAAATCATCAAAATGAAATAAAACAGAAGCTGGGCAAAGCTGTTTTTAATGAAGACCATTACAGAGAGAGGTGGTGTTTTCCTTCCCTCCGTGTTTGTGTGTGTGCAAACCCTTTTCTATCCAGTCACAATCAGGGAGCTGAAAAATCTGTCTTTAATTGCAGATGTTGTAAAAATAATCACATAGGAGACTAAACTAGCATTAAAAATGTGAATTCTTGACTTGTTGCCTTGGCGTGAAACATCTTTCTATTGAACTGCTTATAAAGCAGTAAACTATGAGTCAAAATTTCTTCAAGAAGATGCCTTTTCTTGTTATGGTTATTTTACTTCAGAGGATGTTTCTTGGCTTCGCCAGAAAAAGGAGATGGTGGGGAATGTTTGCTCTGTCTTAAAAGACGGCTTTGTTTTTAATTATCCTTGCTGCAAAATACAGTGAGATCTTTCTGCTTCCATTTTTTTAGCTCAGATAAAATTCTCAGCATTTCAGCATTTTTTTTTCTCCTCTGCAGCTTTTTCCCATTTGAACTGTTATTTATTACTTCTTTACTACCTTTCACGCAGTTAAATGAAAATCTTGATGCTTAATGGTGAAAACACCCAAAAGGAATTTAATTTTATTTTCGGGGTAATGTTGCCCTCAAAAGAACAATCTACCTCCAAACAATGAGAAATTGTTTCTCCAATCCCACCTACCCTCCTCCTTCTTCCCTGAGTCTTCTGTTGAGTTTCGATCCCGCTAAGGGAAAAGGGGTGTTTTGTTAGTTTGAAATCAGATTGCTGTTGCCTTTTTAGTACCTTTATAAATCCAGGAACATTAGCTGAAATGAAGTCTGGTGCAAAATGTTTCCTTTCCATGGGACCTAACACATTGAAGGGTGCCAGTAGGTGGTCACTGTTCATAGACTTTAAAATGCAGATTAAGTCCAGCTGAACTGTGCCAAACCTTGTTCAACCCCGTTGAAGTCCAAAATAAATTCACACCTCCTCATTTCTGTCCTATTAATCAATCAATTCAAGAAACTGCAGTCTGTGGTGGGTATCAGTCAGAGACTTGTCTGTTCACTTGGGCTGATGCACAGAATAAATGTTTTCATATATTTTAAAATTAATTTTATTTCCTGTGTCTATATTTTTAATTTTGTTTTCTTTTGCAAGAATGCAACTGTGACTACCTGTTGTCAGGAAGACCATAAATTTCAAAGTTAAAATAACATTATATTCCAGTATTTGTTTTTCAGGGGAAAAAATCAAAATAGCAATCTAAAAAAAATAAAGAGGAAACTGTGAACCCTGCTTAGTATAAATGTACAATAATAAGATTTATTTTTACTTTGGCTGTTTGAAACTTCTCTAAGTTTATGCCAACAAACATAACTAGAGTCCTAGAATGATCATAATCCATCCACACCAAGTACAAAGAAGGGTTTCTCTTTTTTATGTAGACTTAACTTTCCAAAGTCAAATTGTTATGTGCGGTGAAGGCAGTATTAGCTAATATTAATGAGCTCTAATTCTTTGCATATTTAATATCCAGGTTTACCACAGCTTTGCACAGAGCAATGAGATAAGGAGCCCCAGGGAAAGAGAAGAAATGCTCTCTCCATTTGTACCCTGAAACTAAGGCTCAGGGAAGTTTAAGCAAAATCTGGTGCTGATGGAGTGGCAAAACAAGCAACAAGATTCAGATGCCTTCTCATTTCAGCCACATGAAAAAATTCCTTCCCTGTTAAAAGAAAAAGAAAAAAAAAGAAAAAAAGCAAGCAAGCAAACAAGAAAACTCCACCAAACTTATTTTCAAATTTTCAGCCACCAGTCTGTGTCAAGATAATTTTCATTGCACTGTGAAAGTTTAATTCCTTAAAAATACTTTGATCTGGGATTTTGTTGACAGCTTTCAAAAAGTCTGAGTGGTCCAACTGGCTTCCCAAACTCCACATGCCATTTTATTCCTTCAGAGATTCCTACTAAATTTATGACTCCTGACTTTTGAGAAATGTGGCGCTGTATTCCTTTTATCAGGTCCACTGTCTACTAATTCTGCTATTTCATAGAATCACAAAATGATTTGTGTTGGGAGGGACCTTTAAATATCACCCAGTCCAAACCCCCTGTGATGAACAGGAACAACTTCCATGAGATCAGGTCCTTCAGAGCCCTGTCCAATCTGACCTTGAATGTTTCCAGGGAAATTTAATACAATGTCTACCAACATGAATTAAAGAGAATTTGGAATATTATTTGGCATTCCCAAGGTTATGTTTGGAGCTTTTAGAGATATCTTTATGGCTGCTGTAGCCTTCTCCTCTAGCATGGGCTCTTATGTATGTGTTGGATCCCACATCACAATTAAGAAGTTTTATGTTTTGTATGTGAATTTCTTCAGAACTCGTGAGTGAATGATGTCTGACCTTGGCAGTTTCTTACTGCTAAATTTTATTGGCTTGTTCTAAAATTTCCACTAATAGCACTTCATCTTGACACAGTTCTTCAGCTTAATCCAACAGAGGACTGTTTTGTTGCAAGAACCTTTCACTGCTTCTTGACAAAGAAGTGTTAAACTTTTCTGATGTATCTTATCTTGTCCAAGAACTGTCTTTTCTTTGAATCAATTGTTATTTCTTTGACCCCTCTGACAGGCAGGTTTTCAAATAAAAGTATTTAGAACATTTTGTTGAAGTGTTTCTTATTGGTTTTGGCAGAGGTTTCCTCAAATTATTTCTTGTCCTGCTTTATTAATGTATTAATATTTAACCTAATATAGTATGTTCTTCTCTTTTTCCTCCCTTTTATGAAAAAAAAAAAAAAAGAAACCTTAAAAGGAGATAAAAATCAGAGGAAATTTTAGGGAGAATTTTAGTTGATCAATATTATAAATAATTACAGTACCTCATTTTTAAAAGTCTCCATAGCAACTGCTGTCATTTGAACCTTTTAGCTGCGCCTTTCTACTTCTTAAAATACTCCTGACCTCCTCATTTTCAAGTGGTTTTATTCTTAAGGTTAAACATTACAGTGGCAGGTACCTTTTTCCTTGCTTTTTTGCATTATGGATGCTGTGTCTTGCTGAGACTTAACCATATTCAGTTGTTCCCGTTAGTCCCACTGTTTTTATAGCAGTACTGCAGAAATTTTTGTAAATGCAACATTATTCATCATTTTTTAGGACAGAAAGAAAAAGCTCATTGCAACGATGATTATTAGAGGATCTATTTGGGAAAAAGAAACATCTTTAAGAAGAAAGTGATTGAAAAATACTTTTTTTCCCTCTTTCTTTGGAGAAGAATGAGAAAAGAGAAAAGAAAAAAATTCAAATATGAAACACTTCTCTTAACCTCAGTAAAATTTAAAGACAGCTTTCCCAGCTGCACCAGGAGAGGTTTAGATTAGATATTAGGAAAAAATTCTTCACTGAAAGACTGGTCAGTCATTGGAACAGGCTGCCCACATAACTGGTGGAATCACCATCAATGAAGGTGTTCAAAAGGTGGGTAGATGTGGCACTTGGGGACATGGTTTAGTGGTGAATATGGTGGTGAATGGCTGAACGCCAAGATTTTAGTGGTCTTTTCCAACCTTAATGATTCTGTGAAATCTGCCATTGTATGTGGAAACCTCTGTGGGAAAGGAATGACATATCGTGGGTGTCTTTTGTGGCTACAACCTGTCCCTTGCTGTCCTGGACACAGATGTGCACATGAATGTGTAGTGGCCTTCAGCAAACCTGGGCTGGCTCCTTGAGCAGATTTCCATGCTTGGCTCAAGCCTAAACAGAGAAATCTCCCAAGTCTTCATTGACACTTTTCATGTCACATCATGTGAGCAGATGCAAGCTCAGGTGGAGCAGTTTGGACAGGAAAAGTGATGGGGAGATAATTAAATACCCAAAAGGAAACTGCTGGGCCATGAGGGGGGTTAGCAGTGAGGTTCCTTAAGGAATAGTCACCATTTCCTGATCTGTGTACATATGGGAGGTGAATGCCATGGCTGGCCACTGAGGGAAACTGGAGGAGACTCACTATCAGGCACGGAAATATAAAGTTCACTGAGATATAAACTTACTGCTGGCCTTCAGCTGGGATGGAGCATTGTTCTGCTCACATGTGGGAGGAAATTAGGTCTCTGTTTTATGACCTGCTCTCCTGTACCTGTGGGGTCCTTCTGGCTATGCAATGCTGAAAGCCAGGCTGAAACCAGTAGGTTGTCTACCAGAGCCATTCTTGCGCTCCACAAGTGTGAGGAAACCCTCCCATCTGAAGTGCAGTCACAGAGCACCAAACTTGCTGCTTTTAGTCACCACAGAGAGCCACTGACTCCACTGGCCTCAGGTGCCCTCAATACCTGTTAACAAAGTGGTTAATCCCTGTTTAACCTGTGGTTTCACTGAGAAATGGCTTCCACAGTGTGTTGAAATGGTCAGGCTGAAAATGGAGGGAAGAAGCTGAAAGGTTATTTGGGGGCAGCAGTCCCATCAAACCAGTGATTTCCTACTTGGTGGTGATCACGAGTATCAGCTTATTTTATGGGTATGTGTGAGGAAAATGTAGTTGCAGTGTGTTATCAGCAAGAGCTGCTCAGACATGCTTGTGGTTGGGCTGGGGGACTGATGCTAATAACTCAAGTTATCCCCATTCAAGCTTTAAAAGCCTTCTATTGTGGTAAAACTGAAAGCCTCAGGAAATGTTTGCACAAACTCAGCAAGAAGGGAAGTTATCACCAGTTTCAGCTCTCTGTATAACTCACGTGCTAAAAATGACTAATGCTTGTAGATATATGGGGCTTTTATTCAAGGACACTTATCTGTTACACAATTCTTATCCTACTGTCAACCAAGGAAACTCTGTCACTTATTTGAGTGGTAGAATAATCTAAACTGCTCAAATAATTTACTAAAATCTCAAAGCCTGTGGGGTCCCATCTACTGGTTATTTATGTCTATTGGTACCAAATTGCCACCAACTTCCATTATCGTAAGTGGCAGCTTAAAGCCCTCAGTGCATTTGTTTTAAATCACACCAATTAAGGAGGACAGTGCCATTATCCCCACTTTTCAGGTGGAATAGGAAGCTGAGTCAAAGCTATATTAGGAACCTCAAAGCTATATTAGGAACCTCACACTTGTTGGGTGGAGAGGAGGAGTGTAAACAAAGAAACAAAAAGTCCTTGTGCGAGTCCTTGTGGAAATTTCCAACAAAGCAGAGCAGCAATGAATCAAACATAGTCCTGCATCTCTGAGAGGTGTGATCCCTGAATCCTCTGGTGCAGGAGCTCAGCCCCTATGACTTGTCCAAATCTATGGCTAAGCAGACCTGAATCTACATCATCAGACTTCATGTGACCTCACTGACCCAAAAACCTCTTCTCCTGAGGGAACAGAGCAATGACAAAGAGAGTGGTAACCACCTATGTGTGACTAAAGGCTTGGAGGGAGGAATTCAGGTTTTGTTAAATAAATCAAGTGCTTGAATATTAAAACTATTTATGCTCCCTCATTGTAAAGCAATCTCCCTACCTTTTAACTTACTCATCTTTGGAAGCACAGGAAGGAAGCTAAACTGAGCTCACAAAGAACTAAACCCTACAGTTAGTTAAGGAAAAGGTATAGAGAAAACAAGAGCTTTGTGCAGATCCTTGGTTCCTGTTTAAGCAAGGATCCCTGCACCCAGTCAAACCATTTTCACTGCACAGAGCTTCTGTTTGGCCTGATGAAAAGGGCTCTTTTGCCTCATCTGAAGCATTATAAGGCTACTCAACAACTAGGCTGCCAGCTTTTGCCTCTAAAATGAGATTTTTTTTCCTCTATTAAAAAAAAATAAGTTTTATGTAACCATAATTATGTTTTTTAGCACTGCACATAATCTTAAAATAGAAATACATCTTGTCCACAAAATTTGTCAGGATGAATTACAAATGGGCCATGCAATTTGTTAAATATTAAGCATTTTTGAAGTCGTTGTGTATCCCCTTGGGTATGACTGTTTTCATATTCTGCAAGATGTTTCCAAAGTGAGTGACATCTTTTGGGGATCCTAGAGGACTGCAAGATGCCTGGACTCAAATCACTTCTCTAGCCCCAGGACTCGCCCAAATCTTCTCACCTCCACGATGAGAAGATGGGATGTCTCAGTGCAAATCTGTTATTCCATTTCCTCGTGCCTCTGGACACATTCATGGTGGAAAAATTAGCTGATTTTCAGCTACTTCATCCCTTAGTTGACCCTTAGTGACCATCTCATCCACATGAGCACATTGTGCCAGCACACATGACCACAGGACTCCTGAACAATTTGCCAGGTCTGATATTCCAGATAAAAATTTCAGTGAACTGAGCAGTTTTTCACTGGCACATAAAGCAGTAAGAAAACACCTGATATTCATTAACTTTTATCACTACCAGTCTTGTCTGGACATAAAAAGCTCTATAAACAATGGTCAGTCTGTGCATTGTCTTAGCTAATGTATCATCATTACTTCAGCCTTAGTCTTCTACCATCAATGATAAGTAGGTCTCCAGGAAGAAACAAAATACAGTGCCAGAAATTAAAACAAAAGATTCTGAAAGCCAAAGAAATTTGAGGGTCAGTCTTTAGAAAAAAAAAAAATTTAAAAAAATCACCAGGAAGAGGAGACAGCTGTAGGGCTCAGCTGGTCACACCTGAATCTCATGAAAGAGATGATGGAAAAGGATACTGGTCAGCTAAAGAAAACTTAGGAGCTTATTGTAACAGGAAAGAGTACTCAGGGACAAGAACAATGCAAATGTAAACCCATTCCATACGAAGAGGACTAAGGTGAAATCAGGGAGTTGCAGGTTTGCAATAAAGTTAGATTTTGACAGTAGGCAAGGTCTTGGAGACATTAGCAGAGGATGAGATCACAAAACATCTGGAAAAATATGAGCTGATATAAAGGAATTGTGAGAGTTTCTGGAACAGAAAGTCATGTCTGACAAAACGAGTGGAATTTTTGGAGGCAGATGAGAAGTGACAGGGTGAGTTCTAAGTTCTTCACAGTTTTATGATGGTCCTTAGCACTTTGCCAGCCAGTGGATGTAGCTGTGTACGGTAAATGGTGGTGCACATCTTCATGAAATAAAGAGAAGCCTTACACCATGATCTGGAGTAGACCAAAGTAGCAAAAGAGACAGATGAAAAAAGAAAAAGTTTTTTATGGAACAACCCAATTTGATTATGTTGCTTCCTGGATCTTGTTCCTGAACAATGCTCAGGCAGCAAAGCTGTCAAAGGAAAACTGGAGAGCAATGACCAGAGGCCAAATCTGATCTGAATGGTCTTTTCCGTTCTATTTTGTACATTCATGCTTTCGAATTAGATCGTCATCCTTTCTTTTTTTTTTATCTCTAACAGGTGTTAATTTTCTTGTTGCTCAGGCCCAGGACAGTCTGTTGCTTTGAGCTGAGTACTTTCAGTAGCCTGAAAACAACTCTTTTTTTGCAGGATCTGTTTAAACCTCAGTTGTGGAGAGAGCTGCTGAGCTATATAGAGACAAAAGCTCAGATCCAGGAACCTGTAGGACCTGGGATGTGGGGAACCCAATATTCAGCCTGGTCACTCTGTGTGTTTCCTGCTGAAAAATTCCAGTACTTTCCTCTAAGAGGTGTGCATAGCATAACCACAGAGAGAAAACTGATTTTAGAACAGCTGCTCTTAGATTCTTAGGAGGAAGACACTACCTCATCTTTGTTACCTCTGACTCCAAAGCCCTCTTGAGAAAAGTGGTGAAAACAAAGTCATATAGATTTGAGAAAGGTTAGAACCTCGATCACAACAGAATTTGAGTGGTATATATAAGAGTCCAGAAAAATTTCTGATTAAATAAAGGTGCATTTAATGAACTTACAAGCTGTATAATGAGCAGTCCAGGAAAATATATGGACTGGCCTGTTTGTCACAAAATTGTGAATCTAAGTGAACTGGGTCCCATTCCAGAATGACTAACTCTAGACAGCTGTCCTGGGCTAATACAGATATAATGCCTTCATTTCTGAAACTAGCTTATTTGATTATTTTCCACCTATTTCTCCTCTGTGCTTCTTTGCCTGCCACTGACATGCTTTGAATTGTGCATTAATTCTCATTCCCTGTGTATAACACGTGAGTTTGCCACACACTGGTCAGGGTCTAGGTAGACAAAATAAAAATGGTGTTCCTGGGGGTCTAATACCAAAATCTTACAGAGGGTCTTAATCACCCCATGAATGCACATGGACTGATTTCTTTTACCTTATCTTTCTATTTTAGTGTCTTTAATGTCACAGAATCAGCTTTTCCTGTGGTTTTCCAATTACTTCCTTTATTTGTCCAAGGTGGAAATAACACAATAGAGGGCTGAGCTGCAAAGTGAAAGTGTTCCTACACTCAGTATTACATGCAGAAAGTACAAAGGGCATCTGAAAATTGAATTTTAAAATTTTTCAGAGGTAGCCGAACGGAGCCTCACGGATCAACCAATTCAGCCACATGCTACCTCAGCCTCCCACGTAACATAATCTGTTCATAAATTTGGTGTGTTCCTTCCTAAAAGGGGTCACGTTTCATGCCATAACTGCTCCTATGAGAAGGCTGCTTCAAACCCCCACTCATCTGACAGTTTAAAACTCTTTTCTAATGTCCATCTGAAATTTATCCATGGACAGTTAGTACCCATTTGTCCTCATGCCAAAATTGTCTTTTAGTTTAAATAGTCATATCAACTTTCAGCTTCTGTTCTGATACTTAAAACAAGCCACTCCTCCCGTGTATGGAGCTCTACATTCCTTAGATAATCCCAGTGCTCTTCTCTGCACCATCCTAATCTCCAGTTCATCTTTCTTGATCGCAGGTGGCTTGAATTGTGACTATTATTCCAGAAGTAAATAGTTTTGTACCTGTGCAATGGTTGTCACCAAACCCACAGTTTCCAGTTTGGCTCACCCAAGTGAAGACATGCCATTGAGGTTCTGATTTTAGCCAGGCTGGTTTGTGTAATGGATATGGTTCCCAGTATGTTTCCACAGTGCTTTCAGCTCCATATAGGCAAGAGACAGGCTTGAAAATCTGTAATAAAACCCTTCTTCCATTAAGTTCTTATCAACCTACATTAGAATTTAAGTGTCTTTGAACTGCTGAGAATACAAATTGAATATTTGCATCTGAGCTATTTAAGGGTTGTAGCTCAGGGTCACAAGCAAATTTACTGTGTTTTTGCAAGCTGCCACGTGGCAGCTGACCTGCCACAGTTGGCTGTGTTTGTTGCAAATGTGATGTAATGCAACACAGAGGCTGATGCTATGCTGCAGAAGCTGTTGATGAGGATTGGAAGTCATCTCCATAAAATTACTAACTTTAATAAGCTCCAGGCTGAGTTACCCAGATTTAGTGCTCACATGCATTCAAGCTTCTGTTACAGCCAGTGTGTGTTTGGACAATCATGAAGGGAGGGAATAGAGAATGCCTTCAGCTGGACCTTTATCTGTGAGGCAGGAGGGCCGTCAAGAGTCAATAGAGAGAGGGGGTCACTTGCAAATAACATTTTACACCATTTATCTTCAGCCAAGCTTTGTTACAATCTGCCCCATAACTTGGAACAATGCAAGAATTCAGATATATCTTCATGTGTTTTTGATGAAGCCAAACCTGCTATATAGATCAAGGGTCATCTGCAGTAATAACTTTTTGCAAGTATTTTTATCATGTGCTGTGTCAGTGTAGTGGGCACAGGATAAAATATAGTGATCCTTTCTCCTCTTTCTTGAGACCAAGGAATGAGAATTGTTCTTTGACTATGTGGTTCCTAATTCAGAGTGCTGGATGGAGGCTCTGGATAATTTAGGCAGCTGGGTGGAGGTGTCCGAGTTCCCACTGTAGTAGAAGGCACAAAGTTGTTGTGGAAACATTGAAGTCCAGTAAGTTCTTCAGTTAGTATTAAATATATATAAGTATTGCGTGATTCAGCTGCTTAGTGCTACCTGAGGTATCCTGCCCACGGCAGGGTGAAGCAGGGAACTCCCAAAATAAAGAGAAGTTGAGCCTAGAGCAACGCAGATCCGTCCAATATGATTAATCACACGTTCTCCGTTTGTTCTGCTTAAGATGGCAGGTTATATACAGTTCTATATAGTTTATGGTGACAGCAACACTTTCATTGGCATACAGCAAGAGAAAAATGGAAACACACATTGTTTATCTTACTCTTAAGGTGGCTAAAACGTGCCCACTAATAATTGCTCAGTGACTTCTAGGAAACCTACTATCTAGCAGTAATACCTTAACATCTAATTTCTGCTGTGCAACAGTTTCAAGGCCTCAGGGCCTTCAAGGTCAAGCTTCAGCCAGGTAGGCCTCAGCTGGGTAGTTCAATATCTCATTCTAAATACAGATCGTGCCCTCCTTCTCTCAGAAAATCTGCTACAGCAGGAGGTGGGAAATATCTTATGATTCTCTGAAGTAGCTCAGCAGTGCCTTCCTAATGTCCTGCAGGATCCAGTCCCTGTGTGCTTTTCTTGTTTATCCAATCCTTGTCATGACTGTGAAAATAGATCTTCATTACCCATAATGTGATCCTGTGACCAATTCATGGGTGTTTGTATTTATCTTCACCTCAGAATTAGTGTCACCCTGTGGATAAATCCAGTGTTCACCACAAGCAGGCCTTGGTGAGTGGGACCTTCCCTCAGCCAGGGGCTTTGGAGTAAACCAAAGGATTGGAGGATTGTCTGGAAAGAGAGCTCAATGCTTCTCTCCATGTCAGGAGGGATCATGCTCTAGCAATTCCTCTGTGAAACGGTGCAACTAAACAAGACCATATTCTTTTTTAAACAGTAGAGATCCCAGCTGCTCCCAGAGTTTCCAGCAATTCACATCACCTTGCACCAAATGATATGGACATACTGATGGTTTTTCTCCCTCAGAGTAATTTCTGAGCAGGTGCTGTGGGCAAACATTCTTTTTCTTTGCTGTCCTTTGAAAGAGTCATCCAAAGCCTCTAATCCAAGCCACAGGTCAGAGCTGAGAAATGGTTTATAGCTGCAATATTTTTTTCCCTATGTACTTCAAATAAAGAAAAAAAGCAAACTCAAGAAAATGCTCTTCTACCTTCCCACCCCTTCTTATGAATTCTTTTGTCATTCTCAAAATGGGTTGATTTGATTTCCTTGAAATATTGCAACACACATACAAAAATTGCTCCCCAGCTGAGAAGTTTTTATATCAAGTTTCATCCCTTCTGCTGTTCCTTTATTTTTTATTTTTTTCAGGAAAAGTTGCAAACCCATGAAAACAGGAGGGTTTATAGTTAAAGTGCTGGCAGGGCCTTAGTGTAGCATTTCCAGATGTGCTGGTGCAATTAGGGCTGGTCAAATACAGTTGGATGAAATCAGAAGTGACCCAAAGGCTTTGTCAAAACCTTGAACTGAGACTTGAGAGGGCTGAAAGCATTTAGTTGAGTTTTTATCTATCTTTTGGAAGGGGCTACTAATATCCCTTTTTTAGAAGAAATTGAATGTGAAGAACATCTTTTGCAACACAGCATTTCTGCCTCCAGTCACAAGTAAAATGGGAAGTCCAGAGGCAATCAAGAACAAACTCTGCCCTCCTTCTCCCACATCATCAGTACTGAGGTAAGCAGCTCCTTGCCTCAAACACCTCCAGACCTTGGAAACCTTCTAGCAGCTTTCTAGCTGTGTAATTAGTCAAAGCAAACAAAAAAAAAATGTATTTGAACAATTTGATGACTTGCATCCAAAACTGGCTCTGGATTAAAGCTCTGCAGTGCAAGCTCATCTCACAACAACCGAAGGATCTTATTATGGCTTCAGATATGTGCAAACACACATCCCACTAAAGGCTAGGGGAGTCCCAAGTGTGTATCCACAGCAAGGCTGACTGATTTTTGTATTTTCCTTGGTTTTTCACTTCCCTGTTGGAGTCTGGAGAGGAAATGGATAATAGGAAAAATCAATATCTTCCCAAAAGGTGCTTTGGGGTTACCGCAGTGGATTTTCTGTTCAGTAGTGTGTGTGGACAGCACGAGGATTTGAGAGAGGCAAGAATAACAGGAAGCAGAACTTCTCCTTTGGGATAGAGGCACTCTCATATCAAGCTCTGAAGGAAGCCAGAAAACCAAACCAATTCATGTCAGAGGCTGGGAAGAGCCGAGGTATCTTCAAACCTGTAGCTGAAAACAGAGGAGGTTTCTCATACCTGGGTTTGTTTTTCCAATGCTGTCCCCTTGACTTGAAATTGGAATCCCCTGCTTAGGTTTCCTGCAGGACACTCCCTCCATGTCACATAATTTACTCAGAGACTAAAACAAATCCCAGCAGAGTTTGAGTTTTGTGAGCCTTGTGTGACATGCTTCTCTGGATATCCATTCTGAAGCCACGTCTCTGCTCAGCTAAGGTTTCTTATTTTCTTCCCAGACCCAGCGGCCCCCTCTGCCATTATTGAATAGCTATATATATTAAAAAACAAATTATTAAGTTAAGAGCTCTCCAAGAACACCCAGGTGCTGGAGGAAGTTGTATTTGTGCCTCCAGAGGTGGCACGTTTTCCTCCTCAGATGATACCTGATCTGGTGTTATGGTATTGTGTTAACTGAGCATTATCGTGCTCGGAAGAGCTACAGCTCAGATGAGACATAAATTTGAGACTCTGCTTGCCTGCAGTGAGCACTTTAACCAGGGAGAAATTTGTGGGAAGGCAGGAGGGATGATGGGGATGATGAGGAAGGGATGGGAACAGGGATTTCTCTTGCTGTGGGCTGCCCTTCACCAGAATTCATCCAGAAGGGGTTTTTTCCTCCTTCTTTTACAAACAAACAAACAAACAAACCCCAACAACAACAACAAAAACAAAAAGCACACCACAAAAACACTCCCAAACAAACAAAGAAACCCCACAATAGTGCTGCCCATCTTCATACTTAAAACCTGCCCTAAACATAAAATTCTCTTGCTGCTTCTTTATCTTCTCTGTTGTGATCACAAGGATATAAAAGGGAGTGAGAGCTGAAGGACTCAGATCTCTGCACTTCCCTGCATGTTCAAAATGTGAGAGGATGATTGGCGTCTTACAGTCTCTTATGGCAAATAGACAGAGGGACAAGGCTCTGGTACCTCCTGGGTCTGTCCATCACAGTTCCATGGCACTAAATCCCATCTCCACCTCTCCAAAAATGCCCACTTGGCAGCCTCAGTGCCAGGGAGGGCTTGCTTTTGCTAGAAGCTGTAAAAGATGTTGAATATCTCTAGATATGTGAAAAGCACACAGATCCTCCAGGATTTACTCCAGGGCAGTATTTATCAAACTGAGAAGAAAGCTGGATCCTTGGATCCCTGCCATTTTAAAGCTCTGAAGATTATTTCTGGTTACTGAAGTTTGACCTCTGCATTTCAAGTTGGGCCCTGCACTCCGTGACCTAAATCTAAACCAGTCTGTGGCGTAGCTGTGGTTTTCTTCCAGGGTCAGCAATGGCTTAAATCCATGCCCAGCTCAGTAAATTGGAAATGGCAGAAGAAGATTCCAGGGTGGTGGCCTGAGAGGAAGATGAGTACATCAGTTCCAGATAATTACTGCTCTTTTTAAAAAAAATTGGGATGTCTTGATTCTGTTTCTCATGTATTCGTCTATTTCATGTATTAGGTTGGAGATAAGGCTACATAATTAAAATGGTTCCTTTCAGCTTTAAAAATCTGTGAAGGGTTTGCAAGACTGCTTGGCTCTGAAGAGTGCCCTCTAAATCTCAGGGGAAAACTGTTTCAGCATAGAAAACCAGTTGTGTTTATTCAAGATATAACAAATGGACATAATAAACACTTTGCAGAATAAGCCCCAAACCCTGCATTTGGGTAGCGTTGCATAGTCCATTTAAAATACATTTATTTTTTAATTTTTTTTCCTTGCCACAATCATCTGGGTTGTATTACAGTAAAAAGATGAATAGCAAAGATTAGCAACATGGTCATCTGTCCACTCCCAAACTCAAACCAGGATTAACTACAAACTTTCTGGCAATTACAAGCCTGGTTCAGGATTCAGGTCATTAACGAATGCATTGTACAGAGGCAGATCAGATACTTGAGGAAAACTACTGGATGTATTTTTCCACTTTGACTGTGACAGTTACTAACTGCTTTGTGATTATGAATGGCAGCAGAACCACTTTGCTGTAGCTCTGTTCATGTTACTCTAGGTTATACGTGAGAAACTCAGATAACACAACGTCAAGAATGTATTAAACTGGATATGACATACAGATATTTAATTCATCTTGATTTGCTCTTGCAAATTCTTCTCAGAAATGCTTTGTAATTTTATGTGAATTTCCAAATTGAGATACAACCTTTCTTAAGCTTCATTTTAATGAAGAAAAAATATTGAAGATTTTAGGAGTTGGCCTAGGATTTTGTGTTGAGACCAACTCAAGTGTCAAAGACTTCTTTTTCCCCCTATTTTCAGAGATAGTTTTCCATAAGCTCACATATATTTCAGGAGCTGAGGGAGATAATGCCTAATAGCTGTTGTCTGACACTTTGCTGCTCTTGAACTTTCCAGACTGAAATGGTCAAACTGCCAATTTTATCTGTGCTTCTGAATTTCATTTCCTGGGGATCAAATCCAAAATTAATACCTATATAACAAAATAATAATAGCAACGGCAGATAGCATTGCCAATGCTTTCTGCTTTTCCTGTTCTTTATATATTTTAGTAAATTATTATACTAATAGTGCTTTGTTAAGTGGAAAAGTAGTGTCATCAAATAATGTTCTGATTTGTTCCTTGTCACAGGAAGAGATGAAGCCTAGAATAGGTTTCCAAAGTGCCTGAGTCCTACATTTTCTCCCAAAATAGTTGTATCGAGCTGTTTTATTTGAGGCAAAAGTGCTCACCATTAAGTTAATGGCCCTTGCTGAGATCAGCTGCATCATCAGCAATGCTGGGGGCATCCAAAGCTTTGACTCTTGATTTTGGTTGTTTTATACCAGTATAAAATGTACATACAGATGTACCATGCAAAAAAAGAAAGATTTATGCCTTTTTACTTCTCTTGACTCATGACATTTGTGCCTGTGATCCATTTCCTCTAGGCCAGATGAGGCAAGCAGCTTGTTTTATAGTTAAGGGAATTTAGCAGTAGGGGTGTGACCAGAGTGTGCTGGTTAATCTCAGGGTCGGAGGGTGTCCCCTGGCAGTGTTCAGGTTACAGAGATGAACCCTCAGTGCTGTTAGTTCAGCAGGAGAAAAAGTGGATCCAGGCTTCTGCTGTTGCAAAATGATAGAAAAATGTCACAGACCTTGATCTTTGGGTTTAACTAAGCAAAGGATGATGTCCCAAGCTGCATTTTGGACTCGGAGCATCATCTTTTCTAGCGAAAGGGCTCCTGGGATGACTTCTTCCTTTAGTGCTCCCCAAAACTCTCTCTTGGACTGAAAAAAGTGCAGAACATCTTTCTTCTGGCACAACTCACTGCCAGGCCTTGAGACTGGCAGGCATGAAAATATGAGCTTATGCTTATCAGATACACATCTGGAATCACAACAGAAAACTCCAGAGGTAAAGACACCCCAAGTCATCTAAAGCCAGTCCTGACTTCCTAGGATGCCAAGCATCTTTACAACAGGCAAAGTATCTGATAACTTCTGATGCTTCAGAAGTCTGGATGTGAGCTGAACCAACTTCTGCTGCTCTGGTTTGTTTTACCTGAGAGCTGCATTTTCCAGTCCTCCTAAAGCAACACAAAAATGGGGAACAAATGGAAGCAGTGAGGCTGTGGTGAGATGACTGTAAGTTCAGAGAGATGTGAACTGGATGGATGGACTGCAAAGGCGGTGAGAAAACTGGACCCCTGAGCTTGTGGGACAATGGTCATCAGCAAGATGGGCAGCTGGTGACCTGTTGCTGGCACTTTTCTTCTGTGGTCAATAGTGGGACTGATACTGCTGAACATTGTCATTAATGGCTTTTAATGGGTCAGGGAGCACCTCAGCAAGGTCATGGATAACTTTAAAATGGGGGAAATGACTGGAAAGTAGAAGGTAGGGATGACATTCAGTTGGAATCAACCTTAAGGAATGTTTAGATATGGAATTTGTTGTTTCGTGAGAGTTTGGCTCCAAATATATATTGAAGCTGAGAGATGAGAACATGCTTGTTCCACATTGTCTCTTTCCTGTGGAAATCCTGAGGAACAGCTCAGCATAAAGGATCTTCAGGACTTTGCTTGGCTATTCCTACACTGAGCCCAAACATTTGTACTTGTGAGGAATTTATCAGTAGGAGTCATGGGGTCCTGAAAATGAGAAAGGAAGATGGAATGCCAGAGCCTGTTGACAAAAGAACAGTGTGTCTTAACAGTCCAGTGGAAAGATTAATCTGGAAATAAATGCAGTTCATCTTTTCTACTCCTGCTGGAAATAGTTTTCCCTTGAACTGAAGATAAATTGATATATTTTTCACATTAGTGGCTTCTAAGGTATAGGGACATTAATGACCAGAACAAGACAATAAAAATTGTATGAAGTTTTGATAAAAACATTGATGTTTGGGAAGGTAATATTTTTTTTTAAATATGAGTGAAGAATTTAATAGTTGTATATGGAGTCACAGCACATGGGGATTGTAAATATGGAGACTGGAATTTTCAGCAGAAGTCTCACTTGAAATACTGTTGAAAGATCTGCCTCCTGTTGACTGAGGAGCAGGTCCTCATATTCCCCACTCCACTCGCCCAGACTGGATTCAGTCTTCCCCATTAACTCAGCAACTGCTTTGCTGAAGGGGAAACATGATGAAGCCTGAGTTTCAAATGGTTTCAAGGTGCTGCTGACTTTTACAAACTGCACAGACACCTTTTAGTGGTTAAAGGACGTGTTTATTTCTTGCATTATTGGTCTGATTAAAACAGTTCCTCTTGCGAGTGTGTAAAAGGTGGCTTTAAAACAGTGCCTGAACACCTGCAGGACAAGAGCCAGTCAGGTTGTTTTCAGCCACCTTTTCTAAGCCTGTTGAGCAAAGCCAGGCTCTGTGTATGTGTGTTACAATCCTTAGGGACGCATTAGTCATGATAAATATGACTAAACACAACTCCTAAGCTGACCGACCTTCATGGCTTTGCTTTATGGTGCTTCTTTCATGCTTCACCTCTTGAAATCTCTATTTAAAGTTATGTCAAAAATAATTTTTGTATTTCTGAAAGTAAATAGAGAAGAAGTGGAACTAAAGAGGGGAATTGTTTTGTTTGTGTGAAATTCAGGCTTAACAAGGAGGCTATCATGTAAAAGTGAAAAGAGAACATAATCTAGGGCCAAATGAAGATATGAAGAACAGATTAGTACAAGAATTTTCGGTATGGAAAACACTGAGTTTGAGATCCAGTGGGGATTTGACATGAAAACAGGGTAGGAATTAACATCTTAGGTGCAAAAATACACCCAAACCAAATATAGAGGTAGAGGAGCTGAGAAGAGAAATTCAGAACCTTACTGATTGAGGAGATTTAGGGCATCCCAGGAACATAAGTCTGAACACTCCAGGAACATAATTCTGAATACTTCAGGGTGAAGAGGCCCTGGCACAGGTTGCCCAGAGAAGCTGTCACTGCCCCATCCCTGGAAATGTCCAAGACCAGGCTGGACAGGGCTTGGAGCAACCTGGGATAGTGGAAGGTGTCCCTGTCCATGGCAGGAGTATTGGAATGAGATGATTTTTAAGGTCCCTTCCAACCCAAGCATTTCATTCTATGACTTCCAGGAAAATGGGACCAAGAGCCCTGAAAGGAATTAGGGATGGCTGAGCCTGAGGCATAAACTGTTGAGAGTGTAGACTGGGACTGTGCAGGAGATACATGGAAAAAGTACCCAGGCATGTGAAAGGGACAGGCATGGCTGTGCCAGGGAGGATACAGGTCTGCTGAGTGTGCTGAGGATGTTGAGGCTCATAAATCCACCTGAGAATATCATGGTTTCATAGGAGTCCACATCCTTATGGCTGGTGACTCTCAGCCTTCAGAGGCCTCTTAGGGCTGCCCATGACAAAGAGTGAGACAGCTTGACCCTGGAATTCCCTGATGCTGGAATTCATTTCATCTGTTTAGCTCCACAGTGGGAATGTTGGCATCTGAGCCAAGTTCCTATTGCAGCCCCAAGAGATAAAATAGGTGCTTGAAAGGCATAACCTCATCTGAAGTTACTCTTCAGCCACTGTAATTCTTTCTCCTTGTTAGGTGGAGATTTTTTGTGATTTTTGCTATCAGCTGTTGCTGCAGCCCACAGGTGTGGCTCCAGAGAACTTCCAACATACCAGCATCTCCTGATGATACTGAAATATGTGCCATATTTCTGGCTTTTATCCAACTGATAAATGGCTTTGAGAATTACAGACAGCAGCATTCTATGTTGAAAAGCTCCCCAAAACTTGAAGTCACAAATCCTGTCAGAATACATTTAAGTCCAGTTTTAAAATACATTTGAAACCACTTAGTAATGGTGAGCTGAACTGGGTTCCTAGCTGATCTCTTCAGAAGAGATCGGTTTGATTTTGTAGTTGAAATACCGCCTGCCAACAGATAAACATTATAAAATTTACACCTGGGTAAAGTGCAAAAGAAGCTGAGTGAATGACAATTGCTCAGGTGCTGACAACCCTTTTGATGTAGAAATTTTCTGTTCTGCCTCCATCAACTGTACCACCCCTGTAGGTGCTGGATTGCACAACATTGGCTTTTATCCTAGAGAAATTTAACAGTCTGGTCTTTATAAATCTTTGATGCAAGACCAGGCCTGGCACTGCAGAATGCTGTGAAATTACCAGTTATGTCCACAATGTCCATTAAGTTACTCTATGAGTTCACATTGCATTAGGGAAATGTGTTATAGGATTGTGTACTGTCATATACCTTCTATGATGGTTTTAGGAATGAGATTTTGCTGTTGTGTGAGGGACGATTTTTAGGCTGTCAATTAATAGCGCATTACAAAGGGAATAATAAATGCATATTAGCTCTTTGATCTGTGAAGCAATTGCATAATTGTGTCTGGCCCAAAAGTCTTTGAAATATTCCAACTGTGCAACAGATCTTGGGTTAGGGATGTCTGGGTTGCAGCAAAACTACAGAATGTGGTGACAAGGAGAAGTACCACGAAGGGCAAAACACCATGGGAGTGTGTATTCCCAAACTTCCTAAAAGATACCAACAAGAGCTAGAAACTGAAACAGCACCAGGCAGGTCATGGTTCAGTGCTCAGCCCACTGATTCACACTCAGATTTGTGTCCAAAACATCAAACCAAAGAATTTTTTCAGCTCATCCTGCCAGGGCAGCTTTGCTCCTCTTCTCAGCACAAAAGAAACCCAGAAATATCAGCAGTGAAGCCAGAAGGATCTGCTGCAGCACCCTGTGCTGCTGAGAGCTCTCACTTCTCTGCTGGTGCAGAATCCCATGTCCCAGGGCTGACTGGAAACACATGGAACAATCCCACGTACACGTGAATTCAACACAAGAATAAAGAGCACAAATAAGGCCAGGCTGTCTGTCTGATCCGCTTGCATGCCTTTCACTTAGAAACTTGCTGAAAGCCTCTCCAAATTTTCAGTGAGAGCAGAGGTGATGACTGGAGCTGTGTGAATGCATGGAAAGGGAAATTCCCTGACACACAAGTCTGCCAGGGGAAAGAAACCAGATAGAAAAAAAAGGTGACTCTGGAGTCCCCCTTATTTCATCTCATTCAGGCTACCAACTGCTCCCCGTGTCCCTGAACTTTCCCTGTTAGTCTCTTGCATATGATTGTGTGTTATTTGGGGCAAAGACCATTTTTCTGTTCAGTTTTTGCACAATTCTCCTTGTAACAGCTTTCTCATTGTAACTGTGAGAGTAAGGCTAAGAAGAGTAACAATATTACCAATAGTAATAATTATCCTATTTTTCAAGTCTAAGCTTTAAACTTGGACTCATGTGGGTTCAGCTCTTTTTAAGGGTGCTTGGTTATATTTTAAAAAAATTAATTCCAGACAAATTTTCCTATTTGCTCCACACAGACAAATCACTTTGTCAGACAACCTGCTTCACCAATTCCAAGAATGAAGCAAGATCCAGTGACCTTATTATAGGTGTAAACACTATTCCCACCATGAATTCATGGTGATGGGCAAGCTGGAAATATTTTTTTTCATTCTTGTATTGACAACTTGAGGGTGACCATAGAAAACAACATAATATTCATCAGACTCCAGTGCCTCCACCATCTGCAGAAAAACTCCTTTGGCCAAGCTGCAGAAAGGAAAAGAGTGTGGGGAAAGGAAATAATAATTGCCTCGGCTATCAATGTCTCTACCATTTGCGTGCTGGATCTGGTCCAAATAACTTTGCCTGCTTTGGAAGTGGCTGTTTACTCCAGTTGCTTTGTACTGGCCTAACGGCTCCAATAAATTCCATGCTATTCCTATGGCTCAGGGTGGCTGTCATCTGAGTTTATGAATGTGAGATTTGTTTGGCTCTCCCCCCACCGTGAGTGATTGGGGTTAGAAAGTGTGATTATATTTGGGCAGAGGGAAAGAGATGCTGCGAGAAGGCAAACTGAACAGACATTGTGAATATATTTTGTTTTTTTTAGATGGAAGGCAGTTGTATTTATGTGCAGTTGTAAAACAGAAAAGATATTGGTTTCTGCTGAAGGAATTATATACTAACTCCAAAAAATGTACACAGTGAGAGCTTATAATAGAAACTTATTCCAGCAGAATCTTTTTTTTTTCAACAAACGTAGATTGGCATGTGGAGCATGCTGTGCTGAAGAGATCGAAGCTTGATTGTGGTTTCATATCTGGCATTCCTGAGTGAACAGAGAACTGTGGTCCTTATTCATAGTATTTTGGGCTGGGGGTAAGACAGGGGGCTCTGCCATGCAGAATGGTTCTTGTTTCTGCAGGGAATGGGAAGCCAGAGGAGCTGCCAGTTCCGCTGTCCTTCACGTTAACTCCTCTGCCCTCAGTGAGTCTTTTAGTTGTGGCAACATGGTGGCAAAATACCAAAAGAAAGTGGAAAATTTTGTCCTTCTAAGTCATATCAAATCAATTAATTTGTTAAAGCAGGCTTAACAAATGTAATTAATTATGAAAACACAGGAGGAGGCCTTTCTATTTTCATGGGTTGCTTGGGCTTCACATGAGGAAACCAGGAACGCAATTTGGTTATCCATACTGGTGTAGTGCATAATGTTATATGCTTAGAGATTTCAGGAGAACAAGGCATTTTCAGCTTTGCCTTTCCAGTGTTTGCAAGGCTGAGGCCTTCTGAACAAGGTGGTGCTTCCAACCTGTCCGGGAAAACTCTGTCATGCCAATTCACTTTTGTAAAGGGCTCTTGTGGTGAAACACATGGTCTGACAGCTGCTGGAGAGCCATGAAGACACCATCTAAGTCAGGCTGGCACCATCATAAATATAAGAATTTGTGTGGTTAAGTGCTGTCTCCTTTTTGTGCCAGGGAAAGGGTTTTATTTTGTGAAGTTCATCAACATGAAGAGTTGGAGATGTACTGAGACATGTCATGTAGCATCACTTTCAAAACAGACACTGCGATGGGTCCTACCAAAGGAACTGAGTTTTAGGTTTTAAGTTTAGTTCAGGGCTCTTCAATCCTTCAATGGCACCAGGGTCTCCCATTGCTGAAATTTCCCACTTTTACTTTCCGAGGAACTGATGGTGAACATGGCAAGTTTTTAATATTTTACCCATTCAAATGTAGTTTGAGATTATTTAAAACTCTCCCCTTCGTTGTCGGTTAAGACTTTCAATCACTAAACATTCTCTTGCATTGAAAGTGTGTCCCTGATCTCCTCAAATTTTAGCATTTTTAAATAACAAAATTTCAGGGTCTTTTAGGCTGGCGTAAGTTAATAATTTCTATTTTCTTATCCTTTCAATGACCTTATTTCAGCCCTGCTCACACAGCTCAGAGAGGCAATAGAAGATCCTCATTGGGATGGGATTCAAGAGCATATACAAAAAAATGACATTTGTTTTCCTGTTTCCTACTGGATTTGCTGAGTGATGTGCTGCTGAGGAAAAGCTGGCTAGCTCTGCAAGCAAGGGACCTCAGGTACGTGCTCTGCAGGACTCCTAGGGAGGTATTTGGGAACTGAAGGAAAGCAGAGCAGAAAGGCCCAAAGCAGAACTGATGAATTTGATGTATTCCAGTGATTTTCAGACAAGTTAAGACACATTTTCCTCTGTAATACATGTAATACATGGTGTCATCCTCAGTTCCACTTTGTACTCCAGAATCTCTGAAAAAATTCTTTGAGTTTTTTTCCAATTCTGGATTTGGATAATAAGTTGATATGTTTCATAGAGAGAAATTAAACATTGCCCCATTGATGAGATTCAGATCATATAACTCCTCTGGCATAGCTCCGTCCATCTAACCTAGACACACTGTGATCACTTAAGAGACAGTGGAAATAAACTGGTGTGTCCAGGAAGTGATTTCTGAGACCTGGCTTAGACATTTCTTTAGGCTGGGAGGGTCAGCTAGAGGAGCTCCTTCATTCCCATGGGCTGCACACAGAAGCACTTGGGGTGCAGTTTCAGGGATCCTGTTTCTTCTATCAGGAGGAATCTTAAACCTTTCATAAAATGATTGTCCTCTCCCCTAAAACCACCAAGGTGTTTGCTACCATTCTCACTGTAAGATGATTTCAGACCTCAGCTATCTGAAAATTTGAAAAATACATATAATTTTTATAGGAAATATACTCCAGGCCAAGAGAAGCCCATTTGCACTTGAACCCCCTCTCTCACTCATCAGCTCTTTTTCCTTGATGAGAGAGACTGATCTTCACTGCCAAAATTCAACTGCTTTTAGACTCCCTTCAGGAGGAGATTTTAGTTAGACTTCTTTTTTCAAATTTTCTTAACCAAATCCAAGATGAACACAAACACCAAACCTTTCAGCTAGAAATATTTGAGCAATGCCTGAAAATATCTGAAGGATATATTCAATGCCCTAGTTTAACAATCAACTAAAAGTATTTTTGTCTCCTCTTACTTTTATTCAGAATTTACTTAAGCAACTTGGTCAGGTTCTGAAGCAACCCATATTGAGATTGAAATATGGAAGTTTGTGGGAATACCTCACAACACAATGGTGACCGTCATGTCTCATTTTGCTTAAAGAAATGATTTCTTATTGTACACTGCATCAAAATAGAGTGCTATGTTTTAACTTAGCCTTATGAAAGACAATATGGGGCTGCATATCCAAAATCACAGAACTGACATATTTAAAGGGGTAAGTGATATTGAGTCTTCAGAGGGGAAAAAAGAAAAAAAAAACCTACAGAAAAATTAAAGCAGTCTGTTTGAGTTGCCATAGAACATATGGATGCCAGATTGCAATGGTGAAAGCCCTCGCATGATTTGAATGCTTTGACTTTTCACAGTGGCTTAATTATGATTAAGAACTACCCTCTGCAACAATGTGCAAATCAATAACTCATTTTCCTACACGACGAGGAGAAAGCTCCTTGGGTTGCTTGGCTGGACAGCGATCAAGGACGGTGCTCTTGAGCACTGATTGCCCTTCATGGCATATTATCCTTCATGGAAATAGTGCTTCCCACTCCCCTAATGGTGACATCATGAAATCAGTGAAGACAAGCCCCCTTTCTCAGCAGGACAGGCGCCAGCATCGGATGGAGACATGACTGACTGGTCCCAAGGCAGATGATTTCTGCTTTCTGACTGCTCCTGGAGGGGGCTGGTGGGAGCTCTCACCAACAGGCTCAAGTTGCACAGGACTAATATTGAGAGCTCATTTTAATAATACACTTATCTGTTCTCTTCCCATGAACTTGCTTTCACCATCTTTTGAGAGTGAATTTGTGGAGGAAAAAAAAAATACCCCACAAAGCAAGGATACGTGGCTGACCTGCAGCGTACTTGACCTTATAGTAATGAAGAATTTTAATTCTCAGTTCTTTCAGGGAAGTCACCCAGACAAAGTAGATTTGCTGAACCATTACTGTCCCACACAGAAATTAATGTTGGATTTGATAAGAGAGGTTAAACTGGATTTGATCAGAGTTAGGAAAGGGTTGGGTTGGATCTAGTGCATTAATGCAGTAAAGGTGGTGATTAGAGAAGAGGTGAAAATAAGTCCAAGTGTTTAAGATGAATTGCTAAAGAAATAGCCCAGAGCATCCAAGATGTACTTTCTGGCAGGGCTGGGGAAGTTCAAGAAGGCTGAAATGAGGAATGATCACAGAAACATCATTCAGAATGCTCCACTGTAGAAGAAAAGAACAGAGTGAAAACCTCTAGCACAGCTAGGAGTCACCTCTGTCTGTGCTCGTCTCTTCAATTAGAGAGGAGCTGAAGGCAATTATGCTACTAATTTTTATGGCTCCACTGTGTGCTTAAAGTTAGGCAGGGCAAATACAGGCTATATTTGGAACTATGTTCTGATTACTTATTTCCAAAACCTGCTAATAATCTATTAATCTGTTAATAATATATTCAGACTGCCAAGCTGTTTCATGTCTGTCTTTCTTTTGACTGTGTAGTAAATGTTCTGAAAGGCAAAGTTAATTGAGCTCAGGGCCAGGCCAAAAGCCAAGTGCCTGGGACAGATAGGAAGCAGTCTGGACATGGAGGTCAGGAGGATTGGATTATGAGAATTCCTGTAGCCTTGCAGTGTCCTGAGGAGTCATTCCCTCTGTTTTGATGATGAAATGTGTGTGCCTCTCCATCCCTCTGGTTTCCACTGACTACCTTAAGAAGACAAGACTGATTTCAGCTTCCGTGGAATCATAGAACCCCCAAGGCTGGAATCCAACACCATCAAGGTCCACTGTCAAACCAGCACCACCATGTTCACCATTAAAGTTCATCCTAAAGTGCCCCACCTGCACATTTTTTCACAGAATCATAGAATAGTCTGAGTTGGAAGGGACTCACAAGGATCACTGAGTCCAAATCTTAGGTGAATATATTCCCATGGGAGAACTGCACCCATACCTTGGTGTTATCAGCACCATGCTCTGACCAGTCAAGCCAATCTCAGGGCCTACACTTCCAGGGGTAATGACTCCATCACTGCCCTGGGCATCAGTTTTCAATCTTTTCCAACCCTTTGTATGATCTTTTTGTATAATCTAAGCCTCCCCTTGTGCAGCTTGAGGCCATTTCCTCTCGTCCTGTCACTTGTTACTGGGGAGAAGAGACTGACCTTCGCTGCACCTCCTTTCAAGGAGTTGTAGAGAGCAATAAAGTCTCCCCTCAGCTTCTTTTTCTCCAGGCTGAGCTCCCCCAGCTCTTCATGCCATCCCCAATTCCTGTCTGATGTCATGCAGCAGATACTCCTGAGTGCTCTCACTGAGCCCTATGCCTTTTACATGAGAGATTTTTCTCTCCCTTGTTTTGCTCATGACGTGCTGCCTCGACATAGATGGATTATTGCATTTGAGCTGAGAATGTAGCTGTGTGTGCACCATTTGTAAGGATCTGAGCTTTGTAGCTCCTTGGGAAGGAGGTGTCCTGGTGAGAAAGGTCCTGAGCAGCTGTACAGGGATAACTGACTTTACACTTTAAACCCCAGTCAACTTGCACCATTGTTTTCTCTGCATTTGCTGCCTGAGCTCCTCAGATGTGCCTTTCCATGGGTGCTGTGGCAATGTCTTAGAGCCCATGGTCCACCCCAAGGACAAATTCTAGTTTGGAGCAGCCTCTCAGGGGTGAAGAGCTCTGAACAGCCAGTTGTCTCAGCAAACTGTTTCATAGCTCCAGTCCCCAAGGGGCTCCCTCTGTGCCTTTGACCTTGAGCATCTGGCTATATGTAAATATAGATATATATTTATATACACACACTCTGGACAGTTTGCTCTGTGCTGCTTACAGTGCAGCTCCATTAAAGCTGTGTGTTTTAAATGCTTCCCAAGAGCCGTGGTTTAAATTGAGTGGAGTTGACTACTTGTATGAAAAGTCATCTTCTCCTGAATCCAATTCATATCCTGGCAAGTGTCTGCCAAAAACATTATTCCCACCTCCTCTTCTCATGAAATATGCATATAAAATGCCCCCTGAATGGCACCTAAAAAATTCATAGTTCCTGACCACATTCTAGTGGTGGAACCTAGCAGTGTAAAAGATGCCTTGTGACTCCTACAGAGATGATGCCCTATTCAGGAAATTAATCTACAGGAGAAGCCTAAGCACACAGGCAAGATTCTGCAAGGGCCAATCATGTATTTGGAAAGAATGCTGCAGCTCTTCTAATTTACAATATTTAGTGTGCTAGACGAACATTTGCAATTCAGAGTATATAAGTTTATCAGTATATGTATAGACATGCATAGAAATATACAGGTTCTGCTATAGAATCAGGATCACAGAATGGTTTGGGTTTCAAGGGACTTTACAGACCATTCCATTCCCCCCACAGCCATGGGCAGGGATACCTTCCACTCTCCTAGGTTGCTCCAAGCCCCTGGCCTTGAACACTTCCAAGGGTGGGGCAGCCACAGCTTCTCTGGGGAACATGTTCCAGGGCCTCCCCACCCTCACATGGAAGCATTTCTCCCTAATATTTCATCTAACCCTGCCCTCTGACAGCTGAAAGCCATTCCCCCTTTCTCCCCATGCCGTCGCAAAAAGTCCCTCTCCAGTCCTCTTGGAGCCCCTTTAGGCACTGGAAGGGGCTCTGAGATCTCCCCTGAGCCTTTTATTCTCCAGCCTGGATAATCCCAAATCTCTGTCTGTCTCCAGAGCAGAGGTGCTCCAGCTCTCAGGGCATATTCATGGCCTCCTCCTGCATACTTTAGGGGCCTCAGAGCTGGATGCAGAACTCCAGGTGGAATCTCACCAGAGACAGTAGAGGGACAGAATCCTCTTCCTTGACCTGCTGCTTTTGGCACAGCCCAGGGGAGGATGAACTTTTTGGGTTGCCAGTGGACATTCCAGTTCACATCGAGCTTCTTATCCACAAACACTAACAAGTTCTTCTTGGCAGGGCTGGTTTCAATCCATTCTCTGCCCACCCTATATTGTGAGGTAAGAGACTTCAAACTGCGTTTCTGTTAATCACAATCTCATTGAGTAATAGGAAAGCATCCCAGTGGTTGGGCTAAAAATGCTTTTAAGGAAATCAGCATTTTCTTAATAAAAATGACCCATGATTGATTAGATTTAGAATTTGTAAACATTTCTCAACAAAAAATAATTGAAGTACTGGAAAAAACACTTCACCCTCTCATTCTGACTTTGCTGGGAACCTGGGAGAAATGTTTGGCTTTTTTTTGTTTTGAAATACAAAAAAGAAAATCAGTTAGTAAGAGCTCTGTAACAGAGATTTATGGTTAACTCCCAGAAACTCCACAGGGGATTGGGAACTGGGAAACTATAATTTGTTCTTGCTGTCCAGTTTTCGATCTCTGAAGTGGAGATAATTGTCTTTCTTTCTGTAGGGAGCTGAATTGACATTCCTTTCCTGGCATGCTCTGATTTTTAAACCTTCAAAAAGTTTTCAGCTTTCAGTAAAGGTCAGTCTTTTCCTTATTTATTATCTACAATAACCTGCTGAGGGAGTTTGGGGATAAATGACTCATTATTACAGTAGCACTTAGGAATCTTCTCTGAGTCCACAACCTGTTGGGGAAGGCCCTGCATCAATGTGTAACAGGAGACACGGGCTGCTCCAAGGAGTCTTGCAGGCTAAACAAATTGAAGAGAGGAAGGAAGTCTGCAATTTGTTTTTCTCATTTACCAGGAGAACAGAAGCACAGAGGTATGGGATGAATTGTTTGGGATCGTACAGGCAGGTTGTAGGAGAGCCAGAACTTAAACTAACATCTTCTGCCTTGTAGTATTGTGTTTGTCCCACAAGATCTCCTTTCTTTTCTGCTGGTGGAGCCTGCATTTCCATTAAATATACAATATTTCACTGTGGTGGAGACCTGTCAAACAGCGGGAGAGAAAAACTTCTAAACAGAAAAACACGAAGGGAAGCCTGCCCTGCCAACCTTGTGTTAGTCACTACCATTAATCCCTCCTTGCTGATTGAAAGGAAGACTTTCCAGACCCATACAGAGCTTAGCAGGGAGGGACTCACCTTATCTGGAAGGCACTTTTTGCAGCTTGCTGAGCACCATGTCCACACAACAAAGTGCCAGAGCCAATGCAGCAAGTGGGGACAGTGTGAACACATCCACTTAGCAAATAAATACACGTTCCTCTGTGTGAGTGAGACTTCAGGGGATGTCAGTCCCAAAGGCAGCTGTCTTCACTGGCAGGGATTTCTAAAAACCCAGCTTGTTGCATCTCTGCCTTCTCTAACTATTGCACTGTGGCCAGTGTGATCTCAGAGCTCCCAGAGGCCAAATCAATGCCTGGCTTCCCTCCCAAACTTTATTAAGCTGACTAGAGGAGTTTGAATATAATTTTCTAGAGAAGTGATTTGAATTGGTTATTATTCGAAATCAATTACTATTTTTCTCTTTTTTTTCTTTTTCCTAATAAAGCCTAATAAAGCAGGGACTGTAGTTGTGAATAGTTTAGCTGGTGGGCTGTGCATTCATTCTTGAATAACTTGCTTTGATGAAATCCTGCCAGAAGTCAGGGGAACTGGACTCACACCCTGGTGAGGAACCCAGCCCACATTTCTGTCTTTGGATTGCTATATCAGTTAATTTAGAAACATGTAGGGGAAAAGCTATTTTGTTCAAATTAGTCAATTCCTTCCATCAATTCCTAGAGCAGATACTGTTCTGGCAAAAGGTAATGTTTCAAAACTTTAGGGAATTTTTTTTTCTCTTTTTCAATTCCAATTTTTTTTTATTTATCTTCTAAATTTGATTTCTGGCTAAGCTGGACATAACCCAAAGAGTATTTTGAAATTCAAAAAATTTCTGCTTGCAGCGCTCCCAAAACATGGTGGTTCTGAACAGAAATGGGATTTTTTGACACAGAGATTTTCCTTGTCCCAATAAGTGCTATGAGAAGAGACCGCTTGAAGCCCTGCTACTACAACAGTCACCATCCTGCTGGCACACAGCTCCCTAAGTCATGATCTGGTCCAGCTAGGCCCAGATGAGGACAACTGGCATTTGGGATGTTTCCCCACTCTTAGAGACTGTCCCCCTTGCTCAGGCTCTGAGTCACAGTCTTGCAGCAAGGAACCAGCGTGCTTGGAGAGCTCTGGCTTTGGCCAGGCTTCTCTGAGCTTCCAGGCTCCCTGCTGTGGACCTGGGAGCTGAGCCCAGATTATATCTACTCTTCCAGGCTCTTGGCTCCAGGAGAGACTGTCTGGAAATTTTGGCATCATTCCCTGCCCTACAGCTACAGACTCCGTAAAGCTGAAGACCTTGGCTTTGGGGAAATCTTCCTGGTGGGTCTATCCAGGGGCTGTCCTACCTGGAAAGCTTTCTATGAGTATTTGATCTTGGTGGGTCTATGTGGGGGCTGTCCCTCTTGGAGAGCTCTCTGGATGAATTTGAATAGATCTTTAGTGCCAGAAAAGCCAGTGCATGAAATTTTGGGCAGTCTGTGGCTCATCTCTGTGGCACAGTGCAGATGAGAGCCTAAAGGCCAGGGGGTTGTTCTGGGAGCTGGGATGAGTGGGGCTGAAGCTCTGAAGGCTGAGATTGTAGGTGGATCCAGGTATCCCCCTCCACTTGTGGGAAACATCACACTACCCACTGCATACTGCACCCCACTCTCGTTATAAACCAGGGGGAAGGCAAATTTCTGCAGATCCGGAAGCTTGGGCCTTGGCCCACCAATCTGCCCTATCACTTCCCTTCCCAGCTGGATAGGGGAGAGAAAATAAGATGAAAAATGACCTGTAGGTTGAGATAAGTTTACTGAAGCAAAAGCAGAATTTTGAGCATGTACAAGCAAAGGGAAAACCCAGAAATTTTATTCTCTACTTCCCATTGTTGGGCAAAGTTCAGACACTTGGTGGGAAGCAGGGCTTCAGCACATGGAGCAGTTGTTCTGGAAGGCAAACATTGTAAAAATGAATGTCCCCTCTTCCTCCTTTTCTTAGCTTTTATATCTGAGCTGACATCCTATGGTATGGAATATCCCTTTGGATAATTTGGGTCTGCTGGCCTGGTTGTGCTCCCCCAGGATCTTGCCCTGCCTCTTGATGGGCAGAATGCTGGGGAGACAGAGCTGATGCTGTGCCAGCCCTGCCCAGCAGTAGCCAAAACTCTGGTGTGTTCTCAGCACCTTTCCAGCTCCCAATGCAAAGCCCAGCGCTGCGGGCTGCTGTGGGAAAATGAACTGCAGCTCAGCCAGACCCAAAGCAACACTGTAAAGATTTCATCCTAATTCCCAATGGACTTCATGAAGTCTCTACTTCTTTCTCATCAAACAGGGTCACTAATTTCATCCAAAAAAATCCTGGAAACTTCAAGACTGTTTTTAGTGGTGTAAATTTTCATTATCCTTTTTTGTTATGAGGTAGAAAACCATCATCAAAGTAACAAGGCAATAACTGGTCTTTCGTTCCACTGTTGTAAAACTATTTCCAGGCACAAAATAAAAAACTGGAGCAGCAATGATAAGTCCTTTCCTTTTCTCCAAGTTCTCTTCAAGTTGTGAGGATTGATGCCTAATCAGGGTAAGGTATTGACTGAAGTATTATTTACCATAAGAAATGCCTCATTTTCTCTTTACTTTTTAGAACAGTCTGGGAAATGAAATGCAAGACAGCTTGATTTAATTCCAGGTAAAGAGTCCTAGCTCCCAGAAAAGTTAGAAAACATTCTTTCTTCACAATGGCATGACTTTGCCTCCAAATTAGAAGAAGGAGTATTTTGGAAATGTGGAGGCCAATGTTAAGGAAGAGCATGTTGGGGGAGGATCTCCTGGTAATCTCAAAGCAGCAAATGGATCTCTGCAGTCAGGGACTATATTAACAGTGCATTTAGAGGTAGTTTCAGACAGTACACTGATGACTTTGGGGATGATTTTGGAACTCTGTAACTTTATCCTGTTTCCAGACACTTGCCTCGATTTTTTTTGCATATCTCTGAGCATGAGGAAAGTTTCAGGAAGAGGCAATGTTGAGTATTTAGCTGAGAGAAGTCTGCTAAGTCTAGGTTTTGCAAGCTTCCTGAAAAATCTTCTCCTACAAAAATACATCAATTCCCAGCCCCTGTGTAGCGAAGTCATGGGACTGTTGAAAAGCTGGTGGATGACTTTGTTTCAGAATTTCCAAGATGAGAAGACCCTCTCAGCACCTTTGAGGGCTGATGAATGGCAGTCTAGTCCCTCTTGCTGAGGAGCCAACATGGAAAATCCACAGGGGGGATGTGAGTGATGGAGTTTGTAGTTTGATGCTTGTTTGAATCACAGTCTGATGAGAAAGAGAGAAGGAACAGCCAATACAAACTGTCCTCATCCTGTTCTCCCAGCAGTCTAAAGCCTTGCTTGGAGGTGAGCATACTGGAAATACTATTATTACTCAACTCCTGCTACTGTGAGACCGCCAGCAACTTGTGCCGGAGGAGCCAACTTAAATGACAATAAAGTAAAATCCTTGGCAGCTGGGAGTGTTTGCTTCCCGGTGCCTGCAAAGGGAGCTCTGGCCTGCGCTCTGCACTCACGCTGTTTTGGAAACTCGAAGTTGTCCATAAGGCCTGGCCTGTGCAGAGACCCTGTGCAGCAGGAGATGTTGTCCTTAGCCGTGACAAATGATTGCCAGCAGTGATTTTGGGGAAGAAAGAGCAGCTTTCAGATCTACCCCATCTTGCCAGCTGAGCTGCAAGAGCCCGTGGTCCTGCAAACACGGTGGTGCCACCGGGCTGGGCCAGGCCTGGGAGCACCCACGGGGCCGTGTGGGTGGCAGGATTTGGCCTGGTGCTCGCTGTGTCGTGTCATTCCCGATGTTACGGGGCCAGCTCCTGCAGGACTGCACGGCACTGGCCGAGCTGGAGCTCTCTAATTACAGGGAGCTTTCCATATGGTCTGGACTGCTCCTTGTCGGGCTGATCCTGTTCAACAGCCCTCCTCACACCTCTGTGCTTCCCACACCTGGCCTGAGGGGGTGATGGACAGCTTCCTGTGGGCACTCATTGTTTTTCTGAATTAATCTGGGAAGGTCTGATCCAGTTTTCAGGCAAATATGGAGAGTCTTTCCATTGATTTCAGTGGCTTCTGGGATGGTCCCTTATTGCATAAAGTCAGATCTCTGCTATTTCACACTTCATTTCCTTCTATACCCTTGGGTGAAGATCATCAGCTCCTGTTGATTTACTGCCCTTAACTTCTCAGGTTTCCCCAGTTTTTTATTTTATTTTTTTTTTGAAACTTGGAGTTTCTTTCAAGACCACATTCAGATTTCTCCATAAAAATTCCCTGAGAGGAGGAATTTCCCTATTATTTTTTATGGTTGAAGAATAATGCACCAAAAGGAGCAGAAAAAAAAGGGCTTTGACTTCTCTGCGTCTCTGCTAGTGTCTCTAACTCATACTAGCCTCACTTTGCTCAGCTTTGTCTCCTGTTTTTTTAAATTTTATTAAGCTTTACCTGGAAACACCACAGCTCTGTTGTGCATAAATATAGTGGTGCTTAAACCCAGACCCTGATTATAACAGTGCCTGCTGAATTTTCCTTCACAAATTTAAAACCATGCATTCCTGATCACTGTCTGGGCACTGGAAGACACATTTAACTGGCTTTAATATAAATTCTTATATAACCTGTTCTTCCTCCATACCCAGCATCCCGGATTCACAGCTCGGATTCATTTTAAGCTCCAATGGAATTCTTTCTGCTGATTTAGAGGCAGATATTTTTCTCCCATGCTGTGATTCTTACCCTGAAAAGCTAATAGGAAATGGCATTTTCTTAGCCTGAATTCCTCCCTCTGTATACATTCAGAGCCACTGGCTTCCAGTCCTCCAAGGCTTGCAGAACAAGCATATTTAAGACAGACTCAGCTGCCTCTCACTCCCTGTGCAGTCAATAAAATTATTCATTTTCCTTTCACTTGTTTCTAATCAAATCCGCTGGAGTTTAATGAGTTGGACACATCCCTGAATGTTTCATTCCATGGCCGTAAGGTCCATAGAAAATAAGGGTATCATTTATTCTATAGGATCACTTTTGAAAATAATGCTCTGGGAAAGGAGGCAACTCCTTGCATCTCAGATCCAAAACTACATCTGCAGGGATGGAAAAGAAAACAATCATTGTGCATAGTGTGTGTATGTGATAGGAGACTGCAGCTGAATGAACAGATAATCCTGTGACCCCTTTGCTGCTCGGTGGTTTTTCAGATCACAATCAAGTTTAGATTGGATATTGGGCAGAAATTATTTTTCTTGTGAGGGTGGTGAGGCACTGGAACAGGTTGCCCAGAGAAGCTGTGAATGATCCATTCCTGGAAGTGTTCAAGGCCAGGCAGAGAAGGATGACTGTCCTCCAGGGATGGCATGGATTGTTGCCTCTTCAGAGGTCATATGGAATGGACACAGATTTTCCATGTATCAAATTTCACTGTGAGTCTATTAAGTTATCAGTGAATTTTCTGATCTTTCCTGTGCAGTGAGGCACAGGTCCCAGCAGCCCAGCTCAGATCCACACCTTGTGGTTATACTTCCCTGCAGTCTTGGCTTCTGGTATTAGCTGTGCCATTGGAATAGAGCACAGACTCACAAAAGATGAAGAAAAGAGAGATCCTCATCCTCCTTCCCTGTATTTCTAGGTCCTGGTGTCACCAGCATCTAAAGTTGGGCCCTGAGAACAAGTCAAAGTGGAGAGAAGATCATTTCCTTTTCTCTCCCCATCATTCCTGGATCTTGATATCAGCTGAGGGACAGCAGCCAAGAGATAATTAACAGCAGCTTCCCAAGCCCTTCTCAGCTGTAATGCACCTGTACTGTTAAACTAAACACAAGAAGCAACTCAACATTCCCAAGGGCTCAAGGGTTTCACAGCCTAAGCAGGGGCCTATTGTAGTGTGGATTTAGGACTTCCACAGTCTGATCAGTACTCAGATCTGAATTTGGATCCAGGCAAGACATGTAGTTTAAGCATATAAAAAATCTCTATTGAGATGCCACCAAGGATGTCTTAATATTTATTTCCACGGTCTCCTGAGCTTCCTAAAGGTAGCTGACAAATTTATTCAACTCCTGAAGAAATTCTGCTGCTGGCACCCTGTTTAAACTCCGTAGAGGTTGTAGTGGGGATACATGATCACTCAAATATCAACAATTGCCTTCACTATGGAAGTTCCTGAGGAGACAGCTCCCATCCCAAGGTGCCACCCAAGACAACCACCCTTCTACACCACCTCCACTGGGCACCCACAGAGATGGGAAATGTTTGTTTTGGTCATAGAATCATAGAGAGTATCCTGACTTGGATAGGATTCACAGGGATCATCGAGTCCAGCTCCTGGTCCTGCACAGAACAGTTCCAAGAATCCCACCCTGAGCCTTCAGAGCATTGTCCAAACAATTTTTAAACCCTGGCAGGTTTGGGGCCATGACCACTGTTCTGGGGAGCCTGTTCAGTGCCCAGCCATCCTCTGGGTGAAGAATCTTTTCCTAATTTCCAACCTAAACCTCTCCTGACACAGCTTCATGTCCTTCCCTCAGGTCCTATCTCCATAAATCTGGGGAAAACCAGTCAGGACCTAAGGGTGGAAATCTGTGCTAAGTCAACAGATAACACTCAAATCCAGCACGTAATTCCCAGCAAGCCTTTCCCTTTATTTCTTGCTTTCATGCAAATCCTGATCAGCTCCTAGGGAAACCTCACTGGGATCTGGATGTCAAGACTGATGTGCCTCTTGGTGAGGGCCTGTCCACACCTCTGATGCCGAGGAGGCTTTGCTCTGGATGCCCACTTTGAAGTTGAGCTGTGCTTTCATTTGAAACAGAGCTGGGCGGCTCAGCTGCGGAGCAAAGGAATTGGTGCTCCATGCCTGGTGGACAAGCTCAGGGAGACGTGTTAACAGCTGCTAATGTGCTGCAGCTCCAATTTCAGTATCAGGGCATTGTGTTTTTTTTTAAAAAAATTTTTTTTTCTAAAAAATCAGACATTAACAGTTAATAACAAGGGAGTGTTTCACCGGTTTCACTTTTGACATAATGGAGCAGGAGGCTTGGTGAACCAGGAAAGGCTCCATAGTGCAACATCCTGATGCTGACACGGAGCAGAGAGCAGATGAAAAAGCCCCTACTCTGCCTTTAATTTATAGCACATTTTATTACGTGACACAGATTTAATAAGTGAAAATATAAACATCAGGGTAACAATTACAGAGGAAGCAAAACTTGGAACTCACGTCAACGCATGAGGCCCCAAGATTGCATCCAGAACCTCTTATTTCTTCTGGCACTCTCCTCTCTGTGTCTCAACTGCATTCTCCCCATCAGAGCCATGAGGCTGGGTGGTGGAGGAAAGCACTGATTGCTTCATTGTGTTTCTGTTGGGAGAGGCAACACGTGCAGAGGAATCTCTGGAGAAACTCACTTCTATGGTGAAGGGTTGGAGTAAATTAGACTTCAGCACCAATCAAAAACGTTCTGAAACAGGTGATTTGGTTCTCAATTAACTTCAATGGGATAATGGAAGAATGAGCACATCCACACATTAAAGATGGTGCATGGATAGTGGACATCAATTGAAACGCCACAGATAAACAATGTGCCTGCACCCATCAGGAAAAATTCTCAGCAATAAGCAGTAAAACAGTGTATAGGAGATGGCCTTGCATCTGTATTTGTATTAGAGGGGCTGTCGTTGCTTTGCAGACCTGGTGAATTTCAAGGAAGTCACAGAGTAAATAGATTCAGAAAAAAATTATGTAAGTCATTCAGGATCTGAAAAATGGATCTGATAGCAAAGCTGCTTCCTCTGTCTATAGGGAAACCAGGGAGGGATTTAAGCAGTGTCTGCATGGTGGAGCTGGCCTATCTCTCCCTGGCCTTTTGCCAGGTGTCCTCTGTTAGACCTCCATGCCCGTAGCCAGCATTGGGAAGCCCTCTGAGATTCACCCAGAAGGTTCAGCCTGAGCTGAGCTCCAGCATGTGACATGGGCAATGGCTTCTGAGCTCACAGCCAGCCTGGGAAGTGACTCTCCAATGCTTTGCCTCTTTCAACTGCCTTTTCCCAGCTGTGATTTCTGGTGGGGAATGCTGCTGTTGGCTGAGGCTGGGTTACAATTACATGCTCCTCCCTATGGCCAGGAGTAAGGTGAGAAATGCTTTCATGTAGAGAAGCACAGGAACTCCCCAGTTTCTCATCTGAAACTAGAGCCTGACTCTGCAGTTTCTGCCTCTGTGCACAGTTTTGGGGTATTTCTGTCAGCTGGTCTGGCTGCAGACCCTGGTGTCACACAAAGGTAGCATCTTCTGATGACTGCTGTGTCCCTGTGAGCCAATGCCACCTGCCTCTCAGCCGACATTTGTGGATCCTTAGGAAAATAAGCCAGATCAAATGTTTTCTCAGATGAAATTTAGGAGCCACAGCCCCAACCATGGTCTGCAGGTACCACTCAGGACATCACAATGTATCTTCTGAGGTTATGGCAAGCTAGAATGTCTTGAATTGGGATTTGAAAGTCTTCCAGGCAAAAACTTGGCACATCTTGTAGGGGTGAGACTCACCCCTTAGGTCTGTATGCCCAAGGTGGTGATGGCTCCTGCAGGATTGGATGCTTGGGTGGTTTCCCAGAAAGGGTTTTCCAGTTCCCATACAAAATGGACAAATCACTGCATGAACTTCTATGGTCTGTGGTGTCCAACAATCTAAATAGATGGTCTGAATGGCTCATTCCCTCTGGTCTTCAAAACTGTCAGTAGTCTAAAAATAAAAAACCTTGAATTTTCCCCATTTCCATTCTGCAGTGAATGCTTGGAAGGGGGAAGGAGACTGGATCTGATTTGGATCCAGGGACAGGTTAGAAACAAAATAATAAGAAGCATTAAAGTGAAAATGAAGAGTAGCCAGATCACTGAATTTTAAAAGAAAAACAAACACACAATAAAGCAATACCTCCACTCCTTGGCCCAGCTCCTAGTCCAAACCACCTATCACATCTCATTAGAACAATGTTGAGCTCTTTGGAAAAGAGGTGCCTGCCTAGGATCCACTTTCAAAGAAAACTGCTGGGAGTTTACTTAGAGATGAAGAAAAAAAAAATAGAGCTTTTATAAGAACCAGAGAGAGTAGAATTCCTCACTCCAAAGCAATTGTTATATTTTAAATATTCTATTAAAGAATCCATTTTCTTCTCTTTCCTTAAATGGCTGGGGATAGGTTTCAATGTACATCTTGAATTAGGCTTCGCAGCATTAGGATTTCCAGTGGCATTTGGTTTTGATAAACCTCCTTTTTTAAATTTTTTTTTCTTTTGCCTTGAAGCAGTTTGTTCTCTTGGCAAGAATACAGAGACTGGCAATTGTAACTCACTTCTTGTTGCCAGCAGTAAGGAAACCTTGAGGTCCTCTTTTTGAGCTGCAGCACGTTTGGATGTTTGGAACTAGAGCAGTGAATGGAGAGGAAAGGAGGAGGGGAAAAAAAAAAGAGACCCTAAATCTGTTCTTTTCTCTACTGTAAATTACAACCCTGCTTTTTTAATTTCCTTTCCCAGCACAATGTTATTCATTCACCTCCAAAATAAACAGGGGACTTAGCGAACAGTTTGGGAGAACAAACTGTCCTCTTTTCACAGTCTTTACCTGTCAAGAGCCTGATTAAACACATATGTGCTGTTGCAACTATGGCATGGCAGCCTTTGGGAAGCTTCTGCAACTCAAGGGTTGACACAAGGCTGATCCTGAAGCTCTGAGGTCGTCAGAGAACCAATGGGTTCTTGTTCAGCTGAGCTACTGAATGAGGCCAAAAATTTTTCTTCTGTAAAGGCTCTGATTTTCAAACACAAAACCTTTGAGACCAGCTTGGAAGAGATTGTGAAGAAAGACTTTCCAGTTGCTAAGCCTTTTGAAATCCCCGATTTCAGATGATAGACATTTTCCTTCATGAAAAGTGAATTTGGAGTTAGTAGTCCTTTACTAAAGCCCAGTCCATTCCAATTCCATAGCTGTGTGTTTGCTCTTTCTGTTTGGGACAACAGGTCAGTCCTCTCCAACACAAATCCATGGATCTTCCAGAGTGGCCCCGTGGAAGGATGTGATTATGTTTCCTGATGGGGAAGTCAGATGTTCCTGCTTCGTAATTTTTATTTCCTCAGTAGATTTCCAGCATTTCCTTTAAGGAGTCTCTGTGGTGTGGACTAAAGCTAAAAGCTTTAGTAAAGGTAAAGCAGGACTCATCTCCCCCAGGTCTTTTCCCATCTGTTTCCTGGCCCATCTCCCACCCATCCAACTCTCTCTCACTGATTTCTAGAGTACCTATGGAAGTGAAATCCATCACACAGCTGCTCATCACAATTATCCACCAGACTTACAGAGCAGGCTGAGGTGGAGGTTGTCAGCTCTGTTTGTGACTCCACTGCTGAGCAATTTATTAACCTCTTTGGCCATCTTGACATGAAAATACGTGGCAGAGCTGGGCTACTGGAGCTCTCCCTAAGCCTATTACTCCAACAGCTACCTCACTGCTGGTGGTGGCAGGTTTGGGAGAGACCCAAGCAGACAAGAGAGACCTGGGAGCCAGAGCTGTCAGGGTCAGAGTAAGACGCCCAGAAAAATACACTTTCAGCTGAAGGAGGGGAAAAAAAAAAAAAAAAAAAGGGGAAACCCACCTAGTTTTTTGTCCATTTACTGTGTACACTGGGTGCACCTCATATTTTGAGGTGATTTTCTTTCTTCTTTGCATGTAAGCAACTGGAAAGGTACTGGAAAAGCTTTTAGATGCTTCCTCTTTATATAAGCGGGTTGTTGTTGCTGTTGTTGTTGTGTTTCTTTTTTTGTGTTTAAGTTTATATATAAATAATGATGGAATACACAATAATGATTGGTTTGAGGAAAAACCATCAGGAAGTTTCTCTGCATCCAACCCCATAAAGCGAGAACCAGAGGAGTTTGCTGGGTCCATTTCACAGCCAACAAAGTTAAAATGGGTGCAAAGAAATACTTCTGTTTAAAGCATATGATTACCCTAAGGAATTCCCTGCCACCAGAAATTATTGAGGTAGAGTTGAAGAAGGTCAGAGAGATATTTTTAAAGCCTTGGATGTTCATGTGAAGAGGCAACACACATTATACACTTTTTTTCACTGGCCAAGAAGATTGGTCAAATATTATGGGAATGCAAAATATATGACCACCATGCAAAACCTTTAGTGTAGAAAGGTGACCATTTTCACACTATGGCTCACTATGCAGCATTTAAAAAAGACCTGGCAGCCTAATCAAGGTTCATTAATATCTGGAAACACATATTTTAAAGATCAACAAGTTCCAGAGTGGTACAATGGTACTTTAGAATTATGCCAAAGTGTGTAAGATTCCATGATTCTATTCTCATCCATCACTGAATAGCAGAAATGGGGCACAGTGGGCTCAAGGCTTGGATGTAACATCTCATGTCCTTCAACCAGGTGCCCAGGTTGCTTTTCTAGTACAACCTTGCCATGAGAGGGGAGATGAGATATTTGGGGTGTTGCTCTGGTGAGGGATGCTGTGCAGGTTCAGAGAGGCCTCAGGCACCCCTTAAGTCTTACAGCACAGAGACAGTGACAAACATCTCACCTTATTCACATCTCTTAGGGGAAGATAACAGCTCTTTTTATGGCCTGATGGAACAGAACTTAAGACAAACTAACTAAAAGTTCTTTCAGACAAGGGCTTTTAACTGCTGCCAAGCTAGATAAATTACTTTTTCAAAAGTGTTAATTAATTTTGGACAAGAGGTTTTGAAGTAAAATTTAACTCTCTTTGTCTTTTGCTCCTCTCAGTTCTGATCTGCTGTCATTTGGATGTTTTTCATTCTGGTCAGCAATGCCAGTAGAAGGCTGAAGAACAAATAGTCTTCAATTTTACCAGCTTTTTCCTCATAAAATAAGAAAAAAAAAATAAAGGAAGATATCACACCTCCGTAACTGGGAGATCTATGGTCAACAGGTCTGCCCAGTGCCTGTCCCTAAGAATTCCTATGAATTACTGGAAGGAAACACTGAAGTTACACTGGGGAAGAAGGGGTCTAAGCATCATTATGAACCTGCTGCCACCCATTACCTCCCTTCCTAGGCACCCTCACCCTCATCAGGGTTAAACATTCTGGTGGTTGTGAGTAAATTCTTTGAATACTGAATGTTTGATCTCACTGCTGCTCCCACCAGGGGCAGCACAAGCGGGTATTTTAACAGACAAAGCCCAGCAGAGAAAGACTCAGACTGCAGTCAATTAAAGACTGCAGTGGACTGGAGCCACCAGACATCATTCTCCATCACCACATTTCTACTGGTACTTTACATTTCAGGAATTAATTTAAGAAACCCAAACAATAGTATTCTCTTTAAGGATGAGTTGGCTGCAGTCCTGCATATCTTGTGGGCTGACCCGAAAGTGTGGACTACAGCCACATGTCTCATCCTCTTGGTCTGTGTCTGAATCAACTTTCCCACATGAAAGCATTTGCAAAGGAGACTGCACCTCTGGGTCTACGGTGGGAGATGTGCTTGGAGGATGAGAAGCAACTGCAGAAAATTGACAATGAACCAGCCAAGTGGGCCCAAGTATTGAACAGCTCAGCTGATGGCTTGCACATCCCACTGCCAGTGGATGAGTTTGGCTGTTCAGTCTCAGTCACTAAAGTTTCAAAGGAGGACACAACCTTCCCTCTTACACACTGTTGGCTGCATAATAATTCCTGTGCCATGAAATGCCTCCTTAAATTTGCCAGAATCAAAAGATTCCCTCAAGAAGCCTGATTACAATATTAATACCATGGAATCACAGAATGGTTTGGTTTGGAAGGGACCTTAAAAATCATCTTGTTCCACCCTCCCTGCCATGGGCAGAGACACCTTCCACTATCTCAGTTTGCTCCAAATCCTGTCCAAGCTGGCCCTGAACACTTCCAGGGATGGGGCAGCCACAGCTTCTCTGGACAGCCTGTGCCAGGGCCTCATCACCCTCAGAGGAAAGAATTTCTTCCTCATTTCTTCTTCTCTAATCTAAACCTATTCCCTCTTCAGTTTAAAACCATTCCCTGAATGTTTCCAGTTCAGCAGTTTTTTGTGAGAGCAAAGGGCATAACGAGTTCTCAGTTCTGTGAAAACTTCTTTCACAAGTCAGGCCTTCTAGAATTTTGGAAAATTGTTCAAACCTCACTGAACTGATAAGAGACAAGTGTAAGACTATCAAGGCTTTTCAGAGGTCCAGAAAGATAACATTTATAGTTCTTCTCTTGTCCACTGATGTAGTCAGTGCTCCTCTCTATTAAAAATCTTCCTTCCATATCTCTAGGAGTCAGATGAGGCTCATGAGTTCAGGTTCAACCATTCCAAGTTTTTTATTTTAAACAGTGGGATTTTCCCAAGCTTTTAGTGTAGTGCAGAAATTAATTTGTCCTGAATTTACATGTTGTTAAATTTACAATTCTTTTTTTCTTGTGTCCTTATGTTGAGGATATGGATGCTTCTCCAAAAGCATCTTCTTATGTTTGCTTCTCCAAAATAGGATGAGGGAAAGAACCACATCAGAATGACATTAGAGCTTTACCAGAGTCCTGCCTCTGGAGGATTTCAATCAATTGGCAGTGACATTTATTTAACCAAGACAAAAGTCCTGTGGCTCTGATTTCATTGTCACACAGCAGCATAGATCAGGAAAAACTAAGCAAGGGGCTGTTTAAACTCAGATTATAACAGGTCCTTTTTTCTTGTCCCTTTGGAACAATAAATTGGCTTAAAATACAAGACGATACCAAATGCTTATTACTCCTGTGGAGAATTAATGAACCGTGGCATCCAAACTATCGAGTGGTCAGACCATATGTTATTAGAAATGGTGGGTGCTCTGTATTGGTTAGGGATGTTATGCATTTGTGATTAAGGCTATGAAACTTAACCAATAAACACAGCTGAGAAATGAGCATAAGCAGTCAATCCACATGAGGGAAACTGCTCACGTGAAGTAAATGTAGCAAAATGCAATTTAATGAGCCTTGTAGAGAAGGCTTGCTACATCCAAGAAACTTTCCCACAAACTAATATTGGCTGAGACCAGCTGCTTATCAAAATAATCCTTGGTCTTACTGGACAGGGGTTCTATACACAGGGAGTGTAAGAGACATCTGACAATAATAAATTTATCACCCTTGGGATATTTGCTGCTGGCAACAAGGATCTTCCCTGCTATAATTTGTAGGGCCAGGCAGCAGGGATCAACTGCAAAAAAGATCATGGTGCAAGTCCAGCCTCTTGAGTGGCACCAGCAAACCCTGTCACTGTTCTGTGCCTCAGTTTACCCATGACTCTAATGCAATGCTAATACATACAGCTTCCTGGGTTTAATTAACATGCTAATGAATATCTAAGCATTTCATCTCATACGTTCCCTCATTGTCTTGAACATTATTTAGCAAGTGATCAGAACAAAGCTTCTTATCACAGTGAACACTTTGGGGTCCTGGATGAAATACTCTGAGTGCTTACAAAATTTTGGTGGAGTTTCACCAAATATAAATAGAACCATAGAATCATTTGAATTGGAAAAGACCTTAAAGACTATCTAGTTCCAACCTCTTGTGATGGACAGGGACATATTCCAGAATGCTCCAAGCCCTGTCCAGCCTGGCCTTGAACGCTTCCAGGGATGGGACATCCACAAATTCTCTGGACAACATGCGCCTCACCACCATACAAGGAACAATTTCTTCCTAATATCTAGCCTGTCAGTTTGAAGCCATTTCCCCATGCCCTATCAGTTGGAAGCCCCTGTCCCAAGTCTTTCTGCAGCTCTCTTGGAGCTCTTTTAGGCACTGGAGGGGGCTCTGAAGTCTCCCTGGAGCCTTCTCTTCTCCAGGTGAACCCCCCCCATCTCTTCCAGCCTGGCTCCGGAGCAGAGGGGCTCCAGCCCCCGGAAGATCTTTGTGGCCTTCTCTGGACTCACTCCAACAGATCCATGTCCTTCACATTCTGGGGACCCCAGAGTAGGATTCAGTAGGATTCAGTACTCCAGGCATGGTCTCAGGAGAATGTAATACTTAGGGAGAATCCTCTCCTCAACCTGCTGGCTTTTGATGCAGCACAGAATACATGGTTGCCATCTAAATTCAACACTAGGGAATGCTGGGAATCAAACACGTCCCCAGGGTATGGCTCAGCACTGTCCCCAAGCCATCATGGTCCCAAAGGAGCACACCCCATCTAATGCCAGCCCAGCATCAGTGTTCCTAAGCATAGACTGAGCCCTCTGCTCCCCAGGGAGGAGTCTCACTTTCACTGACAGACCCGCCTTGACATAGCTGGTGCACTGATTTCCCTGAGTATCCTGATTCTCTCAGGATGTCTCCATGGGTGGTAAAAAAAATTATGCATTTAGAATGATAGAATATCTTGAGTTGTAAGGAATCTCTAAAGGACAACTAGTCCAACCCTCCTGAAAAAGAACAGGGATATTTTCAACCAGACCAGGTTGCTCACAGCCCCCTCTAACCTGGCCTTGAACATTTTCAGTTCTTTGTGGGAACAAATAGCGTGATGTGGGCTATGTTCTGTTAAAACACCTTTCAAAAATTACGTCTGAGAATTTTGGGAAATTGTTCAAAACTCACTGGACTGAGAAGAAATGAGCTGTAAGTGTAAGGCTGTCATGAGAGGCCTGCTGAAACCCTGGTGGCAGCAAAGCTGAATTCCTGTTATATACACCAGGTTCCTTCTAACCCCTTTCAGCCTCTGCTTGTTTATTATTCTTCCCTGGTTTACAAGCTCCAAAGAGACTTGACATAGATTATTATACACAAGAAGGCTCAATGCATCTCGAGATGGATTATTTCTTTCCTTCAGAGCTACAAGAAGGCTGGAGTTGCTCATGATTTTGTATCTTTTGACATTTCAGTGCGAAAGCTTACTTTGAGCACAGTGAGGCTGCAGTGTAGTGAAGTCTGACCAACACAGGCCCATTTACCTGCTGGCATCTCCAGCACTCGGGTCCACAAAGGGGTTTGCTGTTGCTGTCATGCCTTACATCTGGTTTTGCTGTTTAGAAAGTGCTAATTTTGACCCACAAGAGCACTGAGAGTTGTTAAGATGTCCATTCCTGTGAGGTGGCCTCATTTTGCACAAGAACCATATGATGAAGAATAAAGAGTAAGAAGAAAGGGTTAAAAAAAAAAAAAAAGTAACCGGAAAAGACAAGTAAAAATCTGTTGAGTTGTTTGACATGGTTTATTTATTTGTTTGCTAAAGTAAATAATTTCTGAGTTATGCAATCAATGAGCATTTGGAGGTTTGAAATGATGTTTAGGGTATGGATGTCTGAGCTGTTTATTGAGATGTTCAGGGCTCACACCTACTGGACAAAGGGATTTGTCTGAGTCTGCCTGTATTTCACATACAAAGTGGGGAAGCTCCAGTTTTCCAAAATGAAAACTCCTTTTTGAGTATCAAAATTGAAGAAAATTGATAGTGACTCAAATATGATCTCACATCAGATGGAAAATAAGAACTTCACCAGAAAAGATTTGTTATTAGCATTTGTTACAACTCTAATAGTGTGCCATGGCTGAGACAGCCTAACGAGGAGAGGCTACACCACAGACAAGGTCATTAATATTGAGTCAGGAGCACACATGTCACATTTAAGTTATCCAGCCACCAAAAGGAAGTGGATCCTGTTTTAAAAAAAGGTTTTGGTAAGATTATCTTGATCTGCAAAATGACGTTCTTGAAAATTGCATCTTATTGCATTGTGCTATCAGAGTCCAAGCTGATTGTTCTCCAGTGGTGCTGAGGTATTTTATGTACATATTCTGATAAAAACCTTCAAGCAGGACTCATTGCAAATTAACATTTCCAGTGTACCACACAGAATTCAGCCTTCTGGATTATTCCATTTTCCAGTGGAGCACAGATTATAGTACAGCATGTGTTCTGTTTTTAAAGCAATTATGCTTAAATATACTTGTTCTTCAGTTTAATTTTCCTTCTGAAAGCACAGCAGTCGTCTTCTATCAACAAATCCATTCCAGAATGTTTTGCTAGCAACTGTTACTAGGGCTTTTTTCATCCAAATTGGAAGCTTGAGAGGGATATGATCAACTCTTGAGCATGGCTAGAGACATCTGCCAGTAGCTAAAATACACAGTGAGCAAATACCTGCTCTTTGGATGTTTTTAAAACAAGGAAAAGCCATCATAGCTTTAGGACATGAACTTCATCTGCTTCTCATCCTGGAAAAGCAGGAGTCATTCTAGTCTAGCAGCGCTTTCAGACAGGAAGGAACAACTCTCTGGTCCAAGCAATGAATGACCACAGGACAAGAAGGAGTGGAAGAACCCCCACCAATTGGCATTATGTGACAGAACTGTGGTGTAGATTCCAAAAATGAAGTTATAGAAGGTTTCTTCACGAAACAGAGGTCTACATTTGGCGTTTTCTCCTGCATGCCCATGGCTGCCCCAGTAGATGTCAGGTGGGACCTGGGGACAGTTTGGCTGTGGGTGCCCTGCAGCCCTGGGTCTGTACTCAGAAAAGTAAAATGTGTAAGAAAGTGGCAAAGCCGACACCTAGCCCCATGCCTACCCTCTAATGTTGAGACAAGGCACCTTTCATTTTGATTTAATTGTTTTACCTTTGTTTTAGCAGTCACTGGAAAACACTTGCTGTATCCATTCTCTTTTTTTTTTTTTCTCTCATTTTATTCTCACCCCATTGCAGGGGGTCAAGCAGAATAAACAAGCCTGTGCACAGCAGGTTGCCAAGATTTTGGGCTTGTCACCCAACCAGTGGATGACACACATGTCCCTGTTCCTTAACCAGTTAAAAACAATAATGATTCTTACTAGTCAGCATTTTAGCACGGCCCATTCTCTCTGTGCACACATGTCTGTGTGATTCATGAGGTCTGGATTGCTTCTGAGGTCTGCTCCAAGAGCTGTTTCAGGTGGCTCTGATGTTATCAGGAGTAGCTGGAGAAACAAAGGCCTTTCTACAGAAAAATTGGCAGGTAAGGAAATGAGGAAATTATTTCCAACTCATTTGTTTTAAGGTCTATTTATCACACTCAAATCTAAACATATTGATTTATATTATGGCTTTGGCACCATAAATATTTGATAGGATTATTTATTAACATTGAGCTGTTCTTTTTTGGCTTTCCAAAACAAACTTCTGAGGAAATATTTAAACACACACACACACACACACTACACAATTGGCTGGCTGCAGCTCACCTCCTCAACACAACTGGATTGTATGAATATCCACATCTTCCATAAGACAATCCAGCAGGCAGGGGTGCAGACAGATCACAGAATCAGGCTTCTGAGCTAAAGCTACAAAATGACCCGAGTGCTACTTCCAACTTGGTATTTTACAGGGATCCTTCAAATTCCTGTGGCCGAGGGCTATGAACGTTCACATTAGTGCTGGCAAAGCCCCGTGGGCCTTGAGCCTCCACCAGAGAAACTCCACCAGCCTTGAAGCTGTCATCCTGCTGAGCGCCCTGTGCCACAGCTGAGGCAAAGCAGAGCTCTCAGGCTGCTCCTTCCTCGAGGACCTGCTCCAGGGAACGCTGTACTTTGAGCACAGCTATTGTACTTCCCCGGGCACAGTTGTTGTGCTTGGCTTTTCCCCAGCCAGAAGGTGGCAATGGAATTTTCTAATGCTGTCACGTGTGCCCCACCATATTCCACAGGCCAGTGGCTGAACTGGACAGGTTTCCTGCTCATTTGCCTACCCAACTGAAAGAGATGCTCAAAAAACTACCCCAAAATTCAAGTTGTGGGTTGAAGTTCCTCAAAGGAGTGTAGGGGATGTCTGAGAAGACAGCTCTCCATGGTCCTCTTTCACTGTCTAAAATCAATTCATTGTCCTGCAGGTTTCCATAAAATTAGGCTAGGGTGACATAGGTACCTAATCTAGAAAAAGATTCAGAGTTGAAAATCCCAGCTAAAGACACCCAGACAGCCATAGAATCATAGAATCACAGAATCATTAATGCTGGAAAAGACCTCCAAGGTCAACAAGTCCAACCTTCGACCAAATCCTACCAGGACCACCAAACCATATGGCAAAATGCCACACCTAAATTTATGTGGGTTTTTTTTAACACTTAGCTTTTGAACTCCATGTCTTCCTTCATCCAGAACCAGAAATCTTGGTGCCCTGAGTCTTGCCCATCTTCCTATCTTCTACCAGTTTCCCCAGGTATTTTTAAGCTCTCCTTTCTGTTCTGGGCTAATCCTATTCATTCATGTCATCTGCTGACAGAGATCCTGAGTGCCTGATGTCTGGAACAGCCTGAGTCTGCACACAGATCTAGTTTTAAGTGACTTTTTCAGGAGAAGGAAGAAAGTGAATGTGAGAGCCAGGAATGGAAGCCAAGTTTCTTGTTTCATAAACTCCTGAGTTAACCACTTCTGCTCATAAGAATCGAGCACAGAAAGAACACAACAAAGGGGGAGTGAGAAGGAAAGCTTTCAAAGAACCAAGCCCAGCATCACCCATTGAGATTTCTCAGATGCCTTGTGTTGCCAAACATTTATGGCTTTGAGCACTGTTGGAATTCTCTAAGCTGGTGAATAATTTTCCCCACAAATTTTATTACTGTAGAATTTGATGCTGTTGCCATTATGCATCTTGGTCAGCCCCACTTTTAGCCCCCAAGGCTGAAAAGAGCCCTTAAGCTCTAAAGGGACAGAGGGCTGCCAAGCGCAGAAACTTTTATTTTGTTTCCTTTTCCTTGAAAATAAAAGGAAATGAGCAGATGAAATGCACATTGGTCCCTGAGTTTTTTTCTTTTTAATTAAATTTTCCTTCCCTTGTGATGCTCAGTTTTCCCTGCTGCACTACCCAGGACAAGGTAACACTAGCTATGAACCAGACCCAGTGAGAAATTCTCCCCTCAGATCGTTTTCCTGCTAGGAAAAGCAGGTTTGCTCCTATCTGAATGGTTCCTGGAGGTGGTTTGGCTTTGGTGAATCTTGCAGGAGACCTAAACAAGAAGTTGCACTTGAAATTTGTGTATTTTCTTTTGGCTCAGAAGAATGCTTCTGACTTTTCAGCTGCAGATTTAAGAAGGCTTGATGAGGATTGTGGTGCACAGTGACCACAGTCTGTGGGTCTTTCAGAAAGGAAATCTGGTGGCAAATAGGACTGGTTTTGCATTTGATGAGGTTCTTTGAGGTAAAAGAGAAAATTAGAAGATATCAAGATGGGCTTTTTAACCACAGTTTAATATACATGAAAGTAATTTCTACAGAAATTGCTACAATGAGAGTCTACACATTTTTAAACAACCATCCACTCTATTTCTTGGGGAAGGAAAAATACCTAATTGAATAATACCAACAGCAGTGAAGAAGAAGTAGTGTCCTGGCTTCTGATCAACAAATAGAAAAAGAGATCTATAAAAAAAAGGTGTCTCCTGTAAAACACAGGGGAGAAGGAAACTCCAGTAAACAAGACAAAACAGACCTAATTGGAAACAGCCCCCCCCCCCAGCAACATTCTGGATTGGAAGGCAAGTGGACAGAATGGGAGAGCTGCAGAGAAGACTGGAAGAACTGAAAAACTCAAAGAAAACCAAAGGGAATTGAATAAAAAACAACAGTCTGCTTATAAAAGTAAACAGAGGGGGAAGGGAGAGCATGCAAAGGGAAAACAGATGCACAGTGAGACAGTGCTCAAGAGACAGAGGGAGATGAAAGCTGTCTAAAACAAGAGAGGAACTCAGAGGGGAAAAAAAGGAACAACCAAAAAACTCAACAGAAATATTAGCAGCAACGCCTTGGTGACCTTCACACAGCAAGATGCCTCTGTTTGTACAGGCCCTGGGGAGGCTGGTGACATTTTATTGACACAGAAGGGTTTTCCATGAGGATCACACCGAGGAACTCAGAATACAGAAATGCTGTCTTACTCAGGATTAGTTTTAAAGTCTCCTCCCTTCTTTGTCTCAGTCTTATAGATCTGAGATAGAACAGATGAGGAGAAACTCTGAAATTGGGTCAGGATGCCCCTCTGAGGTCTGGCTTCCACCTAAAGCATCCAAAGAGGGTCCCATCCAGCATCAGAAGCTGAGCATCCTCTTCCAGTGGGCTCTGGGTACACAAAAATCCCATAGGCTCAAAGCCAGAAGGTCTACAAAATGACAATTTCCATTCATAGGTTAAGTTATTTGTGGGAGTGTGTCCTTTCTGCTAGATCGGTGCACAAAAATAACATGTCACGGAAAAACCCCGCTCTCTGGCTTCTGTGGAACCTGTTGGAAACCCACAGTGGTTCTGAGCAGAAGGTGCTCTGATGTGAGAAGTTATTCTGAGCTTTAAATCGAAAGGATTAGAGTCTTACAAGCTTATTGTGGGAAGCTGTGCAAAGAGGTCTAAAATATTGCTCTTCCAACTGTCTGTCCTTTTTCTCAGGCAGCTCATTTTGGTGAGTCAGTACAAAATGACTCACTTTTACACAGATTGTATAGGACAAGGGGGAATGGCTTTAAAGTAAAAGAGGGGAGATTTAGATTAAATGTTAGGAAGAAATTGTTCCCTGTGAGGGTGGTGAGGCCCTGGCACAGGCTGCCCAGAGAAGCTGCGGCTACCCCATCCCTGGAAGTGTCCAAGGCCAGGCTGGATGGGGCTTGGAGCAACATGGTCTAGGGGAAGATGTCCCTGGTCATGGCAGGGGGTGGAACAAAATGATCATTCAGTTCCCTCCCAGCTGAAACCATTGCATGATTCTGTGATCCCATGACTCTGTGATTTCATGGTTCTATGATCATAACAAGACATGGTAGACAGAACAGATTTGTGCCTCTTTTGCCAGACTCTGTGGAATGTGTTTGACTTGCTCCCTTTCAGAATTCAGGGATTCCCAGATCTTTGGATGAGTCTCGTTGACAGCATTGGCAGAAAAGAGCAAACGACTGGGTCTTGGAGCCAAAGGTGTTCTCAGAGGGAAAACTCAACATCTTGCTCAGAATTATGATTTTGAGTTAGTGCTAGTGCATTAAGTGATGCTGCTGTGTTACTCCCATGTAGTAAAAAAAAGCAGAGGATTTATAGATCAGACTTTTATCTTCTTCCAGCCTTCATCTCTCCAGTTTGTCTCATTGACCTCAAAGGTTACATCTCTATTAATAAAACAAAAGCCGCCAGGATTCATTCCTGTGCTTGGAAACTGACACTCCAATAGGTTGGTTACCTCCAACCTATTAAATTCTGTCAGATTAAAACTGCCTCCAGCCATCTATTGGAAGTGGTCCCAGGAGTGTACCTGTTCCTGCACTGTCCTTGGGAGCAGTGGGAATGACACGTCAGCCTGGCAAGGGTCCCTCTGACAGGGAACACCACCAGGGAAATCTGTCCAAGGACCTGGTTGTCCCTAATGTGACCAAGATAAAGAGAAAACTATCCTGTGACTGCTGATCGCTCTCCATTAGTTCTCACTCTGCTGATATCAAAACCAATAGAAAATGGCTGTACCTGTCAAAAATCCACCCCAACCCTAGTACACTTTCCTTCATTATTAAAAAAAAAAAATCCTTTTAGGACAAATCCCCAAAGACATATATCATTTCCCCACCTTGTAAAATTTCACTGGTTTGCCCCAAATTATGGTGTTTGCCAGGAGAATTTTGGAATAAAATGAAATCTCTGTCCAAACACAAAAGTTTCTCTTTTCTGTTTTGTTTAGAGAAAGGCATGAGCTTTTTGTCAGAACCAAACTCCCTCACAGCCTGTCTCCTAGAAATGAATTTTTTGATTGCTTTTGTTAAAAGGAACAAACTCCACATCCAGCAACTTTTGGATTTAGGACTTAGGTGTGGGCTTTTTAACAAGTTAGGAATGCACATGATGCTAGGCTGAAGATCCAGACTTGCCCAAATGTTCAAGGAATGATCAGATCTGTGGTTTTGGTTCAGCTCCATCCCTGCTTTAGAGGGACGGAAGTAGTTTGGACTCTGCTGATAAAAGAAACTCACATTTGCATCATTTTATACTAATATGCTAAATACACCACAGCAGATTCATAGGGCAAGGAAGCATTTCAAGCATTGCAGTGAGCTAACTGAAAGGAACCATAGGAAATATATACCAGAAGTTAATTTTTTCCAGGTCTTTTCCAGCTCTGCACCCTGCCTGCGTTAGTTCTTGTGCCGGGTGGTTTATTTTCACTGAGAGCTGTTTTGGAATCGTTATAAAACACAACTGGTGTGCCACGAGGACGTGGGGAGTCTCTCAGCTTATATTTTGCAGATGTCCATAATTTAACTGGACCAGCAGGTGACCAGGATTCCAAAGTCACCTTATGGTGGTGATCAGCTCATGAACATGGGCAGCTCACAATAACACATCAAGCCCTATCCTCAGCCACTTTCCATCAAGCCTGCCATGCGTATTACAGCCTGAAATCTGTCCCTTGAGGCTGAAGTTCAAAATCTAATAGTGCCTCCTGGCTCTAAAAATATGTGTCAATCCACCTAGGCAGTGGTTTTGCTTAAAGGTAAAGCAATCCAGGGAGCTTTCAGGTCTGGATGCAACAATCATTGATTATGGAGTTTATCTTGACATTTATTAGTTGTTAATGGCAGTGCTTCCAGAGAGCTAAACATGTTCCAGGCAGCCACACAGCATCCTTGGGCTGCACCAGCTGGTAGTTTACGAACATGCAAATACAAAAGGAAACAGCAACAATAAAAAGGTGTTTTTAAAGTTGAGGGTTTTCCCTTTGTTGTTAAAGGTCATTTGAGTCACTACTTGTCAGAGGGTGGCAGTTTCTCAGAGGCAGAAATATCCATAGGGAAGGGAGCTGCAGGATGACCTAGATGGGCATGATGAGGTCAGTTGGAGCCTGGGCTTGACCCTCTGCAGGTGTAGGGAGTGACATAGTCAGCAAGGATTTTTCTATAATCTGGGCAAAAACCCTACTGCTTGGACAAAGAGCTTTGGTGACAGTGACAGAAGTTGTGACCAAGAAGGACCAATGCCAGTGGTGCTGGGACCATCTGTGATGGCTGGTGATCCTGAAACCGTGGGAATACAGCAGCTCTTTTTCCACTAGAAACTGAAATCCTGAAAGGTTGACATCCTTTTTGGGTGCTCCTGCCCATCAGTGGCTGGTGCTGTCCTAGAACCAAGGGTGGAGGAAGAATTTGGATGTCCCTTGGCTATGGCAAGTCTGATAAATCATAGAAATACAGAATCCTAGAATGTCTTGGGCTGGAAGAGACCATAGAGATCATCTCATTCCAGACCCCTGCCATGGCCAGGGACACCTTCTACTAGATCCACCTTCCAGATTGCTCAGGGCCACATCCAACCTGAAATCCCAAATAACACCCCAAGACAAATGAGCATTACATGGCAAAGTGAAGTCACTGAAACTCAGTTCTGGCCTCTCCAGCATGGACTGAGTCATTTCTGAGCAGAGCTTTTCACTCACCAAGCCATTCTTTTGCCTATTCCATCGGGGGCTGCCATGTGACATGGCAAAGCCTTTTCCCTTCTTCCAGAAGAAAAGTTTCTTCCAGCGGTTAAGAGAAACTTCTCATTGCAGTGACTCTGTGGGAGAGACAGTGAGATGGATGGCATGGGGAAAAGATCATGCAGCAAAACGTATCACTTTAGTCTTTCAGTATGTACTTATTGATTTGGGGGTTTCCTCCTAAGTCCAGAACCTGAAATTCAACTCTGAACTCTTCATCTACCTGACTTGGATGGGCCTTTTGACCTGTCAGGGCATTTCCATTTGTAAAGTATGAGTAACAATAGCAGGTAGCCTCAGTAAATGCAAAAAATCCCCCCTGAAGTAATGTGCAGATCAGAGAGAACAGTATCAATGTCAAGAGATTGCAAAAGACTGTGTAGCAATGGTTTTAAATTATGATGTATTATTTTCTTGTGGTAATCCCATATTTCATAGTTATCTTACACCATAACCTGTGCCTCTTCAGAATAAAGAAGTGACACTGGAAATAAAACCCAGATCAGATCCTGATACACAGATCTCTCCAATTTCCAATAAGCTTTTAAAATTATTTGAATTATTTACACACAATTATTAACAATAAAGGAGACTGCTACCAGTGCACATCCTCTAACAGACCCCCAAATACTGGATTTCTCAACGTAAAGACAAACTTCTATCATAAATAAAATTTATGATAACTGCATAGGCTTAACCAGCTGTGGCTGCTCTGAGTGCGTGTGCCACAGCACAGGTGTGCTGAAAGGGGCTCTGGATAAAAGGCCCTTCTCCAAAGATGAGCCTGTCTGCTTCCCTGGGTGAATGCAGCAGCCACTGCTGCTCCAGGCTGCTTCCAAACTGCCAAAGGCATTGGTTATGTCTCTCTGTGTTCCTTTTACTTGCAGCTATAAAGAGTAACAGATAATCACAGATGTTTCAGCCCAGATCCAACATCACCTTTTGGGTTCTAAATCCAGTCTGTTAAGCCAGGAACTCAAAGAAGCTGCTGAGTCTGAGTCGGGGCACTCCCACTGAACAGGCAGCAGCCCCAAAAGGATGGAAACGGCTCAGCTTGAAAGTTTTACAAGTGCTTGGGAGGAATGAGGGCTTGTGAGATCCAAACAAGATGCCTGGGAGCTTAAACAATGTGGAGTGTGGCTCCAAAAGCACTCCCTGTGGACAGCCCATCCTTTCAGCACAGCCAGAGGTTGCCCGCACGTCTTTAGAGCCTCGCGTTGCACTGATTGTGCACAGCAGCTGGGAGCTGAACAAATGAGCAGCCGCTGCTGTGCTGGATGGGGAAACATCTTGGTGCTGCTACGACATTCCTTGTCAAGTTTTCAGGCTCAAATGGATCCCACATGGTGGGAGAGTGCATCGGGCCCTGTTGGCAGGCGGGGAGATTTGGAGGCTGCAGCACTCCCCATCTCCTGCTCGTGGAAACAAAGCATCTTTTATGTTTCCTTGCAACCAGGACAAGGGGCTGGAATAAATCATCAAGTGACCCAGCCACTCCCCTGCCATTATAACAAGCAGCTGGAGGGCCACCAAACCCGGGCACCGTGCTCGTCAAACAGGCGCTTTCCCGCCTGCCTTTTATTGGGATTCACTGGTGGCACTCTGGGGGTTTGTCGCTTCTTTCTTTGCCTCCTACTGTCCAGAGACACTACCAGTAAAACCCCAAGGCGATATTAAAAAGAGGAGGCTGGGCTGGCAGCCAGCTGCTGCTACCAGATGTGCCTGTGAGCATCGCAGAAAAAGCCAATTTGGCCTATCCAGCCTCCTTGCAAAGCAGAGCCCATTGTTCCATGGGGCACAACAAGCAACTGCAGGAGGTTAAATAAATCCCAGGGCACAACTATTTCAGGCTGGGGAAAGATTCCAGAAAGGTGCTTAGTGCTGCAAAGAGAGCCTAGGGAGCTCTCCAAGCAAACAGTAGGTGCTCAAACACCGGCACTATGGCAACAAAAATAAACTTTTGCATGTTTAGGTTTGCTTGGAAGATAATGGGAGTGAGAAGTGCATTTAAGGGATCAAAGTGAAGTTGCCCATCTACCCAGGCTGGATGGGGTTGACTGAAAAATCATAGAATCATAGAATAGTTTGGGTTGGAAGGGACATTTAAAGATCATCTAGTCCAATCTCCTGCAACAAGCAAGGACATTTTCAATGAGATCAGGTTGCTCAGAGCCCCGTCCAATCTGGCCTTGAATGTTTCCAGGGATGGGGCAACTGCCACCCCTCTAATGCCAGGACTTACATGACCTTGAAGATGAAGCAGGTCTAGGGTGGAGTCAAAAGTAGATGCCCAAGGCTTCTGCTGCTGTTTCAAAGCCCCCCTCCCTCCATCCTGCCCTTGTCTGGAGTCTGTGCTGCCCCACACAGAGGTGATGCCCACTGCAGCCCACAGGGACTCTTTTCTATCTCGAACCACAGCCTCAAGGAGCAGCAAAGAGAAGAATTTGGCGATGCCCTGTGAACCAGCTGCTTTTCTGGGCCTGCTCCCTCTTCTCCTGGAATAGGAGAGGCACAGCTGCGGGGAGAAGGCTCCAGCTGGGAAGGTGGGGAGGGTGAGAGGAAAACCATGAGGGAAGTGCCTGAGCAATTTCACAGCAGAGGCAGTGTATGAAGTTGCCTCGGTTCATGGTCTGCACTCTGGGGTCTGTCTGTGGGAAGCCTGCAGGGGTGTTGCAACCTGCCAGTGCCAATAAACATCACCACAAGACCAGAGGAGCTCAGGGCCTGCAATATGAAAGGCAAAGAGAGGAAAATTAGAAACAAAAATATGAAGTTAATAAAAATCCTTTATCCAATCAGACTCTAAAGGGAGCGCAGCCATGGGCTGGAAGGAGCAGCCGGGCTCTCCGAGCCCTCACTTTGCTTAATTACCTAATAGCTTGCAGAGCTTGCCTCCAACTTTATGAGTTGCACATTTACGTGCAGCTGTCCTGCCCTGCAGGAGCCGTGGTAGCTGCTGGGGGGTGTCTATGCCCATGCCCCCTGCCTGCACACAGGGCAATGGGGCTCCATGGCCCAGATGCTCCACATCTCAAGGTTTGAAATAGGTAAATCCCTTCAGGTAAATAATCTTTCTTATAAACAATATAGTTTGCCTACTAAGGGGAAGCAATTCCCCCTCCCTGCTGTTTGCACAGCAGGTCCTCTGGGCGGTTTATCTGAGCCCCTGTTCCCAGGACACAGGGTTGATGATTTCGTGAAGATCAGGAATTGTGCCTGTGGCTTGCTGGGGGCTGGCACAGGCTCTGCTTTGGTTTTCCTGCTGCAAGAAAAGCCTTTCCAGCTCAGCTCCTGTCTCCTGCTGGGAGCAGCTCCCAGAGCAGGAGGGGGTTGAGATGCTCTGATGGGGCTCTGAGCAACCTGGCCTAGCTGAAGATGTCCCCACTTGCTGCTGGGGTTTGGACTAGGTGACCTTTAAAAGTCCCTTCCAACCCAAACCATTCTCTGATTCGCTGATTATATGCTGGAATTTTTTTTTCCCCAGGGATGGGTGCACTTTACAGGAGTGGAGGATGAGGACAAGAACAAGGTAGGAACACATATTCCCAGGATGATTTACCTGGACCCTGGTAAATAATGGGTTTGGACACAGTGAATGTTTTATTTAGTTCCAGGTCAGGCTGAGGCAGAACTAGTGAAGTTTTTTCTCCAGCTTGGACTGCTGAGGACTGCTGAGGCGTGTTGTGTGGGATCCCTGCTGCCTCCTGGGCATTTGGTGTGCAGGCTCCATCCCAGCATCCCAGTTTTGTCAGACCAATCCCCTTGTGTCCCCATCCAGTGACTGGGCTGCAGGCTCAGGCATTTCAGGACTACTGTGCTGGCACCCTGGCACCAGGCTGTGCTGATGGCCAGGACAGCTCTGTGCAGGCAGAGAAAGCCAAGCCCTGCCTTCAGCAGATGGTGAGGTGCCAGGAAGAGTTCTCTATGCTGAGAAAAGACTGCTTGGTACCTCCTGTCTCAGCATTCCCAGGAATAAGCAGTGGATGAAGACATCTCTGATCAACAAGAAATTCTTTGCAAGATGCCCATGACTGCAGCACTTGGGCTTTGATTAACACCTTGCTTAGCAGGGAAAAACATAAAGGAACCACCTGCAGCAGTGCTTGTCCAGAAGTCATTACCTCTGGGCTTTGGTCCCAGCCCTTTTCTAGGACAGGGTGTCTACCCAGGCTGCCATGGAAAACCCTGGTAGCTTTTTCAGGGCTCTTGAACCCAGCAGTTACACGCATGGTTGACATGCAGGGAGGAACACTGACCATCTAAAAGGAGCTGGGGGCTTACTGCTGCAGCTGATCACCATTAACCCCACCTGGTCATTAATCCCCAGGAAAATGAGTCATATCACAAGACTGGAGGATAAATGGACTGAGGGGACCTTGTGGGAACATCTTATCTGACCCTCTGCCACGTGACAACATCAGAGAGCCTTTGTTCCAACACCTTTTGGTGTTGCAGGCTACAAACGAGGAAGGAGAGGGAACAGAGGAGGAAAATATAAAGTGCTTAACAAAAACTGCAGCGATACTGGCTCAGTGCATGCCCTGTCGTTGTTCCCTCTCAGCTGGCACTCAGGTGAAGGCATAACACATATCTGTGTCCATGAAAATGCTCCAAGGGCTGCAGCTTCTCTGCTCTGGAGACAGGCTGGGAGAGCCAGGGGTGTTCACGTGGAGAAAAGAAGGTTCTGAGGAGATTTTGGGGCACCTTCAGTGGCTAAATGGGCTAAAGAGAGATGGAGCAGGAATTTCATCAAAAGCATGGGGTGACAGGACAAGGGGGGAGGGTTTCAAACTAAATGAGAAAATATTTAGATTAGATATTAGGGAGAAATTCTTCTTTGTGAGGGTGGTGAGACACTGGCTCAGGTTTCCCAGAGGATCTGTGGATGTTCCTCTTGACATTAAATTTAATAATAGCAATAATAATACCATCATTATTCACTGTGATGGTGGTGAGGCCCTGGAACAGTTTCCCAGAGAAGCTGTGGCTACCCCTGGATCTCTGGAAGTGTCCAAGGCTGAGTTGGACAGGGCTGGGAGCAACCTGGGATAGTGCAAGGTGTCCCTGCCCATGGCAGGGCATGGAAGCAAATGATCTTTCAGGTTCCTTCCAACCCAAACCATTTATTATTGATCCTATGATAACTGAAGGTGGAATATTTCTTACAGCACAAATCATCTCAGTGAAAGATTTGTGTTGAACATCTGATTTGCTCATTAGGAAGATCTTTCTGCTTTCTTGTTCTACTTGAAATAAATACAGCAAAAAATTCAAACCAATACTGTGCTTTTAGAGGGGGGTTGAAAGAAGTTCACACAGATGTGTCTTTTTATGTATTTTGCAGCTTCATTTTCCAAATTTGTGCTTATTGAGAAATCATTTTATCACACCTGGAAAATATAAGTAAAATAAGCATTTTTTAATGCTCATTGACATTTTTGAAATAGAAACTCTAAGGCTTCCAATAAATCCCAATCGGTTTTAAAAGTAACGTAGATAAGTAAAAATGTTCAGGATTCAGAAGGAAATTTTATATAACTTGAGAATAAATAAAATAAAATAAAATAAAAAATA